>JAQHUG010000065.1:6547740-6575840 GCA_028555095.1 Dicrostonyx torquatus
CTTGAATATAATCTCCTTTGTTCAGCACATTTTTTTACCATTACCAATAATAACTTGTAATCAACCCCCTAAGCAATGACAAATATCCATAACCCACCAAAGGACTAAAAACCCCACCTCTTTGGAATGTGAGTGTCCTGTTCTCTAGAATGCTTCCTACTGTCTTGGAGGTGATGTAATCTGTAGGAGATCTTGATAAAACTGAAGTAATGGTCAAGTCCTGGGAGAGCTAGCTGTACCATTTTTTGCCAGTCTGTATGTAATGGAAAATCATGGGCTTATCTGAAGTACTGGCTGGTATAGTGCATGAGACTGGAACATGTCTGCTAGCCACCTTAAAATTGTCCTGAACAGTTTGTACTCCAAATCTGACCTTTGGGTAATGTTTGAAAGCTTAGTGGCATTACAAGAATCCAGGTGGAATTATTGTGGGGCCCTATCTTCCTTCTAGAGACTTGTCTACAGCTGAAATCTGCATTAAGCTCCAACAGAGGATCTCAACCTTTGTTTTTGCATCCCTGTGCCTAGCTACGCTACTACAGCTACAGTGACCTTCATATTTAAAGCAGAACCCTAAACCCTCGCTACATCTGTTGTACTTTATGCAACATGAAACCTGGTTTCACCTCTGCCCTCATAGTACAGCATGTGCCTCCTTCCAACACCCTGGCCACTCTGTTCTTCCCCTTCAACAAAATGAGCAACCTGAGATTCAGGTTGTTGGCACTCACACTCCCCCTTGGAAACATAATGCACATAGGCAGGTGCACAAGTGGACTGCTTCCTCACTACTTGCACTAAGTCATTCGTGGTTTTGTTTTATCTTAACAAACTTAGGAGTGTTGTCCTAAAACCCGACACACAAAAAAGTTGCCCTTATTCTTTATGTCTAGTAGGACTCCTTATTTACTAACATTGCTATTATATATTAACATGTATCTATTTCTGTACTATTATTGTTCTATTACCTGCAACCATAATAAGACCAAGTAAAAGTAGATACACAGAATTTATAATAAAGGCCCAGTGGTTGAATGCAACATATGAAAGGGCTGAAAGTGAAGTCACCTTAGACACTCTTCCTAGAAATAGAGAATCTGGAAGTGTGGATTTATAGCCTTTCAGAACCCACAAAGCTCTTATTTGGAGGACTTTTATTTTTTTCATTTTAATGCTCACAGTCATCCTCTGCTCTAAGAGAAAACATCCTGAACCACCATGAGATGTTAGAGTTCTCATCACAGCAGGCAGCTGAGGCAACCTCTTCCTGGGTACCTGCTTAGCCAGCACAAAGCTTGTCTCAACACTAGCAGCTAAGACAAGGGGGGAATAAGGGATCCACAAAATCTCCCACTGCAGAATTTCCTTCTCATCTGTATTTAAAACAACTATGTTTATGAACTTTTTCTTTTTTCTCTTTAGAAAACTGAACTTGTTAAAACTGAAATATTTAGAGGGAGATCATTCTTTAAAATCCCCAAATGATCTTACAGGAAACATTTTCTAATTCTATATAACACACAA
This sequence comes from Dicrostonyx torquatus, assembly GCA_028555095.1. Taxonomy (NCBI): domain Eukaryota; kingdom Metazoa; phylum Chordata; class Mammalia; order Rodentia; family Cricetidae; genus Dicrostonyx; species Dicrostonyx torquatus. The sequence continues at coordinate 6,549,265 of JAQHUG010000065.1, forward strand.
AATATTCATCTAATCACCTAGTACATTACAATTTCTTATATTCAAGGTAATAAAAAGGGAATAAATTCCCATGTTTTCCATACTAATTTGTATCTACTTAAAAAATCGACTCAGGGAATTTGAATACTATCCATATTCAATGTGTGTTTCTTACTAAATTGCTGTTTTTCCATATTCTAATTTTTATAATAATAAGTCTATGTGCTCTAGTTCTGGAACATGAATAAAAAGTTTTGTTCAAGTACTTTAGGAAAGTTTCCAGACTATAAAATGCCAAGCTCTCATAAAAAATGTTTTTAAAGAAGAGGTAGGAATATCTAAAAACTAAAAGTTAGATGGAGCTTAAAATACTGACATTTCTCAATCCTCATGTCCTCTCTCCAGTGAGCGGGAGACCTTTCTATTAGAGTGGAATTTATAACAGAGCCCTCACTAGAAAAGGAAACCAAGTAGATTTTGTCCTGCAAGTGTCAGGTAGCCAGCACATGCGGCAGTTATACAGGCGCGCATCAACAAACAGCCCCATGGCAAATCATCTCTATAGTCATTTCACAGGGGATTATATAATTATGGGTCCCAGATCTGAATCATTCCAAGTCTCATTGTATAATCTCATGCAAAAAAATAATACTTTTGGAATTCATCTTTAAAATTACTGCAAAGCATTATTTACATAGTCTATGCAGCTCTTTTTCTTGTTTGTTTCTTTGTTGATGATAATGTTTGTCTGTTTTTGCTGCTGAGGGTTAGATCCAGGGTCTTGCACATGCTAACTGGTCTACCCTGAGTTACATTCCCAATGTGTTTTCTTCTTTTGACCTTTCCTACTACATTGTCAAACAGTAATGCACGTTACATTAGATTGTCACAATTTCAATTCTTATATACAGAAACAACCATAGAATCTATAAATAAAAAATTCCACGTACTTGCTTTCTCTGTGCAAGAGTGTTCTTGGACAATCAGGCACAGAGACAACAATAACTTTACTCAGCTACAATCTGTGACCAACTGATAGGTAAGTCTGTTAATTTTAGATGGCTTTTCTGTAGAATTGCAGGCTGTCACTAACTGCCCTTCCCTCCTATAGTTTTGAGGAGACTCCTCCTCCGTGTCCAGCTGTAGGCATCACAACAATGCTGACAAATAGACTCAGACTCTGCCTCCAAGATTTGACACCATCACTATGTGAATATGTGCTAACAAACAAACAAACAAACACACACACACACACACACACACGCACGCACGCACGCACACCTCAATGCAGATGCAGTTTTCAGAAATGTTCCAAAGAAATTGAACGGACAACTGCAGTGTTGCTGCCTGCTGCTCCAAAGGTCATACATGCTCCATTGATATAATTCAGACATTATCCTTTATGAATGAAGAGTTTCTATGCAACTTGATTATGAAAAGTGTCTGCCTACAGGAATCCTCAGATAAAAAAGAACTGTTTTGAGTGGGTGTTTCCTAAACAGAAAAGGCTCGTAAAGATGCACTGTCAATTTTAAAACTGCACAGTTTTGAAAAAGTCATGACCACAAGCACCGCAATGAAAACAGTACTGGTAATTCATTCTGCCTATACCACAAAGCTTGGCCTGGAATAGCACATACTTTTGGCTAAATTTCCAACTCTGATTAATGTTTTCATGCAGGAAATACACAGTTGTGGCATTTAAAGAAATGAACACTGAAACACATTCCTTCAGCTTGAGGAAAGAATAGGAGCAAATTTCATCACACCACAATACGCACACACAAATAGGGCTGTGCAGTGATCAGTCTGAGGACTTTAAATACACGTTGTTCACAATTTTCTGTGCATCCACAACTCCTTCCATTGTCAATAATGGGAATTACTCAAGTGTACGTAGAACAAGTAGGCATTTTGATTATGTACTTGCACAGTCAAGCAATAAATTTACATACACCTCAAATCCAGTTTATTATTTTAGTGTTAGTTTTTTTTAAATCATTCAAACATTTTATGACAGACTGAAAGAAAAATGGGTTATAGGGAGACATTAAGAAATACAAGATGCATTTCATTAAATATTTTCCATTTTCCTTAATCACTAAAACCAATAACTTAATTTCTCTTACCTACTAAATGGGACTCTAATGTCAACATGGAGAACAATCCAAAAATAAAGCCAGTGATACTGCACTGGTCACCTGCCTTACAGCTTAGCAGATGAGGAAGACCTTGATGAAGCTCTTAGCATCCTGTTCAGCTTTGTTGGGCAGTTCTCTATCTGCTGGGAATCAGGTTTTGCTTGAAAAACTAGTCCTGCCCTGACTAAAGGAATGGCCACTGTGGAGACAGACTGATGAGAAGAGAAGGACCCAACCACACAAAAGCCCAGCAGCTGTTTCCCATGACTCCATGGGGGAAGTGGGGAGTCATGTGGACCCCTGATCTGTCTCCAGCTGGGATCTATGTGACACTTGGGGAAATTTATACCATCACAGCTTTTTCTGAGTTTAGTTTTCATTGTTGTTGCCTTTGCTGTTAATGTTATAAGGATTCTTTGGTCTGGTTTTTTGAGACAGGGTTTCTCCGTGTAACAGCCCTAGCTACCTTGTAACTAACTCCAGCTCACAGAGATTCACCTTCTAAGTGCTGGAATTAAAGGCATGTGCCACTACCACCCAATTTGTTATATGGATATTTCAAAGATTAAATAGATGAAAGAACATTCACTAAAAAAGAATCAAATTTCAGTGAAAAAAATATGTATCATAACTAGTTCAGTTATCTATCTACCTAGGAAGTCAGAGTATTTTTTCTGCATACAGCTTAATATGAAGGAAGAATGAAATGAGAACCGAGGTTGTCACAGTGAACATAAAGTTTTAAAAATTAAATTCTCTCTTGAGTTCTCTGAGCACTTTTAGTGAAATATTTTTAGTTTCATGTGGTGTTTGAGTTTGAATTGGTTTTCAGCATCTTCATGGTGGAAACACATATAAGGGCTGACTGCTAAGAAAGGTGCCAGAGAGGGCTGGAGGAGAGGACAAGGTGTACAATACTTCAGAAACAAATAACATTATCCAGGCCAATTCATCTGAACAGCGGAAAAATATGACCCTTGACTTGAATCCTGAAAAAAGTAAAAACACAAATGGCTAATTTCTGACTGAGCAGAGTTCAGCTGCAGCTGAGGACACAAAGCTGTAGTTTTAGGTAAGGAAACGCTGCATATTGTCCTCCCGGTCAGATGACTGATGACGGTCCCCTTTGGCTAGTGTTTCAGATCAGCGTTTCAAGGTAGCATCTGACAGCAGATGAAATGGGTGGCTGAAGTCCTAGACCAGAACTCACCACGACACTTGGGACATTCACATGAGGGGTGCATGCAAAGTAGAGCCACACCTGAAGGCAGAGCCAAATTCTGTGTGTGTGAATGTTCCCCAGTGTCTCAGATTCATTATTCTAGTAACATCTAAATACGATCAATGAGATTTTTCGTTCTCCCTCACTATAGGCTGGGAATATGAGTGAGTCTGTGGAAACATTTGCAGGTGTTATGCTTTGACCCTGAAGCTGGCTACTTTGTACTCCAAGAACTGTGGTGAAAAAGACTAACCCTCAACTCTCCCAGTCACTTATGGCTACACCAGTGTCCTCTGTAATTATTACTAGAAAGGCCATTGGCAACAAACCACTAGTTTTCTTAACTTCACATACCTTGATTTTATTAGAATTGGCTATGGTTCCTACTGTCCCAAGACCAAAACAAATAAACTGAGGGAAAAGATATCGTCAGGGAAATCTAAACCACAAAATGGCTACCATATTGAAACTGTACTTAAAAACTTAAAGGTAATGAAAACTTTAAGGGTTTCCTTCTCACATATAAATATGTTATAGGTTTTTTTTTTATTTTATCTCATCCTCATCGTATGCTAACTGCTAACTTCATGCATCAGGCCTAGAGAGGTTGTAAACTCTGGGTAATTAGATGCTTGGAAAACCTTGTGATTCTGCAACTCACTAGCTAAGTTAGCCTAAAGACACAAACTATTAACCAAAGACATAGTATTATCACATGCAAAATGTAGTTTAAAGGCTTTTTTTACCCTTTGAAGTTGTTTTGAAAATTTTGTGATATGGTGATTATAAAATTAGACTGAGGAGTGAAACTTTTCTATACAAAGAGCATTCAGTGAATGGGGTTATGTTGCCTGTTATTAGGTAAATTATAAACATAAACAATTCAGACTCATTCAAATTAAATAAGACATAGGGGTGGAACCATAACCCCTGCTGTTAAGAGTGTGGTCTCATCTGTAGTATATTGATAGGAACCACTTCTCTGACAGTAAGGGGATGGGGTTTAAAAATGAATTGTGTTTGATGAAAGGTCATATCTTACATATTTCAACACCAATGAGAAGATCTGTCATGTAAAGGTCACTGGATCATTAGGGCTCAAATTAATCAATAAGCCAATTCACCAATAGAGCCATAATTTGATGATATTGGGAGATGGTTAGCATTACAGCAATACGGCTTGGTTGAAGGAGATAGGTTAATAGGGAATGTGTTCTTCGTGCTATATCTTATCCCTAACTCCTCTCAGGTCTTTCAGTTGTTTCCTGCCTGTGATGGGGTATCCATCTCTGCTCCACCAAGCTGTCTGTACAACAATGGTCTGTGTCATCAAAAGCCCAGGAGCAATGAAGACAAGTGACCATGGACTTTGAAACACGAACAAAGGTCTCAGCTCCTTTCAATGGCTTCTTTCAAGGATTTGTCACAGCAACAGAAACCCCGACTTCGCACAGTATATTTAGTTTACATGTCATGAGGCTGGTGCAACTCCTACTCAGCCATAACAGTTGGCTAACTCTGTGTTACTTCCTCTTTTTCTGTTTCTTTTGGATGCTCTTTTCCACACAAGGAATCTTAAGATGCTATACCAACAAGAGCAACACCAGATGCTATTCGGAAACACTGATGTTGTTTTCTTCCTTAGGCATCCCACAGTGGGAAACTCTCCTGTGTCTAGTGTAACTCAGCACCACCATGACAGACGCTGTAAGAAAAAAAGCAGACACAGCCATGTGAGTGAAAAGGGAAACTTCATATTCATTGGGACTATCAGATGCCAGTGACAAAGAAATGAACAGAACAGACAAGTTTTTTGCTTATATCCTAGTTGATTCTGTGCTGCATTTAGATAACTCGTAACAAGTCCTTCTCTGTCCTGCCAGCCATATACCAAATAATGACACGGAGATGTCTTATTAATTATGAAAGCATGGCCTATAGCTTAGGCTTCTTAATCAGTTCTTTTTAATTAACCCAGTTTCAATTCATCTATGTCCTGCCACATAGCTCGTGACTGTTACCTCTCCTCCTGCAGATCCTGCTCCCTCCACATCTAACTGGTAATCCTGCCATTCTTCTTCCCAGAGTTCTCTCCTTGCACGGAAGTCCTGCCTATACCTCCTGCCTAGAACTTGCAGCATTTTTTACGCCAATCACAGCAATACATCTTCACACAACGTGCAAATATCGCACAAAGTAAATGGGTAATGTATACTGACCAGTCATTTACTCTCTTGGGGTTCTGAAATGGAGACTTATAAGACAGAGGACTAAGTAGGTTTCACGGCCTTTCCTGAAGAATCATCACATGATGAAAGGGTAAAAGGAAGACAGAAGAAGGCTTAGCTTGTCTTTCTTGAAAAACCTACACCTGTAACAATGGCATCAGTCTATTTAAAAGACTGAGTCTGCATAGCTAATTACCTGATATATGTCTCACTTCTTGATACTGTTACAGTGGCAGTTAAATGTCAATATGAATTAAGCACATGTACCTGACTAAGCTAGTCTCTCTAGAGAGAGAAAAGAATGTATGCAGACATGGAATTGTGATGGTCTTAGAAGAATCATGTTGTTTCAAAGTTTCAGTCTTCCCAGGCCATATTTAGGAGTTACTTTAATCAAATGCATCATTAGATGGGAAAATATGATATCAATACTCTAAAATTGTCACTGAAAGTTCACCAAAGACCTAAATATAAAGAGGGAAATTATAAACCTTTCAGAAAAAAGCTGAAAAAATATTATAATTTTGTGAATATGAAGATCTTAAGAACAGACCCTGAAAAGTCAGAAAAGGAAATACAGGTGTATTTGATTTTAGTGAAGATAAAAGATATGGCCACTAAAACCAATACCCAAGTGAAAAGATGAAAATTGGGAAAACATATTTATACAACACAGAATACATTTTCTGTATTCTATCAGAAAACTTCTGAAAATGGTAAATTTTGTATTATAAATGTTACCAAAAAACATAAATAGGTATTTCACATGTTGGACTATGCAAAATAAACACAATATGAGTAATAGAAAATGCAAAATTTGAAAGAAAGAAAGTGGGACCCTTTTAACATTTGTCCCACAGTGTTACAAAGTCTTTAAAATCTGGCAGCATTTGGCACTGATGAGATTATAAAAAATATTTACTTTCAAACAGTGTTGGTAAGATCAGACATTTTTGGAGGAAAAGTCATTATAAAATATTTACTTCATTTTAAAATATGTAACTTTATCCCCTTCATTCTATACTTGTAATGCATCCATTTTAAATAAAAATTCAAGTTTGTCCAGATACATACATATCTGTACATATATCGCAGCACTGTTTGCAAAAGAAAACACTGGAAACCACATGAGTACCCACTTGTGTGAGAATTTTAATTGTGTTGTGTACATTTGAGACAATCTTCTAAAGCTCTTAAAAAGATTCTTACACATGCATTTGAGAAAAATATTTTAATATATTGTTGATAAAAACAAGTTAACTGATAGTATCCATTTTCACAATATTAACTTAGAGGTATATAAGTAAATATAGTTTTTTATAAGCAAAGAATATTAAAAGAGGAAGTTTGGTACATTGTACAAATGCAACATATAGAGCTAGAGACATTAGAGACATGAGACTTGAACACAAGATAAAATCCATCGATGTTACTCATATACTCATTGAATTGTACTTCATACAAATGCCACCTATAGGACTAGAGGCATTAGAGACATGAGAATAGAAGACAAGATAAAAATCTATCTATGATATGCCTATACCTTTAGGATTTTTACTAAGAATACATACCTTAAAATTCAAATAATTTCATATAATAGACAAAATATGATGGGACTTGAGCCAATGTGCATCCAGAAAGATAATGGAGCACAGAACAGAGTGGTTTGGGGTTTTGTTTTGTTTTGTTTTTTAGCAGAGAGTCACCACATAGAGTGTGGACTGCAAGCCAAACTATAGCAAAAATCCAGGAATGAAAGTATCCTTGCTAAATAATAGGGAAAATATAGGATCCAGGCATGATTCTCTCATTAACTTCACAAATGTTAACTGTCAAAGATTAATTCTACTTTAAAGTGTCCCTTCTCAAAGAACTTATAAATGTACAAAATCAAATGTACAAATGTACAAAATCCATCAGTTGAAGGGTGTTAGGCTGTTTACACTTCCTAACTTTATGAAGAGTGCAGCCATGGAATTTCTGAGGAAGTATCTTCAGGGTAAGAGATTGAGTCTTTTGGGACTAAGCCATTGAGTGACATATTTAGGACATATGGTAGATCTATGTCTTAGGTTTTAACAGTTCTCCACACTGATTTTCATAGCACTCATCCATCATCAAAGAAACTTCTTTTTGCAGTAGATAGAGACCATTACAGAAATCCACAACTGGTCAAAATGCAGAGAACAAATGACCATGGGATGAGCACCCACAACCAATGCCAGCTAGTACATCTACAATATAACATCACACCTAAGCTTCAGGAAACAACACAGAAAGGGAGAGGGCAGACTGTAAAACTAGAAGACCAGAACATCTGCTATCTGATCAACTCCTGTTCTCATCAAAATATCTGATAACATCACTCATTATGTGACAAGGAAAATAGTCTCATATCTCAGTGGGCCATTTATTGAAAACTGTGATGACTACAAATTTGACCTGATATCTCACTTTCAGGAAAGTCTAACAAAAATACATTGGCACAATTGTAGTGTTCATGTGTTCAAGAATATTCATGACAGAACTCTTTACACTAATAAAGAGTTGTACATGTCAGTTCATGGCAAAAATCTAAACAATTTCTCAAAAGAACAGCATTATGGTCTGAAAATAAAGAATCAGAAATGTTTGCTCTTAACATTTTGTACTGGATATACTTTAATGGCACACATATTGATTTACTGAAATACATAATGTTAATATGTATTAATCCATGCATAGAAGTATATTAACATATAAACACATACACAGCATTTATGTGTGTATATACTAGATTCACAGGCATTTATTTACTGCTTAAAGACAATAGTGCTTTTTCATTATCTCAGAGGAAAAACAGTAAATTCATTAGAACACTGTGCACATTCCCACATGCCTAAAAATACTCAATCACCCACATTTAAGGAACTTCTGATGTAATTCAACATGATGGTAATATAATCTGTCCAAGACCTATCTCTTTAAAAGTTCGCATCTTCTGTTTTTAATATTCTTTATCCATGCATCCCTTACTATGCCAACTTTTTGAAAAGTAGATTTAGGAAAGATTCATTTATAATTCAATATAAAAATTTATGCTCATTCAGCTCATAGTTACCATTATATCTTTTGTTCTCAGTACTAATTATAACTAGACAAAATTATATATTTGTTCATCTCATTATGCACTAAAATGTACATTTTATGAGGACAAGGGTCATGTCTCTCCTATTTTTCTAATAGGCATTAGATTCCTTATTGCTATTGAATAGATGAGAGAGATCACTTACAAAAAGATAAAAGATATTTGTGTTATAGTAAGAAGAATGGGTAAATGTAACACAGAATGACTTTTTTTAGTGGATTATGTAGTGTGCATCCTGACACCCTTTACTAAGCCCATGAGCTTATCTCTCAGGCATGGTGCATGTTGGTTGCACATGCATGGTTAACAGCTTACAATTTTCCCAATTTGAGAGAGTAACCTTAACTACAGGAGAATACTCTTCACCAAGCAATGACTTTTCCAAAACTGGGGTATTCACAATGGAAGCCCAGCCAGCCTGTACATCAGGACAACTCTGAAATATGATTTGTGTTCTAGAGCTCTGCAAGGACTCTGCCTAAAACTGGATTTCAAATGGCATAGCTGTGCACTGCAACTCAATACCGTCATATACTCACCTACTTTCCTTCCCCAATGGCCCTGGATCCCTCATAGCGAAGCTGTGGGACTATGAGATCTAGATAAAAAGTACCTGGGTAGGTGCACTTGGGAAAATTAGGCTGATTTTCTTCCAAACCTCTTGCCTGTGTCAACATTCCTGGTGGAGAAAATTATATTTTCAATCCACCCCTTTTTGAAGAATATCCAACATCTCAAATGTGACAGGGTTTTTTCATAGGCAGTCATTGTACTCTGCTGGATATGTTTTTCCTGGCCAACAACAAGGAGGCCGTATGCCTTCATTCTCCAAATTACAAAACCTGGGCCTTCTAATAAAGGAAATGAATTGCATGTTGAAAGGCCTGTAGGGAATTATCAAGAGTAATGAGAGGAACCTAGCATGTTGACCAAGAGTTGATCTTAAGCACCCTGGGCCTAGAGTGAAGCTAGAGCCAGACCTGAATGTTTGTCATGTTTAATTAGCATCATATACAACAGGAAATTCATTATTGGACAACACCCTGAAGAGATCTGTGATGCTCTTAAGATGACGTGGATGTATTGACCGTTGTATGTTGCATAGAGAAAAGTAATTGTTATGATGTATTATGGAGGGGATCAATAGAGATATTGAAAATATGACAGTAGAAGGATCATAAAGAAAAACATTCCATCTTTTAAGATAATAAGGAGCACATTGGTGAAAGATAGAAGTGTGTTTATGGAGAATCTCACACAACTGTCCTCTGCACAGTGAAAGGACACTAGAATATGAAACAGAACTGCAAACAGCAAGTAGAACAATGGAATCTCAGAACAAAGGCATTAGATAGTCATAAAAGTCAAATATAACATAACATGAAATAGGTAAGAATATTGGAATTAAGAACATGAAAATCTGTCTGCCAGAGGTATGCAGCCGGCTAATGCAACTTGGCATTCAGGAGAAAGGTAGATAGATATTCAACCAATTGAAGTATTGTTTGTTATAAGTAGCCCATTATGAAAAGAAGGTCCTGGTGTTCCTAGTACAATAATAAAACATGACTAAATGCAACTGGGGAGGGAAAGGGTTTGCTTCAACTTACAGTTCTGCAGGCACACTCTATCACAGAGAGAACCCAGGACAGAAACTCCAAGCAGGAATCCGGAGACAGGAGGTGATGCTAATATTGTAGAGGACTTCTGCCTTGCTCCTTATGACTTCCTCAACATGCTTCCTTAAAGCAGCCACACCCTTTATCTCAGGGGTGCCCCTACTCAGAGTGAGCTGGGCTCACCTCCATCAATCATCAATCAAGAAAATGTGCCACAGGCTTGCCAAAGCCAAAACTGGTGGGACATTTTCTTAATGAGTCTACCTTCCAAAATGACTCTAGATTTTGTCAGTTTGACTTAATACCTAACATAGAGACCAAAAGTGATTGAGACGGAGACCAGATTCCCAGAGGAAAGTGATAATCCTGATAACTATTTCTACTTCCTGCTATGTGTTACGACACATATCATTTGTCTAAAAGTTTGAGTTCTCAAGGAAAAAGGACCAGAAAGTGGCACAAATGATACGAAACCTTTCAGCCCTCCCTCAAATTGTATATGGCTTGTTATTCAAATGGTCACATACTAAAGCACTTGCTGTAATTAGGTGACATAATTAGGTGCTGTAATTAGGGGTGACGGTCCAGACCAGTGGAATCCAGGGTCTTACCTGACCTTGCCCAACATTCACCTGTACAGGCCAGTACATGTCTGTCTAATTAGACTTGTCCTTTCTCCATTTTGCTGGCATCTACTCAATGACTGTCTCACCAATTACAGATAACTCCAAATGTTTTCTTTTATCTGCCTCCTCCTTACTCCCAATGATGCCTATTATATCACCATCTCTTACTTTATCTACTAAATAGCTTGTTGTTGACAATGTTTTGGTTGCTCCATTCCACTCTACTGAGAACACTATGAAAGGTTTCTTAAAATTAGAAATCTGGTCTATTCATCTTCTCCTTAGAAATGATCAGTGGCTACCATTTCACCACACATCAAAACAAGAGCTTCTAATGCCTTAGATTAAGGGCCAAAACATACCAACCACAGTTTACCTGCCAGACTCACGTCCAGCAAACAGTGTCTTTAGCTACATAACCTTCCCACCCCTTTGACCATGAAAGACCTCTTGCCAATTTCATTATTGTTATTTAGTATTAAAATTTCAACAGAATTCTCATTTAAGAAGCCCATTGTCATACTCAGGTGTATACTCTCCTATTTCTAATCATCTCCACTGATAGGCAAGCTTAAATCTATGATAAAACATCCCAGACAATTCCTACTGCATTTTGTAAGCATACAACCATTAAGAGAAGTAAAGAGTAAATTGTGATGAATGCCTTTTTTCAATGACTGTCACTTTTGATCAGATGTCGTTATTTAGCCATAATTATGACTCTGTGGGTCTGTGCAAATGCTAGAAGCTCTATTTTAAAATATAATCACGAAACCATTATCATATCTACAAGTGCCTTAGTAATTTTGTAACATTATCAATATTGTCAATGTTCATTTTTTTCCCAAATGCTTTTTAAACTTTCAGCACTTATACTTATCTCAGGAAAGAAAGAAGGTAAAATGTCTCCTCATTTTCGCAACTAAATGCTTTGCTCTTTAGAATGAAAGATAGGGGTTTCGACGGTTACAAATAACTGTGCCAAGTATTTGTAACAGTGATGATTTAGAACAATGGCATCCATTTCCCTACCACCAAATAAAGGGAAAAGACAGGGCAAATATCCCAGGACCTACTCAGCTGAGTTCTGGAGGAGGTCCCAGAGAGACAGCATTCTAACTTCCATGTGCTGAAATCACAATCAAGAGCTGATTGCAATAGTGGAATAGAGTAGCTCTACACATTTCTATGCTAAACACCTCTTTATTATGTAATTACTGATCGATTACCAGAAACTAAAGCTAATAAGGAAGTGTTGAGAATCTTTCCCCCACAGGAAGAGAGTAATGACCCTGAATTATGCAATATTTTAGAAAATGGATAAAATACCTTATTTGCAATTTAGATACACTCTAGCCCTCCAATTTCTATTCCATGAACTAATAGCCTCTTCTGCTCTGAACATACCACACAACAAGGACTTTATACAAATATTAGCTCTTCAAATGCTGCTTCATGCATTTCTCTGAAGGCAGGGATTTTGATTTCATTGCCCATAACCCAAACAATTCTTTAAGAAGAATGACCCCCTCAAATAAGCATGATCAACTCTTCCTCTCATTATGAATCATATGTTTCCATTCTGATCTCAAATTCATATGCTGAAACACTAATAGACAAGTCACAATATTTAGAGATCATCTATCTATGAGAACAAAACTTAGTGATGAAATTAGTGCCCTTGTAAGAAGAGACACAAGAGAGCACCACTTTCGACTCCCATCTTTATCTTGTGAGGACACAGCGAGAGGATGGCAATCCGAGGAACAAAAATCCTCCCCAGAACTGTCTTTCTAATCTCTGGCCTTGTGATCCTTGGGAAAGTAAATGCATATGAACCAAGCCGCCAAATCTACCAAAGTATTTACAGCAGCCTGAACACACAAGACACAAGGTGTAAGCTAAGCTGCCATAATAATAAATTAGGTCATTCAGATATCCTAATAGAAACATCTAGGAATAATGGCTTTGAGGGTAAGAAATTAATATGTAATAATGGATGATCTTGAGAAAAGAGATCTAGAGCTGAATTCGTTTCTGCCTCTTGACATTCACTAGCTCTGGAATTTAGTCAAGCCCCTTCTTTGGCTATACTATTTCACCCTATGAAACAGGAGTTGGCACTGAGTTAAATAAATCTTTGTAAGGGTATTTTCACTTAAGCAGTACTTTTCTTAAATGACAGCAAAAGATGCTCCACCATGGAAGATGACAAAAGTTCACCTTGAAGCCCTAACTGGAGAATGTGGTGTTGAACTGACTCAACCACAGGACAGAAACTTCATCAACTCTTGGTTTATGCCTTCATGCAAGAGTCTTCATCATCTAGCCATTGTATATTGAATGATACACAAAATAAGAGCATATTAGCAAAAGTTGCATGTGAACACGGCAGGGGGAAATCTGCATTATCACAAACAGAGAACACAGAACCTGTGCTTGCCTCTCTTTCTTCTTTTTGTTCAGTCCAGGGCCCAAACCCAGAGAGTGGTGGCTAACCAACAAATACCAGAGTTGTTGTTGTTGTTGTTGTTATTATTATTATTATTATTATTATTATTATAAATGATTCTATCACTCCAGCCAGGGAAACAGGTAGGCCAACTGCAGATCTTCACCTCTTCTATTTCCCTTCCAAAACACTCCCAGCTCTGTAGCAGGCCATCTGCTGCAGCCTCCCCTCCTCCCTTTCCCTTGTCTCCAGTGGATCACAGAGGTCTTCCCCACCAAATTTCCTTCCCTCACTCATTGTTTTATCCCAGTCTCTAAATCCAGCAGACATTTCTTGGAAACTTGCGGGAAAATCAAGCAAGGGAAGCAGCTAGCCTAATAACAGATATAGCCTCCTCCTCTAAGTCTCCCAAGTCTCATGCCCAAATCTGTAGCATACCTCCTTCTGGGGCCTCCCCCACCTATATGACCTCATCTCCAGTGAGTCATGCAGATCCTATCCTCCAATATTCCTCCCCACTCATCCTGTTACCACCATCCTTAACTCTGCCAGAGATGCAAGTATACTAGCAAAGCAAGTAGGCAAGCTTGAGATCTTGACTCTCCCAGCTCCCATCTACTTCCAAGCTACAGTTTCACCCCACTCACCCCAGCACTGCAGCAGACTACTTGTTGTGACCTCTCCTAATTCTTTGTCCCCATTCCCAGTGGACTAAGCAGATCCTAAAGAAATATTCTGCTTTCCTCCAACCAGTGAACCCCCTAATTGGCCCCAATTCTTAAGTGTCAGGCCCCAATACCTAGAAACACATTTTACCCAGAACCCACAGAGGTCTGGCCACACCTAGCAGAATCCCTGAAGAATTCCCTACCAGGCAACACAAAGTCACAACAATATCCTAAGAATCTGAGAGGGTAACAGAAACCAAGGAACAAAGCACCTACCCAACAAAGACAAAACAAGATGTCAGCATCTAGAATTACAATTGTCCCAAATCCAGATGCCTAAACATCAGTCTATAAACACCATTAGTCACAGCCAGGTCAATACATCCTCTCTAGAGACCAGCAACACTATCACACAGCAGGTCCTCAGTATTCCAACATAGCCAAAGCGCCAGGCAAAGATCTGAAAATAGCCTTTATGGATATGATACAGGTCCTTAACAAGGAGATGAATAAATCCCTTGGTGAGACACAAACAAAAATGGAAGGAAATGAATAAATTGCTTCAAGATCTGAAAGTGGAAACAGAATCAATAAAGAAAACCCAAACTGAGGAAAGTCTGGGAATTAAAAATTTAGGAACTTGAAGAAACACCTCAGAAGCAAGCCTCACCAACAGAATACAAGAGATGGAAGAGAGAATTTAAGATACTTGAAGACATGACTGAAGAAAGAAAGAGATACCTCAATGAAAGAAAATGTGAAATCTAAAATACTGCAGTTACAAAAATAAGTAGTCTGAATGAGCATATGACCAAACTGGACTCTCTGAATGGGGCTGCCAATGGGGACTGACTGAGAAGCCAATGATAATGGCACTGGGACCTATCTCTTTTGCATGTATTGGCTTTTTGGGAACTTATTCTATATGGATGTACACCTTCTTAGACAGGGATGAAGGAGGGAAGGCCTTGGGGTTCCCACAGGGCAGGGTATCCTGCCCCCTCTTAAGGAAGCAGGGGGAGGGAGGTGGGGGAGTGGGAGGGCCTGGGACAAGGAGAGGAAGTGTAAATTTTTCTTTTAACAATAAAGAAAAGAAAAGGAAAAAAATAAGTAGTCTTTCTCAGTACAAATGACAAATGAACTAAGACAGAAATCACAACCTTCCACAATAGCCTCAAAACACAATATTTTAGAGTAATTCTAACCAAGCAAATGAAAAGCTTGTATGATATAAACTTATAGACATTTAAGGAAGAAGTTGGAGAAGATATTAGAAGATGGAAAGATCTCCCATGCTCATGGATTGGCAGAATTACTATAGCAAAAAATGGCCACCCTAACAAAATTAATGTACAAATTCAAAGAAATACCTATCAAAAGTCCAACACAAGCCTTCAGAGATGTTGAAAAGATAATTTTTAGCTATATATGGAAACACAAAAGACCCAGGATAGCTAAAACAGTCCTGAACAGTTAAATAACTGCTGCAGATATCACCATCCCCAATAATAAGTAGTTCCACAGAGCTATAGTGATAAAAAGTATATTAGCACAAACAAGCATGTTAATAAGAAATGAAGACCCAGACTTAAATCCTCACAACTATGAACAGTTAATTTTTTTTAACATAAAGAAGCCATAAACACACATGGGGGATAAAAGACAGTACTTTCAATAAGTGGTGCTGGACAAACTGGATGGCTGCATGCAGAAGAATGCAAATAGAACCATAAGTATCATGCTGCACAAAACTCAATTCCAAATGGGTCAAAAATCTAAACATAAAACTAGATACACTGAGCCTGATGGAAGAGAAACTGAATAATAGCCTTGAACTTATTGGCATAGCTAAAAACTTTCTGATTAGAATATTGTTGGCACCAATATCAACAATTAACAAATGGAACCTAATGAAACTGAGAAGCTTCTCCATTACAAAGGACATCATCATTCAAACAAAGTAACAACATACAGAATAGAAAAAGATTTTTATCAACTCCACATCCAATAGAAGGCTGATATTCAAAATATGTAAAGAATATTTACATTTATATTATATTTATGTAAATATATTTATATCAATAAGCCAGATATCATTAAAATAAATAACCTAATTTAAAATTTGGATACAGATATAAATAGATAGTTCTTAATAGATGAAATTCAAATGGCTAAGAAACACTTGAAGGGTTCAACATTCTTAGCCATCAAGAAAATGCAAATCAAAATTACTTTGGTATTCCATCTTACACCCATCAATAGATTAAGGTTAAGATCAATAACCCAAGTGAAAGCTCATGCTGGTGAGGATATGGAATAAGGGACCTCATCTATAGATAAGTGCCTTGTTCAACTATCATCAGAAAAGCTTCCTCGGCTGCAGATGGGAACAAATACAGACATTCACAGCCAGATATCATACAAAAAAAGAGAGCTCTAGGAAACACTCATCCCAAAATGGGATGCTTCCATCAAACCCCTCTCTTGTTAAGGGAATCCTGTTGATGAGGAGGCAGAAAGAGTGTAAGAACCAGAGAGAGTGAAAGACACTTAGAAATCGTGGGCCTCTAAATCAGCAAAATCAGTGTACATGAACCATCAGAAACGGATGTACAGGACCTGCACAGATCTGCACCAAATGGGGCCCTAGAGCTGAAATGAGAAGTGGACACATGCCTGCATCCTTAACCCAGAGATATTCCAATTGAGAAAGACAATGTAAAAAATAGTTTTCACCAAGGGACTCTCACTGGGGACAAAAACTCTTCTTAAGGGTAGGCTGCATACGCAGCCAAGAAAAAATGACCTCAATTGCATTACTGGAACTACTTCATCATATAATTTTGCGTCAGGACCTTTTTAATCTTATTTTTAATTTTAATTTTACTTATATATTTTTTCTCATTTTATCTCACATATGTTTGCATACAGATTATGGCTCCAGTTTACTGTTTTTAGTTTCCCTTAGAAGCGTTTTATGTAATGATAGACACATAGAGGGGATAGATAGGGATGGGAGGAAGATGGGGAGGAACTGGAAGGAGCAGTGGGAGGGAAAACCATAATCAGGATATATTATGTAAGAAAAAAATAGTTTAATGAAGGGAAAAAAAAGAGTCTAGCTTTTTTCAAGTTTTCCTAATAACTATCTAGTATAAAGACCAAAAATAAATGGGACTGAGACTAGATACCCAATGGAAAATAGCAATCCTGGCATATATTCACCTTTCCAGGTGGGTTTCACACCCCAAACCCTCCCATCATTTGCTGAAAAGGTTAAATCTCCAGGAAAAAAAGGACCAGAATGCAAACATAAGTGATTCAACATATTCCAGTCCTCCAGGGTGACCACTTAATGAAACGATGGCTGTACATAGTCCATGCTGAGGGAAACCAGAAAATTATCTGATCTTTCCCAACATGAACCTGTAGATCAGGTCAATAATATCTGACTTGTCCTTTCTACGTTCTGTCAGCATCCATTCAACGACTGTCTCTCCAGTTACGTATAACTCTAAGTGCTCTCTTCTGCCTGCACCCTGCTTACTTCCAATGATGTCTATTATATCATCATATCCTACTTATATCTACTAAAATAACTTGTTACTGGCAATGTTTTGGTTGTCCCATTCCACTCTTAGAATGACAGTTTTCTTAAAAACTAGAATGCTGGTATATTGATCTTCTCCTTAAAAATGATCAGTGAGGTCAGGATGAATTGTATGAGAGACTAAATTAAAAAAAAAAAAAACAACAAGATTTGTGGCTACCATTTTGCCAGATAACAAAAGTAAAGTTCTAACTGTTGTAATTTAGGGCCCATCATAGCCTAGCAACAGTTTCTTTGAAATATATTTACCTTACATATTATTTCAAATGCAAAAAATACTTAATAAAAATTTAGCCAAAACAGATTTTGAAATAAAGCCCTTGTAGACCTGGCTCAATCGGCAAAATACATGGCACAAGGCAAACAACCTATATTTAATCCCTAGAGACCATGGTGGAAAAAGCAATGACTCCATGAAAATTTATCTGACCTCCAGAGTGTGTCTGGAATATGTGTGTGTATTAATAACACACAGTAATAACAATAATAATAATTAATAATAATAGAATTATAAAAAGTATCATTATGTTGACTTTGATTAATATTTATAATAGAATAACCCCTGAGCTCAAAGAAATAGGCAATTAAATGGAGGAGAGAAGAAAAGAAGTGAAGCAAAAAACTCTTTACACCTAAATTTATGTTGGAAATCACGCTTGGAAAATGAATAAGAAAAAAAGGACCAAAGAAGTAGTCCTGTGAAAGAGTCCAGTATAGGACAGAGAAGAGGAAAGAGAGAAAAACTTAGACTTCACATGAGATATTAATGTTGCCACAACTTACAGGTGCAGAAACTAAGGTTTAAGTGAGTTAATTATTATTTTGTCCAGTGTGATAGAACTAATAGAAGAAGCTTCATACTTTAGCTTAAATGCATTCAGATCCATATCCTACTGAGACAGAATTTTTTGCATACATATTTATTGAGCGCTCACTGGGTGTCAGACACAAAAACAGACACGTCACTCACTCTCTTTAAACAGTCAATTGGGCACTGGTGAGTGAGGAAGCTGAGTTTCCAGCCAATAGTCTCACTGCTCCCTCATATATACTTCCCACTCTTCAGTGTTCTTATGAATATACATATATGCATACATATATACACACACATGTGCGTGTGTGTGTATGTATTGTAAACATTGAAACTATTCACATGAGTTCCTATGGATGACTTTAAACTGCTGTCCCCGTTTTCCACTAATTAAGCTTCGACAGAATTCCCCTCTTTCAGATAAGAATTAGACTAAGATTTCTTAGAATCATATCTAAAGAAGTTCCTAGCTGGAAGGAAAGGCTAAAGTACACCCTTGAAAGCAAGGATTTAGTAAAAATACCCCACTGTAAAATTTAGGAATATGTCCTCTGCATGCCTAAAAATACATTAACCTCTACTCTTTATTTTTGGTTTGGTTGTTGTGTTAACATGGGAAGCAAACTGACCTCATCGCCAGAGCTTCAAAAGGAGAAAAGCCATCCAGTTTTCTACAACTGCAGCACCCACTGTCTCCCCACTGTAGGAACTCCTCAATTCACAGGAAAATTTGTGGATAAGCAGGCCACCCATGTCTTAAGTGGTTTCCCAGGCTCTCAAATAAAACCTGTCAATCAACGTTGGGCTCTGAGAGGAGAGCATCTGCAGGACCCAGGATGGACTGATAAATATGGATATGCCTCTCATTTTTGAGGAGCAGTAGCATTTCCGCAAGACTTTTCCCTGCAATGCTGTCATCAACTAGACAGTCTTTAGTATCCCATATTATTCTGAGTTTAAAAAAAATCCTTATCCGGGCTTAAAAGAAAATATAGCATAAATTGGATACAATAGAAAAGAAACCTTTTATTAATTGAGTGATTGATATGTGGAGTGAATTGTGTGTGTGTGTGTGTGTGTGTGTGTGTGTGTGACAGTACTCATGTGAAGGCCAGAAGACAGCTTTCCGATGTTGGTTTTCTTTTTTCTATCATGTGTATCCTGAACACAAAAGATCAAACAAATCTTCATGTTGTATATAGGGGAGAGGTGCGTGTTGTGTTCCCCAGCCACCAGCCACTGGCCCGCTCAGCGGTTGGTCGCCTGCACCTGAAATAACCATGTGAGGACGGTATTCATTTAAACTCTGCCTGGCTTATTATCACTAGCCTTTTCCCGGCTAGCCCTCACCTCATAAACTAACCCATTATAAAAGTCTGTAAGTCACCACGTGGTGACGTACCGGAAAGGTCTAACCTGCATCCATCTGTGATGGTGGCTCGTGGCGTCTGGCTCACTTCCTTTCTTCTCCTCCCAGAACTTCCGTTCTGTCTACTCCGCCCACCTAAGGGCTGACCTGTCTATAAGCCAGGCAGTTCTTTATTCAACCAATAAGAGTAATCCAAAATACAGGAGAACACTCCCACATCATCTTCAGGTTTGGCAGGAGCACCTCTAATTGCTGAAGCATCTCACTGGTTCTAACCACACTCCTATGGTCAATTTTTTAGTGAAAAACAGACTCACATATGTACCTATGAACACACGTACACGTGCACACACACACACACACACACACACACAAACACATACATTAGGACACAGTGTTGAGCAGAGACTGGGAGCAGAGATAGATAACACACACCTAAAACAAGAATTCACTTGATTTACCCCTTTAACCTCTCAGATATAGGTCAGGACACTAGAGAGCTCTATTTCTATCTGATAGAAACTCTGTTTCTATCTGATTAATTACTAACACTGGAAGAGTTGAACTGCATTTTACTTTCTAGAAGCAGTCTTCCTATGTGAAAAATGTCAGTTTCAAATTTCTGAAAAATGCCTAAAAATGCCTTGCAAGTTATTGGCTTTAATTCTTGCAAAGCTCTGTTTATTTGACTTCTAATTTTGAACATACCCCAAATGACAAATTAAAAGCTATTAAACTTTGGCTAGGTTTGAGTCCCTATTAGAAGTTCATTCTTTATCAAAATAAGACAGGACCCAACTGCTCAGAGACATAAGGTTTTCTTTATCTCAAACAAACATAGCTAGAATATTAGAAATGAGGAAGAAGTAACATTCTTTGAAAAGGCTTAACATTTTATTACCAGCATGCACACCGCTTTGCAAAATCTTCCAACTGAACAATGGTTTGTATTATCCTCAGCCTTCAGTTCTCCTTCAAATCCTCTCTGGCCAGCATTCTTAGCTCTCTCAGCGCTGCTTGACGGTTTGGTTATTTCAGTCGGCTTCTCGGCAGTTTTACTTCTCTGCCGTCTGGATGGTTTTATTATTTACCATATTCTTTCTTTCAGACTGCGGGTTTTATTCTGGTTTTGGCTTTCCGGGGTTTTGGCAAGCAACTGCTATAAAATACAAGAGATTTGGAAGCTATGCAGATGGCAGATAGAGTGTTGTGTGCTTTCATTCATGATGGGCTTCCGTCTTTTTATAACAGGTGGGAAAACTGCCAGCTCCTATTTCCTGTGCCTACTTTCGACATATTTAGGCAAGACTGTGGGATTGACATGCAGGGCTAGAAAATTGCTGGTTTGAGTAGGCTCTGCTTGCTGGAATTTAAGGGGAAAATATCTGTGGGCATTTTGCAAGAATTTTCTTGCATTTTTGTTTTCTATTTCGGTATATTCTGACACTCCATTTACCTTTGAAGTTAACATTCCCTTCATTTGAGAAGAGCCAAATTATTTCTCAAGGTTTTATGTTAGTTTCCTTTTTGTCCCATGTATAAATACACATAATAATTGGTTATTTTCAAATCGTACAAAGAATTACCACTAAAATATCAAGATTTGCTCTCTCAACTGTTTATTAGACTAGTTTCTAGAAATTATTTCTATAAATATGAAGCAATCACTTCAGATATCTTGATACAGTAGCTCAAACTTAGATAGTCTTTTCAGAATAAAAATGTTGTCACCCACAAAACTCACATTTAGGGCCAAATATTGTAAACCAAGTGAGTACACATATAAACATAAAATTTTACTGGAAAATTGGCAACAATTAAGTGCTCTTGATGCCTCAGTTTCCCTTGATTATGTTTTTATACTCTCATAAGTTGAATTATGGAAAATATAATTGAAATTTATGTCTGCAAATTAAAAGCCCAAGGTAAAAGTGGATAAGCCCCTAGCACAAGAAAAGAAAACCGATAAATCACAGTTCATTGATACAATTATTACATTGTATCAATATATTGTTTTATTCTCTGGCTTATATTAAAGTGTCTTACTGATTTATGGTTCTACTGTGGAAAATTTCACAATTTTGCTCCAAGTTACGTGTAAGTGATATGACAAATAAGCAAATTCCTGGGACCAATCTTCCCCATGGCCCTAAACATGACACCTTCACTCAACAGGAATCAGTGTGTGGGGAATGTACAATCTATGTAGCCCTTGCCATGAAGAACATGAGCAAGGATTCTATATACCCCTGTTGAACTCTGGGGGAGTTCCAACATCTCTCCCAGAATCAAGGCAAAACAACTTATTGCCACTGAGGACTCTATTTTTCAGTAGGACATTGGTCTCACTAGTTCTAACTACAAAAATTCAACAGTTTACCCCCATGTTGATACACCAGAAAAAAGAAAATTTTGTACAACTGCCAGTTGCCCCTGGAGAACAAGATACCATCCATATTTAAAAACTACCATAATCATAATACAGGCTTGGAAGTTCTGCAAACCTAGAACCCAATGACAAGAGAAGTCTGTTACACAATAGGCATTTAATCACAAGGGCTGTGTATTCTTCAGGCAAATAATGCAAGTATAGTGTCTGATCATTTGTATTATTTAAATATTTAATTTATTTACTCTAAATAATATAAGAACAATGCAAGCAATAATGTAAAGTAATAAAACTAATAAAAATACTTATTGTTCTTTGGTTTTAGGATGCTTCAATAAGTAAATAATCACTATTTCTTTCCTTTCTTTTTTGAGAATATAATACATTTGCATCATTTTCTCCTTTCCTTTCCTCCCTCCAAAACTTTCCATATTCCCCTCTTTGCAGTCTTTCAAACTCATAGCCTCTGTTTTTCATTAATTGTTATTACCTACATATACGTGTGTGTGTGCACATATATATCCCTAAATACATAAATACACCCTGCTTAGTCTATATATAATGTTACTTGTATGTATGCTTGAATTAATGAACAATTGGTATTGGATAACCAGTTGGTATTCTTTCCCTAGGGAAGACGATTTCTCCTGCTCTCAGCATTCTTTAGTCTCCTCTACTTCTGTGTATGCTTGAGGCCGTGTGAGCTGTTTCCTGTCTGCTTTAGCATGTCTATGGTGTTTGTTCAGCTATCGTTTAGGACCTAAATGAAGTCATATTGGTGAGATTTACAAAACAACTCCCATCTAAGGCTCAGGAGCCATTGTGAAAAGGGAGACATAAAGGTTGTTAGAGCCAGAGCAAAGGGAGTTTGCTATAATATTTTGTCCTCTAGTAATATCAGAAGCTATACCAATGAAGTATCACTACTATGTATTTGTATTTAATCTAAAAATATTTGCAATCAAATTAAAATGAAAATCTGATACAAGGGTTAAACGTTATCTAATGGTGAGACACCTTATGTTTAAATGAAACATATTGTATTATATAATTGGAGTATTCTGAATACTCCAATTAACATACCACCTTCATATCACGATATCTATTAGTGCATGATCATTCATAAAGTAATAAAATCAAGTTTCCTGAGTGATGTATGTTTTGCAGTAGAAGCATACCATAAGGAATCATGGCAATATCTATATCCATATTCAAAGTTAGAAACTGTAGCCCACTGTAAGTGTAACTATAATTGTCTACAACACTATGCTTTGCAACACATTACTTGAGATAATATTATTTTCTGTGAGAGTTTTAGAAAGTTTTAAAAATAGATTTGAGGAAGAGTAAATTCATCCTTTCTCATAAATAAGCATGGTGTTATCTAATCTAGGCTATCAATACAACTATTAAAGAAACTTCTCCAGAGTTTTTTTAATGCTTATATGAAAAAATAATCAACCAAAATATCTATCTTTCTTCCTATCTATCTATATTAGTTTAACCAAACAGAAAATACATAATGCTTCTACTATATAGAAAATTTAGAACATAGTAAACACAGTATATAAAATCTGTGCTGGTAAAATGATAGTCATTGGTATAATATAAATTAGGGTCATTGCTCATGTGATATATCAGGATTAATTTTATATATATCTAAAGCTGGGATATAGAAAATATAGTTAACATATACTTAAATGGATAAATTCATTTAGTAATAAGGCTAGGGATAACTTGCTAATTATAATGTAAATTATCACACAGAAGTGATAAGAAAAAGTATTGATGACTTTTATGTGTATTTAATTTGTTCCTTTTTTATAAGGAAGGCATAAATCAGTCAGACAATCTATAATATGCTGGAGGATAAACCTAATATGTTGATTTCTGAGTTTGTCTTTGTTGAATGGGTACTTTGGTTTCTATTTCCTCTCTTGTCTTCTTGACAGAGTGGACCCTGGTTGAGTAAAGGGTCTCCACCTGAGTTGGGGACTGGACTTCTGATGACTGGGATGACCTCTGTTCGAGCAAGAGGGGTTCTGCCTAAGTTGAGGCCTGGGACTTTGGAAGCTGGAGAAGCCTCTGGTTTATTTGGAGGTTCTGTAGGGTTCAGGGTGCAGATGTGGCCTCTGGGGATCTAGATACTCACATGACTACTGGTGGAGCAGGGCGCTTCTGCTGGAGGTTGGGTGGGATCAGGTGACAAGAGGGAAAGGGACTGTTAGAGTCAGGCTAGATGGATTCTGGGAGCATGTTGGTAATCCATGAGTTGAGGCTTACCTGGGAATCTGGGTGTTGGCATGGCCTCTGATGGAGCAGGGGCTTTTGTCAGAGGTGTGACCTGCAATAAGATAATGAGTGTTAAGGTGTTTAGGGATATGTTCTAAGAACAAAATGAATCAAGCTCAAAACTAAAACCTGTATTTTATGTTAGTGATTTCAAAATTAGTAGTAGTAGAAACCCTGGCTTTGTTTTTAGAGGGCATTATGAATGTGCAGAAAGTAAAACAGCTGTGTAGCATGCTAAGAATATTAGGAATCAAAATTCTCAAAATAAGGGAAAGAAATCTCAACACAAGAATCAAATAATTTGTCTGAGCATGGTAGCACAGCATACATATAGTCCTGGCACTTGCAAGGTAGAAGAAGCAAGAGGATCAGGAATTCAAAATCATCATCAGCCACACAAAGAGATCCAAGATGGTCTGAACTAATGAAACTCGGACTCGGTGGGTTATAAAAATAAATCAATATATACAATTCTTTTAAAGAAGAGAACATAAAGCAATGATGGAGAGATGTTAAAGAGGGTGAGAAATGTTAAAGCCAGAGGGTGGAGAGTGTTGGGCAGATATTCCAAGTTTTTAATATTTGCAAATTAAAAGTTAGAGAACTTAAGTACCTACCTTACAATCTGAAATTTAAAATGCCGGTACCACTATCAATTCCTGAAAATTTTTCTTACCTAAAGAACTATGAGTTGAACTAGGCAGTGGTGATGCATGCCTTTAATCACAGCACTCAGGAGGCAGAGGCAGGTGGATCTATGTGAGTTCGAGTCCAGCCTGGTCTACAAGAGCTAGTTCCAGGACAGGTTCCAAAGCTACAGTAAAACCCTGTCTTGAATAAAAAAAGAAAGGAAGAAGTATGAACTGTCAAGTTCTGTCCCCTGAGGATCTCCAAAAGACACGATGCTTCAATAACAATTGGCAATATTAGAGCCTCAGTTAAAGTTAAATTGTCATTTAATAATAAAATAACAAAATATCCTTAAGAAAACACATGTTCTTATCCTGGTATATTCCAAATGGGCCTGGTATATTTTACGTTAAGAACCAAATAACAACAATAAAACCTAATAAAAAGTAAAAGGAATATGGAGCCACAGGAGTAAACTAACCAGCTCTGGTCAGTAGCAAGGGGGTTTGCAAACCAGAAAAGCTTTCATCTTGACTGATTATAATATACCAAATATTTCTTTCCAAATCATTGTTAACTTTGAAATCAATAATAATTCTTCATTCTGAAAATAAATAGATAAAGGTAGGTTATAAAAGCTGAGTTATACCCTCTTAATGCCACTGCTTTTGGCAATAGCAATATTGCTTAATTGAGTTATTCTTTATCAAACAAATTTAGCAACAAATTACTTAAAAATTAAAAATCATGGCAGTATAACTTCACAGACAAGAAAGAGACTTGGCAATGGTCACTGGGAACTCAGTAGGGAAAGGCTGCTGAGGCCCTGGTGGCATGCGCCACTCTGGTGTCAAAGCAGACCATTCTCCTATCCTGATGACCTGGAAGGTCCTTGGAATCTCTTCTGGTGTCATTTGAAGAGGTCACTTTAAAAGTGTGACTGAATCAATTAAGATGTCAGGTTTATAATTTATAGAAAAATGGATAAATTAGCTAGATGAATCAAGGTCAGAGCATGACAAGCAGCCAAAACTGAAGTCTGAAAAACACTAAATCTGCAAACTTAGTCTATTTTTTAAACAAATATGTGACAAATACTACAGTGGACAATGAATTTACAGGTTGTACTAAGTTCTCTGTATGGTTCATGTTTGCATTTTAATTTGAATGAATTTTAAGGTAGGGATATTTTTAGATAATTAAGCAAATTTGAAGAATTGTGGTTTTCAGATATATTTAATACTATCAGCTTGTGATTAAAAGTGACAAAATCTTAACAAAGTCGGCCACTATTGGAAAAAAATTCTTTAGTACTTAGAGTACCTGAGATTTCTTGACAAAATAGCTAAGAAATAAACGAATGAGAGTTGACAAAAGACTTCCAACTGTTGGTTACTAGAAATTATCTATGAT
>JAQHUG010000065.1:6579969-6680909 GCA_028555095.1 Dicrostonyx torquatus
ACTGCTAGACTCAGTTTCCTGTTTGCGATCAGAGGAATGTGGTTTGGGACATTTATCTGTAAGTTTTATCCCCTCCAATAAAATACCCCTTTTTTAAATCAAATTGGTGTAAGACTGTCCTGTGACAATACTTGTGTAATGCGGTGACTTGATAACTGAAAACAATTTCTCCCTAGGGCCACAAAAAGCACAAAATTGCAGGACTGTTATGACACAATTACAAGTTTTAAAATCCTCAAACTGTGCAAAACTACAAAGCCACCATGCCGCCAGCAGCAACAGCCATGACAGGACATAATTGTGCCCTTTACAGCACAAAATAAGTCCCTGTAGGTAACTACATCTGACCATGAAGGTGACTGTCCAACATTGGAGAAACTAGATTGGTTTAAAATAGGCTGTCTAGGATATCCAACATTCTTGTCGCCATTAGTTATTATGTATAGTAGATGAAATTTTGATTACTTTTTTAGATGCTTCCCTGTTTTGTTTATGATTTCCTTAAACCTGAGGCATTCACCACATCATTTTTTTCTCTTTGATATTCCCCACCAGTTTCCTTTGTAAGCTGAAGATTGTCAGGTGTAATTACATATGGCCTAGACATAAATGTTTTCTCAAACAAAGAAAAAATAAAGTCCTTTTGATGAAATGTTAAGCACAATGTGTGGTTTAATTACCTTTTCCTCCTTCGCATGACCAATATAAGGCTGGAAGAAATGGGGGACCTCAAAGCACAGATACCAGCTGTACCAATGCTTGCCTAGTAAAATGAAGACATAGGGTTTTCATTCTAATCAGGAAACTGATATTGACAGAAAGAACCCTCCAACTTGCCTGCCAGGGAAGCAGGTAGGCTAACTATAGATCCTTACCTCTCCCCATTTCTCCATAATCCAGTCCCCCAGACTCATGTCCAGCTCTGTAGTAGATCTGCTGTGCTTCCTTCCTTCAAGCCTCCACCTCCACTAGATCACACAGATCTTCTCCTCCAAGCTTCTTTCTCCCAACTTAACAGCTTAATCCAGCCACCATCTCCATTAGGTTTTCCCTGGGAACTAATTGGACATGAAAAACTTCTCATCCGCATTCCAACAGGAATTCCCTGGGAACCCACAAGCAAAGCCTGCCAGAGAAGGAAGTAGGCCAAAAAACAGGTAAACAAGCAAACCGCTAGTCACACTCCCAATTCTGTGTGTTGTGGCCTCTCATTCTCTGACCTATTCCCAAGGAACTAAGCAAGTTATGGTAGATCATGCTGCTTTCATCTCTCCTGTGGACCCTTTCATCTGTCACTTCAAGCCCATCACCATTCCTAAGCATCATTTCCCAATACCTAGAAACACATTGTACCTGGAACACCCAGTGACCACCTCTAGCAGGTTCCAAAAAGCTTCCCGTACCAGGCAACATTCAACCACTAGAACCTCCTAAGAATCAGACAGGGCAACAGAAACCAACGTACAAAACTCTCACACAGAAATGACAAGACCAGATATTAGGAACTAGAATTACAATAATCTCAACCCCAAATGCCTAGACACCAGTGTGAAAAAAAAATACCAGCAAGGACATCATTTCCCTAGTAGATCTCAGCAACACTTCACCATTAGGCCCTGAGGAATGCAATATAGCTTAAACACAAGTCAAGGGCCTTAAAAATCCTTTTTTGGATAAAATAGAGGTCTTTAGAGAGAAAATTAAATTTAAAAAAAATCTATGAAAACACCAATAGTTGAAAGAAATGAATAAAACAATCGAAAATCTAAAAGGGGAAACAAAATCAATAAAGAAAATCCAAATCCAAGTATCTCAGGAAACCTAGAAAAGAAACACTTAAGAACCCAAGCAGGTAACTCAAAGGCAATCCTCACCAACAGAATACAAGAGAGAATCTTGGGCATTGAAGACACAATTGAAGAAATGGATACATTCACCAAAGAAAACATTAATTCCAAAAATCGTTCTGGCAAAACAAGGAAATATGCACCACCATAAAAAGATCAATAATAATAGGAATAAAGGTAAGAGAAGGAACTCAGCTCAAAGTCACAAAAAATACTTTCAAAAAAACCAAACAATAAATTTTTCATAAACTAACTTACTATAAATTTAGATGTATATAGTAAGTTACATATATATGTATATATATATATATATATACATACAAGAAGCATACAGAACAACAGATCAGATCAGAAAAGAAATTTTCCACAGCACATAAAACACAAAATGTTAAATGTACAGAACAAAAAAGATTATAAAAATCTTCAAAAAGGAAAGACCAAAAAACATAAAAAGACAGAGTTGTTAGAATAACACCTGACATCTCAAGAGAGACTCTTAAAGCCATAGGGGTGTGGAAATGTGGTCTACATACTCTTAGGGACCACAGATCCCACCCCAGACCACAATACCCCCCAAAAATCTTTCAATCACATTACATGAAGAAAAAATACATTTCATGTTAAAACCAAACTTAAGTAGTATCTATCAAAATATCCAGCCACATACAAAATACCAAATGGACAGCTACAACCTGAAAAGGTTAACCAATATCCAAGAAAATGAAAGAAAGAAATAATCCCAGACCAATAAAAAACAAAAAGGGGAAAATAACACAGCACTACAACAAAATAATAGGAATCAACAAACATTGCTCATTGATAACTCTCAAGATTAATGATCAATTCCCAGGCAAAAAAAAAAAAAAGATACAGACTGGCAGAATGGATGTGAAAACAAAATCCATACTTACAAACCAAATCCAAGAACATATTAAAAATTCATTCACCATGATCAAGTAGGCTTCATCCCAGAGATATAAAGATGTTTCAAACATAGTCAATAAATGTAACCCACAATATAAACAAACTGAACGACAAAAACTATACAATCATCTCATTAGACGCAGAAAAGGCCTTTGACACCCCTTCATGATAAATGCCCTGGAGAAAATAGAGATACAAGCAACATTTCTAAATATAATAAATGTAGTTTACAGCAAACCCATAGCCAGCATTAACTTAAATGGAGAAAAAATCAAAGCAGTTTCACTGAAATCAGGAACACGACAAGGTTGTCCACTTTCTCCATACATATTCAATATAATACTTAAGTTTTATCTAGAGAAATAAGGTGCCTGAGGGAAATCAAAGGGATATATTTTGGAGAAGTCAACGTATATTTATTTGCAGATGATATATGATAGCACATATAATTGATCCTAAAAACTTCCACTAACAAACTCTTATGGCTGAAAAACACTTTGCACAAATTTTCTGGAAACAAATTTAACTTACAAAAACCAGAAGACTTTTGATATAAAAATTGCAGATGGACTGAGAAAGAAATCAGAATAACAACACCTTTCACAATAGCCTCAAAAAAAAAATCAAATATCTTGGGAAAACTCTTGCTGAGAAAATAAAAGACTTGTATGGTAAAAACTTTAAGACATTGAAGACAGAAATTAAAGAATTCAGATGAAGAAATGATGATCTCCCATGTTCATGGATCAGTAGGATTCACACATTAGAAATGTAAGTCATCCTTTAGAAAGAAATCTACAGATTCAATGCAATACTCATCAAAATCCTAGCACAATATCACAGATCTTAAAAGGACAATTACACCTACACCTCCATATAGAAACATAAGAAGACCCAAGATAGGTTAAAAAGAAAAAAAACCCTGAATAATCAAAGAACTGCTTATAGTACACAGCTACATTAATAGCAAAAGAAATCATGAAATTGGCATAAAAACAGATTGATTTTTCAACTGAAAAACCAAACATAAATTCACACACATGATTTTTGTTAAATAAGCCAGAAATACACACAGGAGAAATGAAAAAAATCTTCAACAAATGGTGCTGATCAAACTAGACAGCTACATGTAGAAGACTCCTAATAGATACATACTTATCACCCTGAACAAAAATCAACTCCAAATGGATCAAATACCTCAATGTAAGAAAAGATACATTGAATCTGACAGAAGAAAAAGTGGGGAATAGCCTTGAACTCATTGACACAATAAAAGATTTTCTGAATACCATTAGCATAGGAACTAAGATCAGCAATTAACAAATTGAACTTTCTGGAAAAGAACCGCTTCTGTATGCCAAAGAACACCATCATTTGGACAAAACAGTAGACTCCTGAACTGGAAAAGATTTTTCCCAACTTCACATCCAAAATCGTCAAATAATGGGGGAGCCAGAGCTACAACTGGACATCTCTCAGCATCAAATGAAGCTTAAGTACAGGAGTGGATTGCACCTAATGGAGATGTTGGACAAAGGAGTACCACCGGAATACCCAAACAGTCCAGGCTGTTGCAAATGCTATAGTTTCCTCTCCACAAGTGATGGCAGGGCCCTCTTGCTAAAAATAACACCTGCACAATTCATTGAGAATGGAGAATTTGAGCTAGTGTTTACCCATAAACCTTTACATCAACTTCATTCTGTCCAGAAGGTACCAGAAGGTACTCTGCACTCTACCAAAGGAGGAAGTTAACACCAACTGCTATTGCAGTTTGGCTCAAAGCTGGTGGGAGTAACCAACCAACATCTTATTTGTTTTAAGGACCACTCCATGAGATAAAACCCATACCCCACAGTGTTCGGGTGACAAAGAAACTGAAACTAGATAGCCTAGGGTTATAAGAGAAAACCAGATGCTAAAGGAATGCAACAATAAAATGACTTCTAATGATATTCTGCTATACTCATATAAAGGGCATAAAAGGCCTTGTGCACACAGATAAGCACTGGAGAAGCCAAAAGAAAAGTTAAACACACAGCTTATTCCTTCAATAAAATGAGGTGCTTAACTGTTTTCCCGGAATACCGAGGGAAATGCAGTTGACCACCTGATAATCCTTTATTACCTTTACTTATCCCAAACCCTTTTCCCTTCAAACCTTGAGCATTACTTCTGGGCCATAAAACTCAACCTTGCAAGATATTATTTTTACTTTCTATCAGCCTAAGTGTCTTCTTAGGGCCAGACACCCACAGGCATGATGTTTACCTCGGTCACTCTTCCAATACCGTAATCGTATCTCTGAGTCAACAGTATCATTCTTTTGAGAGATGCCGGATGTAGTTTGTAAGAATCTCAATGTAAACGTGTCTTGTAAATGTTGTATACTTGGGCTGAGTTAATTGTTGTCAGGAAAGGTTTTTGTTGTTGTTGTTGTCGGTTTTGTTTTGTTTTTTTGTTTGTTTTTGTTGTTTCAAAACTTGTGCTGTGCTTAACTATGGCTAAAGTGAAATGATCTAGGTCATAATCCAAAAAGTCTCAGCCCAGCGCTGGTTATGAAAATCAGGCTGACCTGAGTGCTTCTTACCTTGTGTTGCTGTTTTTTCCCTGACTCTGGTAAAGCCTTCAGGGACCCTCCCACGTACTCATTGATCAGTGCCTCACTCAACCATCATCAGAGAAGCTTCCTCCTGCAGCAAACTGAAACAAATACAGAGCTGTAAAGACAATATGGAGAAAGTGCGAGACCTCAGAACACACAGTCCTAAACCCTACAGGAAATGGGATAGAAAAAGTGTGAGAAACAGAACAGAAAGAGGACACCAAGAAAACAAGGTGTTCTAGAGACAAGAGGAAAGAAGTATATAACTCAGAGAAACGGAGGCAACATGCACCAGGCCCACAGCAGGTCTGTACCCCATGGGGTCCTAGAGTTGAAAGGAGAACTGAACACAGGGACCCATCCCTAACTCGGAAGTTATTTCCAATTGATAATTACTTGCAAGTGAAGAATCGTTTTTTTCCCAAGTGAGTCTCACTGGAAAAACAAACTACTTTTAAGGGTTGGCTACATGCCCAGCAGTAGAAGGCTAACTGAAAATGGACTCCAAGGCATCTTTGGAGGTTTCTTATCTCATAATGTTGTGTCTGGATGTGTTTGTAATGTTTTATTTTTATTTATTTGGTTTTCCCTTTTTCTCCCCTATAGGTTTTGTGTATATAATATGGCTTCCTCTTGGTGTTTTTATGGGATTTCTGGTTGTATGTCAGTGGCTCCCTGAGCCTATATATGTTTCTTGTACCTTTTTTTAAAAAATCTTTTCCTATTAATTATTTGTTTCTCCTATTCCAATTTGTTTTGTTTTGTCTTATTTTATTATTATCACATAGAAGCCATTTTTTGCTTTCTGATGAGAGACAGAAAGAGGGTAGATCTGGATGGAAGAGAGGTGGGAGAAACAGAGGGAGGTAGGGGAAGCTGTAATCACAACACATTGCATTTTTTTTTTTAAAAAAAAATCTATCTCAATAGCAGGAAAAAATGTTGAGAGAATAAAAGATCCCTCCTAATTGTTTTCTCATCTTCTGTTCACACTTGTTTTTATGCTCTTCTCTGCTGGAGCTCTGTTTGTGCCTTTCTCTGAAATATTAAAGGTTAAAAAAGTCATTACTGTAAAAAATTTCCATATATAAATGTTCTTAGAACACCTCTCAGGATCCTATATCCTAACATTAAATTTGCCTATAGCTGAAGGAATGTTTAATATTTAATATTTATAGCTAAATTTATTTGAGACTGGAGGTAGAAGAGAGTTTTACAGAGAAAGAGCTGTTCATGAACTCGGCACCAAATCTTACAGTTGTATTATTACAGTAGCCAGTCCTCTGGGTCACTTTTATAAATCTGATAACTATAAATTCAGAGATAAAGGGAACAGCTTGATAAAAGAATAACACGGACCCAAAATTAAAATGAAGACCTAAGAGAGCAGTGAAATGAGATGAGCTCCTTCTCACAGTTACTGACGCGCTTGCACTTTGAAGAACAACTCAAGCAATATGGGGCAACGTGAGCCAGGCAGCACTGTCTGAGAGAGGTGACGATGAGGGGAGGGCTTATTGCAGCTTTGCTATCTCTCTGCTCACACCCTATGTGTCATAACTGACTAACACAATCAACTGACTTCCACAGAAGCTCACTTTGGCTTCTTTGTCCATTTGTGGAGGAGCAAAATGAAAAGAAAGCTCTCCAGTATTGTAAATCCCAAAGGGCTTAGCTTCCAGTGCCATTCTGTTCGGCTGAAAACTAAAACTGTGTCCTCGACAGAAGTTAAACACTACAGACTAAAACTAATAGCAAGAGGAAATTAAATCTATGACATGCAAGCATAGAAAAATGCTAGCTTCATCAGTGGGTCACTCAGAATTTGTTTTAAAAAATTTAACAATCTCACGTCAAGAGAGTCTCTTTTTCTTGTACTTGATGGATAAAATATACATTGGGGTAGGAATACGGATGCAAAGGAATTGAGACAGAGTAACTGTTAGCTCTGTATGTAGAGATGTGTAAGGTGAAATGCCGAAACTCCATTCACAACAGAAACTATGTGTCAAGGTGTTCTCTTCAGCCTTTGCCTGCACAATGTCCCCTTGGGAGATCACTCATTCAGCTGGAACCCAGTGTGAGGGCATGCATACAATACAATTCTTATTCAAGGTTTTTTGCAATATAGCAAGTCTCATATTTTAAAATGCTGCATGTGGCTAGAGAGATGGCTCAGTCACTAAGAGCTACTTACTTTTCTTGCGGAGAACCTGTGTTTGGTTCCAGGTTCCCACATGGTAGCTTACAAACATCTAAAACTCTCGTTGCAGACAATCTGACACCTTCTGCTGGCTCATTTATGCATGTAGTATACTTACAAATACTCAGAAACATATA
This sequence comes from Dicrostonyx torquatus, assembly GCA_028555095.1. Lineage (NCBI taxonomy): Eukaryota > Metazoa > Chordata > Mammalia > Rodentia > Cricetidae > Dicrostonyx > Dicrostonyx torquatus. Next base: position 6,587,686 of record JAQHUG010000065.1, read on the forward strand.
CATACACATAAAATAATTTTAAAAATAACACCCTGGGTGAGGCTAGAGACACATCTCAGTGGATAAGAGCACCTGCTACTGTTACAGAGGTCCAGGGTTTTATTCTCAGTACCCATGTGGCATCTAGCAATATACCAGTTCTGCCTGGTCAAAGTTACTATTTATATTATGTCCCCAAATAGAAAAGGTGAAAGAGACATCTGTAACCTCTCATAATGACACTGCTTTTACCTCTGAGGGCTCTATTTTCATGACCAAGTAATCTAAAGGCACTACACCATACCATCATGTTGGTGACCGACTTGAACAACCAATTGGCAATGAACAATTTTGAAGAGATGCATATGTTCAGGAAAGAGTAATAACTCATCCCAAACCCATCAAAGTCATGAGGAAAAAAAGAAAAATAAAACATTCTTTCTTACAAAGTTCAACCTTTGCTTTAGCTTTTTGTCTGAATTTTAGATATTGATTCTAAGGGGCTTCTAGTGACTCCATCTTCAGTTAACTACAAAAGCAGAAAAATAATAATCACAAGAAACCCTAGATTTTGAACAAGTTACTGAGGAAATTTAATTCCAACAGATTCCAAGGCACTCATTTCCCTCCCCTATAATATCTACCTCTCCTTTCTCTTGAAGTCTTCCTTTTCCAGGTGATACACATTTCCATTCATTTCTCCCACCCTTTATTTACTTGATAAACATTCCTCTTGTTAAAATATCTCCATTTATAAACTTAGGAATATGTGAGACTGACTTAAACCAGCACCCAGCGTCTACAGGTCAACATAAATATGGCCTCCTTTTTATCCATGCTGTCACAAAAGTTACCATTATACTCATTCAGGGAGAGAAACATTCATGTATTTCCAAGTTATTTGCTTATCATCTAATCCACTAAATTTCTGAGTGTGCTTAACACTTCAGTATTACGTTTAAGTCAATGATAAGAAGTAATAGGCTAAAGGCAATCAGAATAAATATGAATAAAATGTACATCCTAAAAATACTTCTATCATTATTAATTATACTAAAAGATAAGGTTCAGCAAAATTAGAAATTTGTACAACTTCAGCAAAAATGCTGGTATAATTTGAGTTCTGAAAACCTACAAGTTGAAATAAAAACATGGAAATAACATACGATCGCTCACAGTAGCTCTCCCCTAAGCAACTACCATCTTTCAACACATGCCACATATCTCCTAACTGTGAAAAAAACTATTAATACCTTAGTCGCATATTTTAAGATAACTCAGAGTCATATAAAGTAACCAAACCACTGCTTTGCAAAACTAACCAATGACAAATATATTTTGACTGAAACTCAAAACTGGGAATAGTACATTCTAAGTATTTACTGAAACTTTAGGAGTCACCTGCTCTAAACTCCTGAATTAAATTTGGAAAAAAAAGATGAGTCACTAAGCACTTACTAACTTGGAGTTCCAGAAGTAGAAGGTTATTTTTCATTTTATTCAACTCAATGCCTATGTATAAATCACACATTATTTACCATTTAATCCCTGACATGTGACCTCTTACCCATTCCATTATTGTATTTGTAAAAAATGAGGTGGTGGTTATTCATTGTTATTGTTGTTACAAATTCTTAGACCACCAAATGGCCAAGTCAACACAGAACAAAACAATATTATTACTGCATCATTAGTCAACCTTCGATTATATAGAACTAAACTCAGCTGCTCAGCTGTAATTCTGGCAGAAGAGAAGTTCCTCTAAGATCTCAGCCAGGATCTCTCTACTTCATGGTGGTTTAGACAAAATACTGTCCAGCATATCCCAAAGGGTCCCAGTCCTTTGTTTGACTATTTCCCAGGCTACCATTAATGCCAGGTTTTCAACTGACAGGAGATGAGGCTATGGCAGAATTCCCCCACACACACACTTAATGAGATGAAATTAAAGGCTAGTAGAGAGTTTAAAGCAATGGTTCTTAACCTTCCTAATGCTGCAACCCTTTAATTCAGTTCTTCATGTATGATGAACCCCAACCATTAAATTATTTTGTTGCTACTTCATAACTGCAATTTTGCTACTGCTATGAACCATAATGTAAATCATTTTGGGGACAGAGGTTTGCCAAGGGGTTGATAACCACAGGCTGCAAACAACTGGTTTAAAGCTTCATTTATACAGTCAGCATTCTGTAGATAAATCTGGCATTTTCGTCCATGGTAATTTATTGCACTTTGGGAATGGGGCTGCTGGACAGAATGGGTACAGAGTTATAAAGCCCACACTTGCCTTTTATCAGTACTACTGATAGGGAGGGTGGTTCACCAATCACCTCTGGGACGCAACGTAGGAGGAATATAGTAAGTAGGGAAAATAACCTTCATCTTGCTATCATCATTTCATAAAACTGACATAGCGTGGTGAATGATCTTTTCCCCGCTAGCCAAAGCTCCTGTATTATCCCATCGTGATGCTGCTAGTGACCCCAGCATGGAGTGAAAAACTGTCTTAATCTAAGGAGAAAGGGGTAAACAGAAAAATGTTTGCTTTCTTAAAGTAGTTCTACAGTATTTGTGAAATCCATCAACCATACCATCCAGGGCAATATGGGAGGAACATCAGAAAGAGCTAGTCTAGTCTCTGCCAGGGTATTCTCTATCAAGTGGTGAGAAGAGGACATCTGTGAATAAGTTGCCTTTGTTGATAACTTGGTGTTGTGAGAAGCATGTCCACTAGGTGCTTTTGTTATCTTAAAAAGGCAGAATGATATCTAAATTGGCCTACAAGTCGAGCTTCTTGAGATCTTCAGAAATTTATACTCTGCCTCTCACCTCTTCCTCTCTGGTGTATTTCACAGGCAGCTTTGCTAACTGACTGGACTGGCACAAATAGACTGTCACCTTAGAAATAGAACTGTCCTTTTAGGAGCAGATTGATGGACTATGTGTCAAGGTTTTTAGAACAGTGGCATGGCTGGGACAAATAGTATAACCCTTAGAACTGATATTGACAAATGTCCTACCTTGCCCAAATGCTTCTATTTGTCAAATTGTCTTTGCTAAGCTACACCTAAAGGAGAACAACATAGGAGTTTATTAGCAAGGTTTAAGAAATGAAGTGTTTAGAGAAAAATGTTCATAAATGAGTATTTAAAACATTAAAAGAAGAATATGTCTTAATTTTGTGTTTTAGAATCTTCAAATATGGCTATAATTCTTGAATGTCTAATTAGCAAAGATGATCCTGGCTCCACATATTTTGATTAAGACATTTTGTTTGTACTTTTTCTTTCCTTTGGAAAGTCATTAGGGGTTTCTTAACCTAAATTAGAATAAATAATAAGTTGTACAGCATATAATATAAATTAGATCTCTTAGAAGTTTATATTTAAGCATAGTTAATATAAGTATTTAAGAAAATAATGTACATGTAAAAATATTGCTTTGAAAATCACTAACATAGTTGGTGTGTTATCTACCAAAAAAGGCATCCCAATCAAGGGGTACCCAACCATCAGTCTCATTTATATCACTAATTTCAATATTGACTTGAGAATATCCACTGTCTTTATGAACATATTGGCTCCATATCACTTGTCATGTTAACCTTATTAACTGGAGATTTCCACTAACACAAAATACCATCAATTATAAAAGCTCACATCATCAGAAAACAAAATGTACTGTCAATTATAATTGTAAGAAGCATTCTGATTTCAGAGACATTACCATATTCAAATATATACATACAGCTTATAAGTCATGAAACCAGCTCTGATTGTTCACAAGGAATTACTAGTTAAAGAAGAGAGCTGAAAGGAGACGAAGGTGTTCTGCAATTGGCTCTCATTTCAAAGTGCATTTCTATTTTGGAGCTCCGGAAGAGAAGTCAATCCAACTTCAACTTCTCATAAAGAACCTGTAATGTAAGGCAGGCCCAGCAATCCCACTACATTGTGCTGGGATTCTGTTAAATTCTTAGAGAACAAATCCAAGTTGAAGGGAAAAAACTGCACAGGCACAAACACACTACACATTGGGAAGTATTAAAAAGGATCATCAAATTATTGATACCAGAAACACAGAGATGATCCCAGATTAAACTGTGTATTTTAAGTATGTTAGGCTTGAGCTTTCTTGGAAAGCAATACTTTTGCACGAACAGCTGCCGTCCTTTAGAAGTCTGTACTCACCTTACACCCTTTTTGTTCTCGTGGGCATGCTAAGTTGAATTTGAAATTGACTGTCCTCCTGAACCTCTGCAGAAATGTACCCAATGATATCAGATGTGACAAATCTCAAGACTCTGAAATTTCCGGACAGAAAGAAAAATGCCAAACAACAGATTCATTTCTGCTCACACTGACAATCATACTTTATCAAAAATCTACACTGTTTTTTTCTGCAGTAAAAATGCAAGAACATCTAACAAGTTTTTAAAGAGAGAACAGAAATTCCTTGTTCAAGCCTCTACCAAAACACACCCAGATTTTGGTTCAAGACTTACTTATAAAAATGGAGATACTTTCCCCCAAACCTTTGACTTTGACACACAAAACACTCCACTAGCTCTCCAGTAAGGTCTAAACATCACAAGTCCATCTACCCAGTATGCCCCCTTAGAAGCTGAGAAATCACCCCACTCTTCACACAGCCAGGCTGCCCTGACATGATTTGCTCCCTCAGTCCTCCCTCTTGTTCACTGCCATGAGTGACACTATGAGCTTCTTAGTTGATGTTCCAGTAGAAGTCTAGAGACCTCTGTTGATTTTTCATCTTACTCTACCTCCTCCATCCACTTTAAAAGCTACAAATCCTTGAGTTTCATTTTCTACTTTATCCACAGCAGCCCTAGGAAGGAGACAATACTGCATTTCTTGGCTAAATTCTTGTTGATTACTCTCACCCTCACCCTCTGTATTTCCTACACAACTTTAAAGCAGTTGCTTTGTGTCACAAAAACATCAGTCCCGTTATCAGTTTCCTACAGTTATATATCAGATTATATTAAACTCTTTCCTGTCATTTCCTCTATTACTTGTTAACTCATGCTTCTGATTTCGGATTTCCCAGCTGTAAACTGAAGTTATCACTGAAAACACTATCTCATTCATGAGCTGTGAAGATGGGATGATTGCATACAGAAGTGTTACAAGAGCTTTTGTTTTGTTGAAAATGCCATGTGGTGTCAAGATGTTGGTTTCAATGAAAATGTAAAGCCCTTGCTGAACCATAGCTTTACCCTCCTCCTTTTCTCCCTCACTGCTCACCACTGGACAGTTTCTCTGCTTATCTTAGCTTCTTCTTTACTCATCCTTTCTCTTTTAAGACCTGAGACCATTGTGTTTCTTATAACATAACAATCTTTACTGTAGGGTAAAAGATCTGAGATTACTTCCAGGTTTGAAAACCTTCCAAAACCCACCAGTTCCTGAGCCCCCAAATCCATCAGTCCCTGAGGACACAACCCCACCAATCCCTGAGCTCCCAAACCCACCAATTCCTGATCCTGAAATCCTACCTATCCTCACATCTCAAAGCCTACCAATTGCCCACCCAAGAAATAGCCAACCAGAAAACCTCCTCCCCCATATATAAGTCTGTCTCCTGCTCAATTCCTTGCTGCTTCTCTGCAGAGGCAGCCACAACCTTTTGTCCTTCCCAATAAATCTCTTGTCTGAGGTTTGTTGAGTGGAGTTACCTTGTGGTATTCCTTCACTTCCAGCTGCTAGGATACCTTTACCCTCAGAGCTGTAACACCTAAATTCGCATCATCCATGCCCCAAACTCTGTGCTATTTGTAAACTGAATGTACTTGACACCTGAAACAATAAAACTCCAGGTTTAGAAAAATAAAACTCAAGTCTAGAACATTGCTTTGCTTAATTTCATCGTAGTACTTCTGAGTCTCTGAATACCATTTTGTTGCCTTTGTAAATTTTTATCATCTGTTTCTTCATACAACTTATCAAATACAGGTCATATTATTGTTGTTAGCTGTCAGAATTTGAGCAAGTATTTAAATTCTTTGGATTACAGTTCCCCCATGTGTAAATTAGGTTAATGTAATGCCTTCTTAAAAGTATAAAAGATAAGGTAGCTAATCCATGTTAAGTACTTACTAGTGTCTGCCTGACAAAAAATCGAATTCATACATTAGCTTTTGGTTTGACAATTAAAAGAACAATAAGTAAATAAACATTACTATATAATGCCGGTCTATGCCTGAAGTGAGACTGTATCAGAAATGGGGACTAAAATGACACTGTCCGGATACTCAGAAACAGATGATCTGAGGCATTTTCATGTGCTAAGAAAGGCACTGAAAATTTCCAACCTCCAAAGTTGGAAAGGTTCTCAGTTTGCTTTGTCAATTATGACGAACTTTGGTCTCAAATGAACCACTAGAGTGCATCCTGCTTTCTTCTCTTGAAATCTGAAACTATTAACCTAACATTTAATAAGCCTACAAAGATATCCCCAAACAACTATTTTTACTGAGTATCACTGTTTTGTTCCCTACATACTTGGTCTACTCCAAACGCACAAGTTGATGTAGTGACAGTGTCTCTCTTTTAGTGAGTCCTACAAGGCTAACCTGCTCTGGACGATGCTCTAGACTACTTGAAGTCACAGTGTTGCATGTGTTTTAGTGATGTTTACTCTGCTCCTGGACTCTCAGCAGCAAATCTCATTGTGACTCACACAGGACACCATTAGTAGTGTGGGACACTGAGCGGCTTGCATGAAGTCCAAAATAATTGTTTTTCTACATAGTACTTGGGATACAACTAGTAAAGCCATCGATCTATCTATCCCTGAGAAGTGGCCAACATTGCAGAAAACAAATTGCAATATGGAGGGGCAGTTTATTATGGTATAAGCTAGGGGATACTTTTCTGACATGCCATTTTAATTAGAGAAGACATGATTAATAAAATTATATGTTTGTTGCTCTCAGTCTGTCCATGGTGTAATTTTACAAGTTGAGTCCTGTGTCTAAATGACAGGGGAATTTGGGGGAAGGAATAGCACTGGCTTCAGAGGTAAACACATTCATCTTCCCATTAGTTCAGATGAAATCTATCCTCAGGCAGGTTATGTGCCAGGACACTGATATATGCCATAAGGACGCACTGCTATAAACTCCATCTCAGCAAAGTCTTCCAGATGGAAAATGAATTCAAAAGCATCTCCAGAGAAAAGTGCAAACAGGAAAATTTTTACTCTCTCAGTTATGTAGCTTTCTTTAAGCATAGTTCCTCTTGAGAAAAGTCATTGCACGTGTCAGTAGCAATTCAAGAAAACCTGAGTGAGACCCAAGCAGGCAAGCTCAATGATCTTAAGTACATTTAAGCAATCTTCCTCTAGGATTACAGTCCAAAAGAGCAAGTTTTCAAATAAGTTATATGAGTTAACTAGAAAAAAACCTAACTCTTTAAAAAAAAAACCAAACATGAATATTTATCTTTGCTTGACTTCAGAAGAATCTGAGAAGATGGGAAACATTTAAAATAAAGTGCATAAAACTGGGAATTATCTTAAACATCAGTAAGACTATCAAAGTTAGTCCAAGGATTGTCACAGTGACAACTTTCCTGTTTTGTTTTCTAATTTCATTTTGTTTTAACTTCATGTATTTCAGATTGGTATTGAAAGAAGCCATTAAACAAGGAGGGACAGATAAGATAAAGACTGCCACCCTTTCTTTTATTATTATTATAATTATAATTATTATTATTATTATTATTATTACAAGAAAAATTTACATTTACTCCCCTTATTCCCGGCCCTCCCGCTCCCCCCTACCCCACTGCCCTCCCCCTGCTTCCTTAAGATGGGGCAGGATACCCTGCCCTATGGGAAGCCCAAGGACCTCCCCCCTCCATCTCAGTCTAAGAAGATGTGCATCCATATAGAATAAGTTCCCAAAAAGCCAATATATGCAGAAGAGATAGGTCTCAGTGCCATTATCATTGGCTTCTCAGTCAGTCCCCATTGGCAGTCACATTCAGAGAGTCCGGTAGGTCATATGCTCATTCCGTCCCGGTCCAGCTGGATTTGATGAGCTCCTTTCTAGACAAGTAATTTTTTTAAGGCTAGTAGCCTAGCAAGATGAAAATAAAAATCTTCAGCTAATACCCAGTACAACAAAATGCCACAGAAAATTCTTTGCCATTTCCACCAGACAGGATGCTATCAGGTGACACTTGGTAAGGATTTGGGAACTTTATTACGTTTGGGAGTTAGTAAGTTAATTGACAAGAATATCAGTGGAGATTGGTAGTGAACACTAGACTTCCACTGCTGTTTAGCATTAGTGAGGACCTGCTCATCCTTGCAGCCAGCAAGGGCTGAGCAGAAATACTGGAGTATAGAGCATAGCCCAATACAAGACCCTCCCGGATCAGAATAACGTCACAGTTAAACTTAGCCTGGTTCAAACAGAGCATTTAAAGACCTGGCGGTTAGTAACAATTAGAAAGCATTGAAATTTAAGCAAAAACAAAAACACCCATCAACTAAAGAATAAGAAATCTCTCAATCACAAGGATATTCAACAAATGTCAATATTAAGATATAAAATATTAGAATTATCTAACAAAGGTTGTGAAGCACCAGCATAAAACTACTCCAGTGAGCCAATGAGATGCATATCCAGAAACAGAAAAAGAAAACACCAGCAAAGAAAAACCAAATGGAAATTTTAGAATTGAAATAACTGAAATTTAAAAATAAAAATTCTCACCATTCGACATTGAAATAGAAGAGCCAGCTGTGTGGGCAAATAAGAAAATGCACAGTCTGAGTAAGATACAAATAATACAGTGGTAAGAAAAACATGAGTGTTTGAGGCTTCTGGGATTTATGCAAAGATACAGCATTCATGTCAAGAAGACAAAGGACTAAAATGTACCCAAAGAAATAATGGCTGAAAACTTCTTAAACTAAATAAGAAACATAAAAATTCTATATGCCGTTGGACATCTAAATAATATAAATGGGAAGAGCCTATACCAAAACAAACCATAATTTAACTTTAGAAAATTAGACAATGAGAAAATACTTAAAAGTAGGCAGGGAAAATAGAAGCTTCAACTTTAAGGAAAATGTATTTGAACAATGGATTTCTCCTTTAAAAGCAGAGTAGTCAAAGAAAATGGCACAGTATTTATGAAGTGATAAAAGAAAAATCACGGCCAACCCAGATCCTTATCCAGTATAAATGTTCAGTAGTAAAGGGGAAAATATTTTAAAATTATGGGTAACTAACTAAATTGTTGCCAGTATGCCTACCCTAAAGTAATGGTCAATTAACAATGAAAATGATAAAAATAGTTTTGAAAGTAAGAAAAACATCAGTAAGAAAAAGAATGAACAGAATAGGAAAAAAGTGAAAGACTTGTCTGGTAAAAAATTAAAGTCTTTGAAGAAGGATGTTAAACAAGATGTTGGAAGTTGGAAATATCTCTCCCATGCTCATGAATCTGTAAAGTTAGCATAGTAAAAATGACCATCCTACCAAAAGTGACCTATTGATTCAATGAACTCTATTAAAACTCTAAAACAATTCTTAATAGACCTTGAAAAGGCAATTCTTAGCATCTTCCAGAAACACACACAAAATTTCAGGGTAGTTAAAACAATCCCAAACAATAAAACAGCTGCTGGATGTGTCACCATTCCCATTTTCAAGTTTTCCTACACAACTATAGTAATAAAGGCTGCAGGTTATTGGTACAAACACAGACAAACTGATGAATGAAATGTAATTGAAGACCTTACCATAGTTCCACACACTTATGGACACCTGAATTTTGATGACCAAGTCAGAAATGCACACTAGAAAAAAAGACAGCATCTTCATTTAATGGTGATGCTCAAACAAGATGGTGCATGTAGAAGAATGCAAATAGATCCATCTTTATGCTGTGCAAAACTCAATTTGAAAAAATCAATGACCTGAACATAAAACCAGATGCACTGAACCTAACTGGAGTGTGAGGAATAGCTTCAAGCTCATTGGTACAGGAGAAGACTTTTTTTAACAGATCATTGTTAGCACAGGCCCTAAGACCAAGAATTAATAAATGGGACCTCGTGACACTGAAAAGCTTCTGTAAGGCATATGACACTGTCCTTTGAACACAGTGGCAGCCCACAGAGTTGATTTCTTGCATCTACTCCTTTCGAGTGTGATTTCTTCTTTTTGACTTAGAGGTTTCAGGTATGTTGTTAAATTCCACTAAGAGAGACATATATAGATCTAATCTACATGGGTAATAAAAAAGACAAGATCTCCTGAGTAAACTGGGAGCATGGGGACCTTGGGAGAGGGTTGAAGGGAAGGGGAGAGGCAGGGAGGGGAGCAGAGAAAAATGTAGAGCTCAATAAAAATCAATAAAAAATTGCTAGAATGAGATCCCTCAAGTTCTGTTGTTTGCTTGTTTACTTGTTTTGTTTTGCCTTTTTGTTTTGATGTAAGCACTAGCTACAATGAACTGCCTATGAGAACCGCTTTCATTTTGTCCCATAAGCTTATGTATGTTGTATATTCATTTTCATTCAATTTTAAAAAGTGTTTAATTTCTTTCATAATTTCTGTCTTGACCTATACTTCATTCAGTAGAGAAGTGTTCAGTTTCCATGCATTTGTAAGCTTTCTGTGTTGTTAATATCCAGCTTTAATCCGTGGTGTTCTGTGAGACTTGTTTTGTGTCTGAATATATGGTCAATTTTGGAGAAAGTTCCATTAGGTGAAAATAGGAAGATTTATTCCTTCGTGTTTAGGTGAAATGTTCTAGAAACATCTGTTAGACCCATTTGTTTTATAACTAAATCCACTGGCTCCAGCAATTCTGTTTAATTTTTGTCTAGATGACCTATCTATTGATGAGAGTGGGGTATCTAAGCTTCTACTATAGGGATGTTATGGGTGATATGTTATTTAAGTTATAGTAGTGTTTCTTTTACATACTTGGGTGCCCTTATGTTTGGGGCACAGAGGTTAAGAATTGAAATGATTTTTTGATGAATTTTTTCCTCTGACAAGTATGTAGTGTTCTTCTCTATCTCTTTTGATTAGTTTTGTTTGAAAACTATATTTTTAGATATCAAAATGGCTACACCTGCTTGCTTCAAAGGTACATTTTAAAATATCTTTTCCTAACCCTTTACTCTAAGGTTACATTTATCTTTGATGAAGAGGTGTATTTCTTGGATGAAGAAGGATGGATCCTGTTTTCTCACCTCTTATGCTAGTGTTTGTCTTTGGAGAGAGAGTGAGATTATTGTTGTTGAGAGATATAAATCACCAAGTATGGTTGATTCCTTTTATTTTGTTGGTTGTGTTGGTAGTGCTTCTGGTAGTGGTATGTGTGCATATACTTCCCTCTTTTGATGATCTAATATTATTTATTCCCCATGTTTTCACGTTGTAGTTAACACGTTACTCTGGAGTTTTCCTTCTAGCACTTTCTATAGGGCTGAATATGTAGATACATATTATTTTAGTTTGGTTTTATCATAGAATATCGTATTTGCTCCATCTATGGTGATTGAAAGTTTTGCTAGTTATAGTAGTCTGGATTAGCATCTATTAGAGTCTGCAGCACATCTGTCCATTTGTCTTCTGGATTTTAGAGTCTCCATTGAGAAGTCAAGAGTAATTCTAATAGGTCTGCCTGTATATGCTACTTGCCCATTTTCTCTTGCAACTTTTAATATCATTTCTTTATTCTATATGTTTAGTGTTTAGTGTTTTGATTATTATGTGCAAAGAATATATAATTTTCTGGGGTCTGAGGGGATTCACAAAAAGAAGAAAAATAGAGTGTTCCATCAGGGTGTTCTTATCTAGTCTCCGTGGAATGGGATAGAGACTGGAGACATGACAATTCTGCAGGTCTCTATAGAGCTGGGGATAAGAATGAAGGACTGGATCTGGGGAAACAGAAGGAAAAGGAAAATCTGCTCTCAACCTACCTGCTTCCCTGGCAGGAATGGCATGTGGATGTTATCGGGGAGTGACTGCTAGAGCTGGGGGCTGGAATAAAGCAAGGAGTAAGGCCATGGAGGGTAGGAGGGGGTCTGTGGGATACACAGGAGGTGTTGTGAAGGAGGCTTCAGCAGGTCTTCTGTTGCAGCACTTGCTATGAGGTTAGAGATTTGGATCTGGAGGAGAGAAGAGAGTAGTGAAGGCTTCAGTTAGCTTCCCTGCTTCCCTGACCTCAGCTGCTATATTCCCAGGGAAATCCTCCTGAATTTGGAGGCTAGGACAATGGGATGCAATGGGAGAAAGAAGATTGGAGGAGAAGATCTTTGTGATCAATTGGGATTGCCATCAGAGAGGAAAGGGAGACCAAAACAGATGTCCTACTACAGAGCTGGGGATGAGATTAGGGGTCTGGAAATGGAAAAACAGGAGAGGCGATGACATGTAGTCATCCCTGGAAGGAGTAATCTTTGGGTTAACAGGTAGTGCCTGCTGGAGGCAGGGGCTGGTATTTAGTTTGTTTTTCATAATTATGTGTGGAGGTAGTATATAAAAATGCAGGTGCCCTCAGAGGTCAGAGATGTCAGATTCCCCAGAGATGGAGTTACAGGTGGTTTTGTGCCAATTCACATGAGTGCTAGGAGTCTAGTCCTCTGCAGCAGCCACATAGTTTCACCACTGAGCCGTACCTCCAGACTGTACCTATAATTCTTAAGTTCCTTCAAAAAGATGTCCAAGCCTGATGATTTCAGTGGAATATTCCATCAAATACTTGAAGAATTAGCACCAACATTACATAATCTTTTCCAAAAATAAAAGTATTGTTTACATTATTCAATTAATCTAATGTTATCATGATATGAAAACAAGCAAATCCCAAAAAATATATTTGCCATAAATATGAACAAACGATATTAACAGAATATTAACACAAACAATTTAGTACTTTATTTCTCAAATGGTACTTGAAAACTTAATTGTTACAGGAAGAAAAGGTTGACTTAAATTTTTAACGTAAAGAAATACAAGTCACTATAATAGGCTATAAGGATAAGTTGAATGGTCTCATTAATACATAAATTGTTAAACCTCAAAACCATCTAACTTTTGATTCAAATGCTTTATATTACAGTAACTATAACTGTGTAAGACCCCCAATTGTCTTCAGTGTGAGTTCAAGTAGGAGGCATATATGGCAGTGTTCATGGTCTTCAAAGACAGCACTTTCAGCAGGCTTTGAACTGATTAGCTCCTGATGAACTTGAAAAACTATAGTCAACCTTTCTCTTTTTCTCAAAATTGCAAGATCTCTCATTGCTCTCTGTTTTCTTTTTCCTTTTTCTCTTTAAAGGAAAATTTCAGAGGGCCCAAGTTTGCACATTCTCTCTTCCTATCATCAAACTTGAAACTTTCATTCGGATTTCAAAACCACAGGAGAAGGAATCCCACTCAGTTTGGTTCAGATGCCTGACTTGATTAAGTCAATTAAAGCCTGGTTTATGACAGGTGATAGAGCCCCTGGGATTCACAGAGCTGAGAGAATCCACTTTGTTGAGAGCTAAGGGGTTTGCATCGTTAGACTGGAAAAACATTCTAAAATACACTGAGAAGTTCATTGTATCTTTGTGCTGTCAAAGAAATTGGACTATGGTGAAACTGGGCTTTTATTGCTTGCCTCTCCGGCTTATCTTCTCTTATGTTTTCTGATTTTATCCACTCTTTAAAAATGAATCAAACCCACCTTCTCCTTGAATATCTGTCTGTATATTCTTGTCTTCATTGATCTAAGTTCATTGAGATTCCCACCATATCAGTGCAAAGTAACCAGCCATGATGCACTGCCAACTATGGCTCACAGCTCACTATGATTTTATTTGAATTTGTGTTGGCTCAGAAATTATGACCAACCTGTCCCTGTGTCTGTGCTCTGTGTTTGTGTTTTTCGGGGTGTTATGAGATAGGTTATCACTATGTATCGCAGCTTGACCTCAAATTTAGGAAATTCTCCTGTCTTACCTCCTAAGTTTTGAAATAACAAATGAGCCTTGTAATTTTAAAAAATAAAATAAAGCATGAAAGAAAGATGCCAAGCAGCATAGTTCAGAGAGAGATTTTTTTTTATTGGCGGAAAATGAGCAGGATAGTGGGGAGGGAAGAGGGGAGACTGGCCTCTGGGGACAAGAGTGGCAGAAGAGAAGAGAAAGACACATACACAGAGAGAGGCAGAGAATCAGAGAGAAAGGAAAGGCAGGAGGTGGGCAAAGCACACCTTCTAAAAGAGGATGTAACAAATGTTTACAAAAGGTACTCTAAGTGGCTGTAGTTGAGGACATATCCTGTCAGGACCTCAAGGACAGACCAGTATAGATGCCTGAATATTAACAGAGCAACCATACCAAACTTTGTACTTGTATGTGCATCCAATTGGCACTTCTTACATATATTTATAGTATTACAGGAGATTAATAAATTATGTTTATTGAATGATGATCAACATATTTTTAGAATATTTTCCAAAAGATAATCTGATGCATATTTGAAAAGTGGTATAAAAGTGTAGACAATATAGAATGTAGTGATCAAGATAAAGAATATTCAATAACTTAATGGAGGATTTCATATTTAAATATTTTTGCAAAGGCCAGAAACATAAATTATTTACCAATGTTATTGAATTATTCTTCACATAATATAGGTGTTAAGAAATATCTTATCTGCTTTATTGGCAGTTCACTTGGGTAGAGGAGTGCTAAGGGAATTACATGGAATTGAAACCAAATCAGCTACGATGCTGGAGTTCAGTTTTATGTGTATTCATTTTTTTTTGAGTTTTTAAGACAGGGTTTCTCTGTAACTTTGGAGCTTGTCCTAGAACTAGCTCTTGTAGACCAGGTTGGCCTCGAACTCACAAAGATCCGCCTGCCTCTTCCGAGTGCTGGAATTAAAGGCGTGCCCCACCACCACCCGGCTGTATTTATTCTTTATTGACTATATGTTATGGTGATATGAAATAAAAGAAGTGGTCCCCACTTTTAAAGAACTCGAAACTTAGTAGAGAAAACAAAATACATTAAAAATTGAAGATAATAAAATTATTACCCTTGAAATCTTCTATCTCTGCCATCATAAGTTCCCTCATTCTACTCTTAGATGGAAAAATCGTCCACTGACACTGTTCTATGTTGCTCAGTCCTTTCGTATCAAACAGCTTCCGTATCATTTTCTCCCTACCTATCATATCTTTCCTTTCAATTCTGGTCCCTGCTATACCCCATGCTAAAACAATATTTCCCTGGATTTTTACTCTTTTTGTTCTATGCATTCACCCATCCACTCATTTAATACATCACTGGATGAATACTAAACATTTACCATAAACAGACACTGCCCTTGACCTTCACACTAACAGAAGAACAGCAAATGAAATCAACTTGCCATCTCTGTCCTCTGAAACTAGCTGGTTTATAAATCAAACCTTCTTCTCTGGTTACCTATCCTGCAATTTCATCCTTACAAGAAAAGTGAGTGACACACCAGATATGTCCAATGTCAGTAGAAATTTATGATTTCCTTCCTTGCTTCCATGCTGAATTTAAATAAAGATCATTTTGAAAGAGCTTTCTGTCCCACATCCCAAATGTTTCCTCTTACTCCAGTTACCTACTTCTCAGTGTCTTCCCCTTAAAAAACAGCCTTTCCTCTTTCCACATTGCAAACGGTGCACCTGTCTTGTGAGAACCACCTGCCTTCTGCATCTTTCTTTCAGGTTCTATCTTCTCTCCTTGTTACTTCTCATGAGGGCCAATTGGCTTTTGATTTTTCAAATCTTGCCCTCTCCCTAGTGTCCCCAGATGTACTGTACACCTAACCACTCAAAAGATCCTCTTTGCATGTTCAGCTCTGTCATGAATCATTTGCCTTTGCATATAAGAGTACATGCAGAAAAAGAAAACTCCTGTGTGGTTTCTTCCTCTATTTATCACCTTATCATTTTCTTTCCCTAAAAAAGAAGTGAAGAGAGTAAACCTCAAAGAAGAATCCTAGACGTATCCTGCAAGATTATGAAGTTCTCCATGGAGATACATCCTAGAAGGGTCAACATTTGTAGGTTGCTAGTTTACAATCTCAACTACCTGCTTGTAGCTGTCTTTAGTCCTGTGATATGAAAACCCACAGAGCTATTCTTCTGTTAGCACTAATCCACATATGTTCAATAAAAACAGAGATAACATTTCTTTACTATCTTGCCATCACAGGCAAAAACAAGTAGCTTGTAGCAGTACAAATATAAGCAGGGAAAGGGTATAATATGTAACAAAGTGACTCATAGCTCCTTATACCAGGAAGGAAACCAAGACCATCCTCTGGAGTAAGGTGAGCTGTGTAGCCACTGAGAATGGACATGGCATTCACCTTGCTTCTCTTCTCCCATGTGGTCACCTTGCTGTGGCTTCCCAGCAAGCTCTGTTTCTATCCTGAGGATCGTATTTCTCCATCCTTTGATGACAGTGCAACTTGGAAGATGGAATTATCTGCTGGAGAAACAGCAAAATCTATTTTTTCAAATAAATAAGTAAATAAATAAAGAGAACGCCAGTGTTTGAACCTGCCAATACCTACAAGATCCAGAGAGGCAATGGCTATAAAAAGTTCCCGCCAACTGCAATATCATTTCCATTAGTTCTCCAGGCTCCTATTCTGAATTCAAAGCAATTTATCTAGAGCTCAGACACTGACACTGTGATTTAGCTTCAGCTTTATGGCAACTTCAGGTCTCTAATACATGCGCTCACGCCATTGATTTTGTTCCTCTTCAGCTGCTGCTGCAAATGTAATTGAATTTTTTTCTTTTTGCCTCCTGACCTAATGTTAAAGAAAAATAAAAGTCAAAAGCACAATCAGGGCAGTATTTTGTGCATCTCATACACTCCGTTAATGAGAAATGGTTTCTTTTTGGAAAAAAAAGAACTTTTCCAACATGTCCCCTTAACGAGTTATGCATTTGGGGGTTGTTTGTTTATTTTAATTAATTAATATCTCCAGTCCAATCACATTTTCCTCCCTTCCTCCTCACCTCCTAGCCCCTCCCCACAACCTTCCCTCTGCCCACTCCCCATCCCCTCCTCCTTTGTTTCTCTCCAGAAGAGGGCAGGCCTCCCATGAATATCAATCAAACATGGCATATTAAGTTATAGTAAATTAGCAAACTAGGCATCTCCCCTCATATTAAGGCTGGACCAGACAACACAATATGAGGAAAAGGGTCCCTCAAACAGGCAAAAGAGTCAAGAGACAGTCCCTGTTCCCACTGTTAGGACTCCCACAATGTTACAAGCTACACAATATGTTACAAGCTACACAATGTTACATATATGCAGAGTGTCTAGGTTCAGCCATCCACTACAGCTCCCTGATTGTCAGTTCAGTTTCTGTGAGCCCCTATCAGCCAAGAGTAGTTGATTGTGATGGTTTCATGTGGTGCCCTTTACCCCTCTGGCTCTCACAAACGTTCCTCTGGACCTCTTAAACAGGATTCTCCAAGCTCTGCCTGATACTTGGCTGTGAGTCTGCATCTGTTTCCATCAGTTGCTGAATGAAGCCTTTCTGATGACAGTTGGGCTAAGCAATAATCTATGTATATAGCAGAATATCATTAGGCATCATTTCATTGACTTTTTTTTGACTGGCAAGTTATGCATTTTTAAATCCTAATAACCCTCTCCATAAGAAGGGTGTGGGGTTATAGCATGACATACAGACAGTAAACAGTCTTATAGGACAACCGTGTATGCTTTACGCTTCTTCAGTCCCAATACTTTTCATATGATGAACCACTTCCTTTCCAAGCTTTGTGGTGATAGGAAACAAATACGGCTCCCAGGCAAACAGAGGCAGTTATCCTTACACCAGGAGGCTGACAGACTAGCCTCTCACAGGCTGATTCTTAGATACAATCAGT
This sequence comes from Dicrostonyx torquatus, assembly GCA_028555095.1. Lineage (NCBI taxonomy): Eukaryota > Metazoa > Chordata > Mammalia > Rodentia > Cricetidae > Dicrostonyx > Dicrostonyx torquatus. Next base: position 6,605,619 of record JAQHUG010000065.1, read on the forward strand.
CTATCTTTCATGTAAAGTCCTTAGACACACACTGAAAGTGACAGCCTGCAGGGCCAGCCACATTTCATTCATTTCCTTTACTTTCTCTGAACTTTCTCCACTGAAATGAAATGCCACGGTTAATAGGCAGTAGATTCTCCTACGTCATTCTAACAACCAAGCGGTATTCTTTTCTATAAACACGACCTGTTTATTCATCCCACTATTAATGTACATTTGAATGATTACTACTCCAATATAGTTCGTTTATACAGTAAATACTAGCTTTCATTGAAAATTATGAATCTAGATTCTTAAATTGCCTCAGAATGTGTTTGAAGAATAAAACGTGAAAATATTTTAAGATCAGTTTTGATGAGGAGACAGCAGTGACCATATTTTAACAGTAACAGTTAAGCTTATTTCTTGCTTCTGAAAACAAATAATAAGCCCCAGAATTACAGTTAATCCAAATCTTAAAACTACAGTAAGAAATCAATACAAATCCTTCCTTAGTAACATCTCCCACTATCAGAACATCTGGGTGTCTACATCAATTCCTGAATGATCAGCTTTTCCTCATGGTATAAGAAAGTATAATATAAAACTTTTCAACCATCTTCCAAACATGTTCTCCTTTCATAATATACCAGTGTGAGCTCAAGGACGATGGGGGCAACCCTTTTCCCCAACCCACACACTGCTGTACTTCAGGTCTTTCAGTTTATAAGGAACTGGAGACAGTATGGAGTTATAACATGACTATAGCCTTCCAAGTTACCAGGTAGCACTTTGGACAGTTTGCATAGTTTGGATCTTGCATGTCCCTCAAAGATCCAATGTTAAAGACTTGGATACCAGAATGGTACACACTGGAAGAAGGTGACAAGGCCCACACATGAGCAAGGGTATGTCCCGGAAGAGGATTGTGGGAGTTCAGCACTTCCTCTACCTTTCTTTTGCTTTATAGCAATAAGATAAATAGTATTGTTCGATAGCATGTCCTGTCATGTTTTACTTCAGGCTCGACAGCAACTAAACCACAAGTCATGTACTATCCAAAACTGTGAACCAAAGTACGACTTTTGTTAATATATCTGATGAGCTAGGGTATTTCATTATAGTGTCAGAAAGCAAATATAAAGTAGTTTAATTTCAATGATTTTCCACTTTCCCATCCAGAAGATGGAAATAAGAATGTTTACTTTACAGGGTGATACTGAGAATGAGCTCACCTGGGAGAAGATTCCAGAGCAAGGTACATAGTTTGATTTTCTTTCCAATAAGAGAAGGAAAAACTTTAGATCACTTACCAGATCAATAGGTTTAGAATAGTTTATCAACAGTAACTCATCCAATGAAAACTCATATAAAACCATAAGCAATTAATACATGTATATGTGTGTGTGTACTCCCGAATATGTACAAGCATATGTATAGCTATATACATGCATACATACATAAATTCCTAAATACATAAGTATATTCTTTTAAGTCTATATAATGTCGTGTAAATTTATGTTTTCAGGGTTAACCATTTGGTATTGGATAACCAACTGGCAAACTCTTCCCTAGGGAAGACTAATTTTACTATGTGAAAAAAACGAGACCATGAATTTTAAAATTAGTAAAAAGATGTATATGGGAATATTTTGAGGTAGGAAAGTGGAAAGAGCAAATTATATAATTACATTTCAATATAAAATTTTTTTTAATAAGAAAAGCATTCTTTGAAGTGTGTACATACATATTTGCCCCACACAACTCATAAATAAAGAAAACTTTGCAACTGAGTAAAATTCTCTTCATCAGTTTCAGGCAGATTGTAGATCCTTTTCTGAAAATTTTTTTGAGAAAAAAATCTCATACACAGTCATTTCTTCACATCTGAACCCAGAAAATACATCTGAGAGTCACATCTAGAATTACATCAACAACAGGCCCTTCCGGTTTGCTCTAAGGAGAATCAAAGTATTTGCTGAAACATTTACATGTGTGTCATCTACTGCAGGCTTGTCATGTCTCCCCGTGCCTCTCGCGTCTCTCTGAGCATCAGTCACTGTATCTCCAGTTAGTGGTCACAGATCCATTGATGCAATCCTTCACTGTTTCCATCACCTTTCTGTGAGACCCTGCAATGCTGCTTATCTCACATGACAGTCTATAAACTCAGAAAAAATGTCTGTATCAAAGAACCACATTATTTGTTTAGTGAAAAGGTGCTACAATTTTTCAGGGCCAAACACAAGATAAGATTAGTCAGAAATAGAAAAGAATTGGGTATATAGAAATTTCCGTAGGTAAGGTTCTGATTTAGTCTTGGTGTTTTGCATACACACAATGCACACACACTCAGACACACACACACACACACACACACACAATTGGTAAGACAATGATTTTTAAAATCAGTAAATTAAACAAGAGTTCAAACACAACCCCTGGGCTTACACAACTGCTATTGGGTTGAACCAGAATACAAGTAAATGTCAGACTGATCCTAAAGCAATGATTTAGGGGAAGGAACAAAAGCTTTAGGTTGTGGAAACAGTTTTCTAAATATTTTTATTTCTTGTATCTCTTAGGTTCCAGGCAACTAGAGTAATAGAGTCAATTCACCAGGAATGCTGTTCCTTCTTCATGAAGGCTTAATAAAAGTGTCAGACATGCCTGAACTCTCTTCCCACCACTCTCCTGGATCCAGTACTGAAAGACTGGAAGAGAGAAGGAGGACATATTTAGGATACAGGTTCAGAAAGATGAAAATTGCAGTCAGTAAGCAAATAAGAGTTTCACACAACGCGTTGTCCTCAAGCCCTGGCAATTCCACCTCTCGGAAGACAGTCTTGGAAAGGCCATTTTACCACTCATCAGGAGAGAGCAAGACTTGCTTTGCCCTCTCTCTGACCTAATGAATAGGTCCCCAAGACCTACGAAGAAAGTGCTCTTCACTTAATGTGGCTTCTGTACTGGTAGTCTCATGTAATCAAACTCTACATCTATTATATTAATAAAATGCCAGGTCTCAAAAGGACATGAAGTAAAATAATGTTCTTTTTAGTTCAAAAGCCTTGCTACACATCTGTGCTTAACAATTATTTCCCTAAAACAAATTGACTCATCAGTAAATTTCCTGCATTAAAGTAGTACATAAATTAAATTATAATCTCCATCATTGGAGAATAATGACATCAGAGTTATGGATTTAATCATTTTATTGACTTAAAACAGTTCTTTTCCTGGGGAAATATTAGTACATAAAACTACTACTAAGGTAGTTAATAATAATTAATGCCTAAGGTCAGAGAACAAATCATTTTTAGCCTCATAATGAGAATTTCCTGGCTACTAGTTTGATGTTGACCTTGTGAGTACAGATGTCAGAGGACACACACACACACACACATATATATATGTATATATATATATGTTATATATGTATATATATTCCATGTGACATTATAACACAATTCTTTAACTTAAATGCCCTTTCTCTCATAGTAGTTTAATAGCAATACACTGTACAATCTGCCTAGCACTTTCTTCAGGCCATGTTTATAGAGTTATTTTTTATTGGTTTTGTTTTGATTGGTTAGTAATTGGGTGGCATACAACTGATTTGAAAGGGAGGCACACTGGTAGGTTTTCAGAGAAAGGAAGAAAGATAAAGGAACTAAAAGTCCAAGTCTGAATAGAGTCTCCGAAGAGGGGAAGTGGTTTGGCAGCCTGGCACACTCCCACACTCTCTCAGGACTGGGATAGGACTGCTGGAAAAACACTGACAATGTAAGCATAGGATTTTGCAATAAAATGCAAACATAATTTTCTTCTTCATTGAACTTGATGAACTGACTCTAAAGCATCCCAAAGAAAAGTACTAATAACTATCATTCACGAAGCTCCTTGCAATTAGATGCATACATACACACTCTTTATTGTTAGGTCAGAATAATTATCAACCCCATTTAACAGATGAAGACCCCAATTATTAGTAGTTAATGTATTTTTACAAGGAAACCCAGCTAGTAAGAATTGGAAAACCACTAATGGCATTCAGATGGCTCTTTGTAATTGAAAATCACACACACACAAACACACACACACTCCTTATTGTAAAGTTACCAAATGATCATCCTATTTAACTCATGAAGACCTCAATTATTAGTGATTAAATTTATTTGAGCAAGGTAACATAGCAAGTAAGAATTAAAATTAGGACTTGAGCCTTGCTCTACCGATAAAAAAAAATGTGATTTCCATTACAGCACATTATTCTTAATTAGCAATTGTTTATGTGACAAGAAAAGCAGTAATTGCTTTCTCTGAATCTTTTCTATTAGAAAGAATTAGCTAAGTCCAGAAGATTCATGGCGCACCTTTTATAACCTCAGAAATAGAGGAGGAAGGTTATCTTAATATTCCTAGAGGATAAAACGATCCTTAGAATAAACTGATCAAGTTGGGAGGTAGTAAAAATAATAGGAGGGGAACCAAGGAGCATTGAGCTCGGTGCAAGAGGGACATGAAGGAAAAAGAAAATTCTTACACACACAATCAAATGAAACCATGTGAATGTTTAGAAATGAGTGTTACAGAAATTATAAGAAGTTGAGTTGACCATTGACTTAAAAATCTGATTTCTTTTTTGTTGATGCTATACTATTTTTCACACACATACATATGGCATAGTACAGTATACTATAGTACAATACAGGACAATAGAGCATAATATAGTGCCTCATAGAGATGGTACACTTTGCTGTGTAAAATTTACCCTGCAAAGACCTAGGGAGATGGTTCAGTGGATAAAGTGATTGCTGTAAGAGTATGAGGCACTGAGTTTAGATCCTAAATATCCATGTAGAAAGTCAGTTGTAATAGCCCATAGCAGTAATCCATCACTGTGGGCCCTTCGGCAATTCAGTCTTGCCAATCAGTAAAGTACAGGCTCAATGACAGTCTTTATCTCCAGTGATAAATGAAGACCACATTACTGGCAGATACTCAACATCAACCTCCAGTCTCCACAGGTGTGAACACACACACAAACACACACATACACACACACACAATTTTCTGTGGACTTTGTGTCTGTGTTTCAATTTCCCTCATGAAATAACTTCCTAGGCTTTCCAGGTAATGAATGTGATTCATTTTTTATTCTTCATAGTAATATTTATTCTTAGATTAAATAAAATAAAGTTCTAGTAAAAGTATATAAAACCATGTGCCAATTTAAGTAGCAGGACACAGAATTAATATATAAAAGTCAGCCTTTGTGGGGAAACTGGGAAAGGGGAGTATGAATATAAATAATTAAACACATTATATAAAATACTTTAAAGAACTAATTAAAATATGAAAAAGAACTTATTATAAATAAATTAGAACTTTAAAAATATGACCAAAAAATGCCATATTGTCATCTATGCCTTGTACAATAAAACTGTCTGTGAGCATTTATTTCTTCTGTGCAAATGTTTCTTCCCATAATTAAACATATGGTTATGTATAAGAAAAAGAAATTAATAGCCTTTTCTTACATTAACAAAAACACTGGGAAAGAAATCATGAAACACTTCCATTCACAATAGACTCAAAAGCTATCAGGAAACGTGATTTAATTTAGAGATCAAGATACTTAAAGTCACTCATTTGTTCATTTCACAAGAATAATTGCATTGGGTGCATAAAATAACAGAGAAATTTAAAAAGGAGTTTTCTCTGTGTTTTTAAAGAAATACTGTACGAAACTGGAGAGTAAGGATGATCCCCGTGTATTTCAACTTGACCAAAATAAAGACGTGAGCATCAGGCCCTTAGACTAAGCATAAGGCAGCTGGAAAAATGAGACGAGGACTCATTAGCTGACTACCAGAACAAAGACACCCCTTCCGTCAGTAATTTGGAAGCCAAGCTTTGAGGACTGGGAAGGTTGCCCAGCAGGCTGCAAGATCTTCTACCAAAAGATGATTAAATACATTTCAATGGTACAAATTCCGTCTTGGTCTTCATTTCTGAATCTCCTATGCCTGGACACTGAAAAGCATGAACGTCTATGTGACCCCAGTGAGACAAGCCCTGGTATGACTGAAGCAATCAACCAATCTCCCAGTCTTCAGGGCTAAAGCTACTCAAGGCAGCAAGTTAAGAAATGGGAAAATTGTATGGCCACCCCCAAGGACAAGAATATGTTTTCTTGTTCCCACATGAGTTCAGCAATGTCTTGTGTGATATCCTGCATTCTCAGGGTTTCATTTTCTAAGAGTCTAGTGCGTACTCTAGACTTACAGATTGCTGGGCTATGGTCAAAAAGCCACTGCCTCTCCTCTTGCTTTTAATATGGAACCAACTACTTGATTCCAAAAGAGGTGGACTTCCTTTGAGATGATGGTATTAGCTCACAGAAGACGATAATCTATGACAAACTTTTAAAGTAAAATGAATCTGCAAAGGACAGTACTTTGAATAAATTTATCTTCATTTTTAATAAGACTAAATGGATCCATTCCAAATAAAATACAATAAATACTTCATTGGTTTTAGGAGTTGGAGGTGATAGAAATTTAGAAAACAAATCACAGATTTTATTTACTTTTCTTAGCATCTTTATAGTTTGTAATTGAAATGTGGTTAAACTGATAGTTTCAAAGATGTGCCTAATATTCCTCACTTCTGGACTCTTTAAAAGTAACAAACTAACGGTGAGTTTCAGATTCTTTCTTTCTTTTTTCCCTCCTTCCTTCCTTTCTTCCGTTCCTTTTTAACTGATTACCCCAAGGTCAACCCAATCAGTACACTTGGGAAAAGAATACAGAAGGAAATAACATTCATTACCTTGCTTTGATCCCTGAACAATTATACAGAAATTACTTTCAAAATGTGTTTTGTAACTAGCAATCTCAATGTTTGAATAAGTGAAACAAAATTTGGCTACATTAAAAATATAACAGCCCAATTTAAAGCAGTATTATAAGAAGTTTGGGATAATTTGAGGCTGTAGACAAAGAGAAAATTGTCAATCATTTCAGGAAGCCACGATGTTATTTATGGGTAGTAGGGTTTTCTGACATATCTACATATTTACAATGAGAATGTGTGAATTTAAGATTAAGCAGTGAGAATGTTTATCTTTTAATGAATGTGTTGTTTTCTCCAGAAAGATATACATGGATTCCGTTTTTGGGAAATTTCCAACAGTGGAACAAAAATTCTCCTAAATTCTGAGGAGGTATGTTCTTTTTAATTTAAAGGCTGCCATTTATGGCAGGGACTACTTGAAAAAAAAAAGCTGTTCAATATTTTTCTATAAAAAGTAAATCAAGTTTTTCAACTGACAAAACAAGTATAATAAAAGGCAAATGTTTTAACAGAAAAGTAGAACATTCATAATAAATAAAATTGTTCATGAAACAAAAAACATCTTTAAGTGGCTTCAGAGTCAGCGTTTAGAACAGTTAGTTGGAGGTTTTTCTGAAGCCACTCTTCATGTACAATGAGCCTTTTCCAGTGAGAATGTATTCTTTTCCTGAGCCTCACAAATGTAAAATCATTAATCATTTCCTGGGCACTAGATTTTACAATGATCAGCTCTGATCCCCATAGTGATAGCATAGATAAACACCCAATAAAACAATGCCACAATTACTGGGATTTCAGAGAGTTTTTAAGACTTCAAATCAAAGCTAGTGCACTTTGAAGTTAAAATGAGTCCAATTAACCTTGGTTGCAATTGGTCTCTAAATTCTTCCCAAGGAAAATACAACCTCAATAAACTTCAAAAAATATTTATTTTGTTGATTTGCAACATGTTTTAAAATTACTTACTGGGAGACAGAGGGCCTAGGAACGATTTTGTTGACCTTAATTATGTATGCCAGCTGCGTTGAAAGCTTCAAGCAGTTATTTCAGGTTGCTACCAGACCTCATATACTCTGAGAAATCTCCCTAGTTAATGCATATGTGATACCTTTTTTATCATGTTCTTGCAAAGCAAGTCATCTTTTTTTGTATTCCCAATTCTTTAGGCACATTGTTACATTTACCAAAACTAGATTAGAAAAACAACATAAAACAAAAAGTAAAGCAAAGGAAAACCAGTGTACAATCCACAGCTTCAGAGAACTGGAACCTTCATCCAAAAGTTGGTAACTGACGCAGAGATCCACACACCAGGCTGAGCTACTGCAGCCCAGTCAAAGAGAGGGAGGAGGGAATATATGAGCAAAGGGAACGGCAAGATCTTGATGCTGAAATCCACTGAGACAGCTTACCCAAATGCAGGAGCTCAGGGACTCTAGACCCACAACTGGGGATCCTGCATTGGACTAAACTAGGCCCTCTGCATGTGGGCGGTAGTTCTGTAATCTGTTCTGTTTGTGGGACCCCTGACAGTGGGACCAGGATCTATCCTTAATGAATAAGCTGGCTTTTTTAAACCCATTCCATATAGCAGGACGCTGTGGGAACTCCTTCAGCTAATAGCCTTTAAGATACTTTGGGAGTGATCTCATGTACTATAAATGCAGACATAAAGGGGATAGCCCCTTGGCTGCTGGATTCCATTCCTGTTCCCCGCTCTCACACAGAGAACTGCTGATCTGTGGTCTATTCTTAAATAAAGAAACTTTTATTATACTCCATCCTGAGCTAGTGAAGGACTACTTTATTTTAATCTGTGACAGTGGGATTCCTTGCTCAGCCTTGATGTGGGGGGAAGCTTGGTCCTGCTTCAACTGAATGTTCCAGCCTTTGTTACTCCCCATGGGAGGTCTTACCCTTTCTGAGGATTGGATATGGGTGGGCTGGAAATAGGTGGAGGGGAGATGTGGAGCGGAGGGGGAGAAGGAGAGGGAGGGGGAACTGTGGTTGGCATGTAAAATGAATTAAAAAATAAAATATAAAATAAACAAGATATGAAGATATGATAAACTCAACATCTTTTGACAAGCATTTAATACAATTTTGGCTACAGGAATGAAATTACATGTCTATCTTTCAGAAAAATAATGTGGATGGGAAAGATAGGAACATTAGTCAGGTAGAGAATTAACCCATAAATTTCAATAGTCATTGCACATTATATTGTTGTTTGGCATTCTCAACAGCTTTATGGGATAAATACCGTTATTTATCACTCCCACTTCATAATTGAAGAAATTGATGCTAGAAAGCTAGGGTCACCAGTAAACCAAAATCATTGGCTTTTGTCTTAGAGTTCAGTTATGCATGGTAACCACCCTTTCTTTCAAGATATTTGATAATATACCGTCTATATATTTCCACAAGTTTCTGAATATTGGGACTTTAGAATTAATGTTGTCCTAGACCAGCTATGGTTAGCACCTGTTACTGAGAAACTCAAATCTCCTATCATATCACTGGTCTATATCCCACTTCTTAGCAAAACTGGAATAAGGAACTATAATCTAAGTTTTATAAAATTCACACCACCACAAGCAAGAGAATGGAGAACTAGCTTATAGACCAGGTTACTTCTGCACCAGCTGAATTACCAACCAAATACACAGCCTTGTCATTGATCTTGTAAATCTACCAACTGTACAGATGGAAACAGATGGCTCGGTGAGTTCACTAAACATCATATAGATAGACTTTCTAGTTATTAGTATGTACATTCCAGATACCTATCACCCCACCTATTGGACTTGGATTATCTGTAATCACTTGCAATCCATTCCAAAAGTCTTTTGAATTGTGATTTTCTTTCTTCTTTTTTTGTCTTCAGAAATACATTAATGGTGTTACCTATGTTTCATTTTCCCTTTTATTGAAAATAGACTCTTTTCTCATATAATATATCCTAATTATTGTTTCTCCTCCCTCTGCTCCTCCCAGTTGATTCCAGCCTCCCTCCCTCTGGATCCATTCCCTTTCAAACTCTATGTAGAAAGAGCAGGCTTCTAAGAGATAACAACCAAGCATAACAAAGTAAAACATAATACGATGAAGCAAGAAGGATCATATTGAAGTTAGACATGGCAACCCAACAGAGGGAAAAGGTCCTAGGATCAGGCACAAAAGTTAGAGACCCAGTCTTTCTCACAGTCAGGAGTTCCATAAAAATAATCAGCTAATAGCATAATATATCCTCAAAGGGCCTGGTGCAGAGACCAATGTAGGCCCTGTGCCTGCCAATTCAGTCTCTGTGAGTTTGTATTGCCTTGCTTAGTTAATTCAGAAGCCCTTGCTTTCCTGATATTCTCCATCCCCTCTGACTCTTACATTCTACCTCCTCTTCTGTGGGATTCACTGAGTTCTGAGGGAATAGATTTGATAGAGATCTCCAACTTAGACTCTGTCTCTCTATATAATGTCTGGTAGTATGCCTCTCCATTTGGTCACATCTACTGACAAAGAAATCCTCTCTGGTGATGACTGGATAAGGCATTGGTTTATGAATATAGCAGAATATCAGTGGAAGTCATTTTATTGATATACTTTGTTTTTGTTTTGGAAGTAGTATTTTGTTTTCACTCCAGACCTCTGGGGCTCTTTAGTGCCTGGTCCTTGGTTACCCAAGCAGTATTGGGTATGGGTTTCTTTTCATGGAATAAGCTTTTAAGTCAAACCAGACATTGGCTGTTCTGTATCACGATCGCCCTAGCAAATTTTGCATGCAGGACAAATTGTAGGTAACAAAAGTTTGTGGTTGGGTTGGTGCCCATATATCTCTTTTGGTAACCTACAGAGTACCTTCCTGCACCAGAGACTAGACTGTCAGGGTGAAAGTTCCATGTAGGTACTAGGTGGACTTCTCCATGTTCAGTGAGTTGAGTGGGTGTTGTTCTCCACAAACAGGCCTTGCTGTCAGTTTTGGAGAGCAACCCTTTGTCTTCGATTTACATCAGCCTGGGTTGTTTGGCAATTTCCATGAGACCCCCTTAGCCAACAACTCTGTTCAATGCAACCTAGTTGTGCCACTGGTAGTCTCACATGGCAACAAGATAAGAGTGTAAACTTGTACAGACATTATGGAAATCAATATGGAAGCTGTCAGAAAGTTGGGAATCCATACACCTCGAGACCCAACTATACCACTCTTGGGCACATACCCAAAGAAGGTTCCATCTGACTACAAGGACACTTGTTTAACCATGTTCACTATGGTTTTATTAAAAATATCCAGAAGCTAGAAATAATATATATGCCTCTCAACTGAAGACTAGACAAGGAAATGTAGTACATTTACACAGTAAAATATTACTCAGCTGTTAAAAATGACATCATGAAATTTGCAGGCAAATGGAAACAACTAGGGAAAAATAATTCTAAGTAGGGTAATTTAGACCCAGAAATAAAATTATGGTATGTATTTGCCTACAAATGGATATTAGATATTAAGTAGATGATAACCAAGCTACAATCTGTAGACACAGAGTGGTTAGGTTAAGAGGATGGGTCTATGGGAAAAACATGGATCATTCTGGGAGAGAGAAATAGAATAAATTTTACAGGAAGATAATGCTAGGGTGTGGATTGGAGCAGGAGATTGGGTATGAGGGGAGATAAGGTAGAAAGAGAGTGTGGGGGGATATAGTAAAAAGGCTGTTTGTTTTTTCCTGTCTGCTCAGCCCAGAAATAATCACACAGAAACTGTATGAATTAAATTACTCCTTAGCTCATTAGCTCTAGCTTCTTATTGGCTAACTCTTGCATATGAATTTAACCCATTTCTATTAATCTGTATATCACCATGTGGCTGTGGCTTACTAGCTACAGTTTCAGCATCTGTCTCTGGTGGGGCTACATGGCATCTCTCTGACTCCTTTCTCCCAGCATTCCTTTTAGTTTTCCCTGCTTAGCTCTTTCTGCCCTGCTCTGCTATGGGCTCAAAGCAGTCCTTTATTAACCAATAGTATTCACAGAATGCAGAGGGGAATCCCACATCATGGAGGAAGAGACATCTGGAATGGAGGGGGGCAAATGGGTGTTAGTGTAGAAATCTAGTGTAGTAGAAACTTCCTGGAATGTATGAAGGTGATCATAATGAAGATTCCAGTTAATAGGGGATATGAACTGTTGATTTTCATCTATATGAATCTTATAAACAATAATAGAGAGACTTCATTTAATAATACAAATGTGGAGCTACTCTCTTTAAAAAAAAAAACAAGGAGGCAATGGAAGGGAGAACGCTAAACTCTGGAAGACATGATCACGCCTTTCTGTGCAGAGCAATTTGGGGGATAACAGGCATGAAGTTAGTGTAGTGACACTCGGCTATAGCACATTTGACCTTCCCTAATTGGCTTCTTAAGCATCTCCAGTATATGTAAATATGTGTTTAATACATGTTGCTCTAACATGTAGTCCTATGAAAGGCAGGATTATTAAAATACCTAATTTTTACTTATATGAATACAATGCGAGCATTATAGATGTATTCCCCACTGTCCATTAAAGGTTTCAATTTTGCATCCCAGGAATATTATAGTTTTGTAGTTATCAATACTCTGAGGTTGTATGTGGCCATGAATTTCCCTTGGTCAAGGCATGTACACACACATGGCATGCAGTATCGTGGCAAAGGAGCACCACATGCTAGGCTGAGTTTCATATTTCTCCTTCTCCTTTGCTGCAGTGAAGAGCTTCTCCATCAAAGACTAAGCATGCTGCAAAGCAAAGACCACATTTCACCGGGAATTTAATGGGAATTTGAAAATAATACAACCTAATCTTACCCATCTCGGTGTATACTGTCATCCTTCAAGGCTCAGGATAGTACAGAAGTATAAGAGTACTCTTACTTTACAAAGGTAGAAAGCAAAGTCAGGAAGGATTAACTAATACTTGGCATCAATTAGAACATTCAACCACCATAAAAATCCTCTTTTTCACTGTTCAACATAGTAGTTATTGGGTACATAGGACTAATTATCACTTATGGGTTATGCAAATGAGAACTGCATTTTCATTTAATTTATTTTTAAGTTTCCACATGTGACAAGTAGCAAGTGTATTAAACAACTTTATTGCCAAAGGCATGAAACTACTTAGTATCAAATTCAAGAGTCAGAAGTAATTCCCTTAAATCTGAGTTTCAGTTTCTTTAAAATGTGAACAAAAATTGGCAATGGTCCTAATAGTCATAGGGAGAGTAACATCTGTTTTCCCCAGTGCCATGGTTCTCTGTAATAACTCCCATAATGTGTCCCTATCTTTCCAAGGTACCTTAATAATCTATTATTCTCTATGCAATTATTACAGCAGGTGGCCAAGATCTGTGGCTATATCTAGAAACCGTGACATTTAAACAATAACTTTCCTCATCTGATTGTCAATTTATACTTGGTTTTGACTTGGTAGATAGTTTTGTGTCAAATTACACCACTCCCTACATTTCCTAGAATGTTTATCTGTGTACTCTTCACACCAATATGGGTTTTAGATATTGGTCCCTTCTAATTTGTTCAGCTTATAAATATCAGCAGAATCATGAAGCACAAAATATAAAAATACTCTGAAGAAATGCTAATCTGTAGAGCTGAATTCACAGCGTTGTATTAAAGAGTGATGGTCGATTCATCCTACTGGTAAGGCATTGATAGGAGAGGGAGACGGGGTCCCAGCACTGTCTTCCGTGGTGGCATCTATGCCTTGGTTGATAATTCATTTTCTGTAAGCACCTTATAGGTATTTATTTCCAGCGCCATAAAGTACCCATTTTGTACATGCTCAAAAACTATACGTCGAAAATCAAAGAGAGAATCTATTCTGTAGCTTCCTAGGCAAATCAAAGAGAGAATCTATTCTGTAGCTTTTTAGATAGTAGACACTAAGTAGTAGAAATGTGTTTTTCTGACCTCTAGCTCTCACATATTGACTGCAAGGTTGAAAGAGAAATTCAACTGCTCCATATTCACTCCTTTCTAATAATGAAAGTGTTTAGATTCGCAGTGGCATCTGGAATAGTAAAAGTGCATTCTACTCTAAAAATAAGAGCTTGTTTAGATGCCAGCCATGCTCTTCAAAGTACATCTTTTACGTACGCTATCTATAAAATGGTGCTAATATTGCCAATTTATAGATTTCTTCAAAGGACTAAACCAAATAAACCTCCAAAGTACCTGGCATTTTGCCTAACACTACAAAGGCTTACAAATTATAATTTGCCTCTTCTCTTTTAGCATTAACATCCCAGTACCCTAAGTAAAATTGCCTACATAAAACATTCCTTAGCTTTTCAGCAAATGCTAATTAACTGGCAATACTGCATGTGATTGTTTATAATCAGGACATGGTATGTAACTAGCGACTATTATTTGTGGTTTTGATGTAACAAAGTTTGTACCACCCCACTGTATAAACCTAAAGTTGTATCTAGATCTAAGTTATAAATAAAACCATTTGCTGATCATTAATGAAGTCTCAACACTCAAACTAAGTATACAAGTATACTTAGTTTAAGCATAAGCAGATAAACACCAAGGAAACAAATGTGTAACCAATCATGAGTACAACCTCATGTCAACCCATACACTATGCATCATATATAATTTTAAACATTGAAGTATTTTTGGTCATCAGGTGACTGAAAAATAAATATCTGCTAAAACTCAATTGATGGAGCATTTCAACACTAAAAAAGAGAGGACTTTCCTATAAATAACATTTAAACAATGAGGTAAACATTTAGAACTATATACATGTGATTTTTATTTCTTTCCAAAATGGAGATTTCTTAGACGAAATTCAACCTGCAGCATTGTAGGAAGTATACAAACTGGATAACATAAAAATTTTCTTATAAAGTATATGGCAAATTTCTTGAAGTCCAAAATGCCTTTTGAAGAAATTGGTAAATCATTCTAAAATTTAGAATGGAATGCAAAAGATTCTGAAATAATTGAAGGAAAGAAACAGACAGGAAGAAAGAAGCAAACAAAAGAAAGAGATAGTGAAGAAGGAAAGCAAGAATAAAGAAAGAAAGGAGGGAAGGAAAGAAGCAAGGAAAAAAGGAAGGAGGAGAATATAAAGGAAGATGGAAACGAAGGAAAGAGAGAAAGAAAAAAGAAAGGAGGGAAAAAGAAAGAAGGAAGGAAGGAAGGAATTAGGCAGAATGGAAGAAAGAGATTAGGAGGACTTTTTCCCACCTGGTTTCAAGGCATCAGCTACAGCAAATACAGCAAGCAAGGGAACTGTGATACCAGTATTATAAAAGAAGAACTGATCCCTTTTTTTGGTTAATCAATGTGATGATCAGGTATTCATGTCTTTACATGGTATGTCAAAAAATAGACCTATGCATCTTTGGTCATTGGATGTTTGACAAGCTTTATCCATAAGAAAAGAAAGACTATATAAATCATGTTGACTACTTGAGAGGACAAATTAAGATCAACTTTGGAATCAGAACACACACAAAATTTAGAATCCAGTATTTTAAAATAGGATTCAATAAAGTAGAGACTACAGATGCAATAAGCAAAGAATACGAAAAAATTTAGAAAATTCACAGGAAAGACCAAAGGAACAGGCTGTGTTTTAAATGATGCACATAGAAGAATCCTAGTTCCAGTTCATAGATCAGATCTTCAACAAGATCGTAGAATAAAACTTTTCCTAACTAAAAAAAAAAAAAAGATACACCCTTACAGATAAATGAAGTATACCCCACATCAAATAGACAAAACCAGGGAAGAAAATCAGCATGGCATATCATGCTTAAAACAGTAAGTATACAGAACAAAGCAAATGTATTGAAAGCTGCAAGAGAAAAGACACAGAAAATATATAAAGAAGAATTCATTAGAAGAGCAGCTGACTTCTTAATAGAAATTCTAATATCTAGAAGAACTGGGAATAATGCTTTTGAAGTCTTAAATACTACGAGGGTCAGCCTAGACTACTATACCCGCTAAGACTATCCACCTTTTTTGAAGGAGAAAGAAAAACTTATGATATAAACAGCCTAAAAACTTTTATCTAACAAGCAAAATGTAAAGAAAATGGAAGAAGTAGTATTTCAAGTTAAAGGCAGGAATGAACACAGTCAAGAGACTGTGAAAATAAAAATAAAGCAATAATGACTAAAACACAATGTACCTCTGAGAACACGACACCAAAACCAACAACAAAATGATTGTAATTAACACATTCATTTCAATAATACCTTTACATGTTAATGGCCTTAATATTTCCATCAAAAGATACAGGCTATCTGAATAGATCAAGAAACAAGACCCATCTATCTTTGTCTACAAGAAATATCTTAACTTATAAGATATTTTCTCCGTAAGTAAAGGATGAACATAAGTAGTCAAATAGGACCAGGAATCAAGCAGTTACCGGTATCCTAAAATCTGACAAAATAGACTTCAAACTAAAAGTGAATGTTCTCATTAGGGTAAGAGTCAACCAAGAAGACATTACTATCCTAAATATATACATACATGAAACTCTGGGGCCAAAGATTAAAAATGCACTACTAGTCATAGATTAACAAGCACCATTTAGTAGAAAGTGAGGCTATCTATCTAAGAAAGATGAGTCTTAAATGTTTGGAGTAATATGCAGTAAAACTTCATCAACAGGGCTTCATTTTACTTGAGTATCTATCTGATAACTGCTTTATTATTCATTGAGGATGAATCAATAGCACTGCATTGCCTCTGGCTGATTCTATGAAAAAAAAGAGAAGCCCTCAAAAGAAATAAAAACAAAAGTTAAAAAGAAATGGGAGAAAAAATTGTAATGTTAATGAAAATATATTTGTTACAGCACATGGAAAACACACAGCATAAAAGAAATAATAACAAGCTATATTGCACCAAATTTAATTTTTTATCCTTTGAAAAATGATACAACTATGAACAACATCCATAGATACAACTATGAACAACATCCATAGACTTGGATAAATTATTTTCAACAAACACATAAGGCAAATTTTTTGGACTCAGGACTCAATATGAAAAATATAAATTAGGAGTTACCTTACAAGGCATTATTGGTCAAGCTGTGCTTGAAGAATTAGGCAATTACTCAATAGCTATACAGATTAAAAATGTATCTATCTACTGACTGAAAGTCCGAAATTAAATTACTAGTGTTTGAATATTTATTGTAGAATTAGAAAGAAAAAGTAAGGGGCCTCAACTAGCCAAAAGGCCTATCTAGAGAGAAATTATGAGAGTAGAAATGGTGTCTGGGAAGTGTTTTTGTGTATTTGTGCTGGAAGCCTGAACCTAGTGTTTCAAGCAGTCTAGACAGTACTTTATGAATGAGCTACACTTCAGCCTTATTCTGTTTCCTTTTAATGATTAAACTGGAATAATAGTATCACCTATAATATAGCCTATGGAAAAAAATCAAAGTAGAGAACATTGTGTGGTATACCTGGTTTCTTAGTAATTTTTTCTTAAAAGACACATACACAATGGGGATATTAATATACATATTTATTTCTGATCAAAATGCATAGGCTGTTGGACATTAATCAAAAATTATCTTTAGGGAAAAGGACTGGGTTAAAAAGAACAATTTTTTTATCATTTCATATCTTTTTTTCACTGTCATTTAAACTTTGCCATGAAAATGTTTTACTCCCTTTTATATGTCAAAAGGATTTTTTTTTCTTTTTTTCGAGACAGGGTTTCTCTGTGGCTTTGGAGCCTGTCCTGGAACTAGCTCTTGTAGACCAGGCTGGTCTCGAACTCACAAAGATCCGCCTGCCTCTGCCTCCCAAGTGCTGGGATTAAAGTCATGCGCCACCACGGCCCGGCAGGAATTATTTTTTAAAAAATCGTTTTTTTCTCCACATTTAACATTTTTAAGAAATCACTGTATTATTAAAGGATCACTGAATTAACTAATTATTAATCTTTACAATGGAAAGTGAAGGTAAAGAAGATGAACCTACTTGGCACTCATCAACAATGTTGGTAAGACATCCAGATCTGCTTAGCCCAGTCCCCGAAATACATCATTTCTCTTTCAGTTACTACTGCTGTGTCTAGTCAGCCTTATATTTCAGAATATGTCCAACTCACAAGACAAGCTCTAGTTTCATGGTCAGGGTCAATCCAGCATCTACCAGGTCCTATGTTTTTAAGTAAGCAGTGTCTGTCTTCAGAAGGGAAAGCTTTGCTCAGGAAGCTGGTTTGTCATAGTCAAGGCACTTCTACTGACAGTCACCAGGGACATCTTTCCATTTATTCCTAAACTTCAAGAATCCATCCAACCATTCAGCTTTACCAAGTTACTTGATCCTAATATATGGAATAGGGTTATCATGTGAGCTTTCTCCATAATTTACCCTTGTGATTTGTAGCACATAATCCTCACAATAGATCCTCACAATCTATGACTACACAGTTATTTCCACGTCTTAGTGCTACATAGAAGCTAGCCTTTAATTTCCTTCAGCGTTTAAGCAAATGTTTTCCTAAGCAGGAACTTCACTTTTCTGCATGGTTCTGCTGAGTCTCAATTGGCCTGAAGCCAAACAAGGTGGGTAACAAGAATGGGTACTCAGGAAAATGAGTTATACATGTCAAGATTCTTACCTGATCCATGTTTCTGCAGCATCCACAAAATGGGGGGAGAGATGCTCTTCTCTATCAAGTAAGATCCACTACATTGTCTACCAGAAGGATTCAGAGTTATTTCATCATTGGATATTCTTGGGCTTTTCTATAAAAAAATTTTTTCCCTGTTTCTCCATGCCCCATTATTTCTTTATAAGCACAATGATTCCTACAGGCAGGGGCCAACTGGCATTTTTTGTAACCAAAGGAAGCTTCCAGTATCCTGATTGGGTTGTATCTAATTGAGTTGGTGGCCAAAGGGGCCTTATGACCGCGACACCCCCCGAAAAAAAACCCAGGCTGTTGCCAAAACTGTAGGTTGCTCTCCACAAACTGACAGCAAGGATCTGTTGCTGAAGAAAAAAAAAATCTAAACAACTCACTGAACACCGAGATGTCAAAGAATCTTCAACCCTATCTTCCAGCATCTTTAGTAAGAGAAGGTCTGCATGTTATCAAAAGAGAAATGTAAGACCAAGACAGCCACAAATCCTTTATATACAATGATGTTATGCCTATAAGACATGCTAGGACAATGATGGTACAAAACTTGTAAAAGTAACCAGCCAATAATCAATCTGATTTAAGGCCCACTCCATAAGATGGAACCAATACTTGACAATGCTTGGATGACCAAGAACCTGAGACTAGATAGACCAGGGAACTAGAGTAAAACAAAATTATACCGATCTAAAAACAAAACAGCATAGTGATAAAATAACGTCTAATAATATTCTGTTTGTACTCATAGATCAGTGCCTCACTCAGCTATCACTAGAGAATCTTCTCGATGCAGCAGATGGGAACAAATATAGAGACAGACGGACGGTATGCATACAAAGAAATGTACTTTAGAACACATCGCTCTAAATGGGATATCTCCATTAAATACTTCCCCTCGGAGCTTAGGTAATACCGTGGAAGATGATGTAGAAAGGGAGCAAGAGCAAAAGGGGTTGGAGGACACCAAGAACAGATCCCCAAGTCAACATGACCAAAGCTCATATGAACTCACAGAGACTGAAGCAGCATGCACAGGGCCTACCCAGGTCTACACCGTGCCCTCTGTGACTATATAATGGCTTCCAGTTTAGTGGGTTTTTGGATTCCTTTATGACTGTGTGAAAGAGCTGGTCTCTGATTCTTGTGCCTTCTCTTGGGCTGTTTTCCATCTGTCGGTTGGTCTTGCCCAACTTCAATGTGATAGTTTTTGTTTTATCTTATTATATTTTTGCTATTTAAAAATGAATGAATGAATGAGTGAGTGAAAACTTGGCGCTATAGTAGAGGTTAACAACTGAACTATTATTTATATCTTCTGGGAGAGGAAAAAATCAGTTTTCTCCAATGGAGTAATACTGGGTATATCGATGACTCCCGAGCAGAATTGATGTTTAGGAGTAGTTAACCAATGTATAATGAACTCCACATGTTTGTTTTATGATTTTATTTGGTCACAGTTTGGTGCTTTATTTTTATTGTTATTATTTTGTGGTGTTTTATTTTGTTTTCTTTGGGGGATTTGCTTTAGGATTTTTTTTTTTGAGAAAGAACTTAAAAGATGGGTGGGTAGGAATGGGGGATCTGAAAGTACTTGGGGAGGGGAAAATATGATCAATGTATATTTATATTTAAAAATTGTATAAAATAATAAATTATATAATGAAAATTATTCATTTTGGGATTCTTAACAAGAAGGCACACAACTTGGTACTTAGACAACACCCTGCAGCATAAGCTGCCAGAACGTCTTCAGTTATGCCTCTAGGGCTTCTTCCACAGCTGACCTTTATTTGATAACTTAATGATAAGTGTTTTGTTTCTATTTTTAAATTTTCCAGAGTAGCTTTAAAAAGTCATTTAACTCAATGCTCTTAATAGTTACCTTATTCTCACACCCCTGAGGTATTATTGTCACCATGAACCTCAACGCCTCACCTTTCACAGACACTCATCCTAATCCACTATCCAGGAGTCTTATCAAGGTGATGCTCACAACTATGTCTGATGATTAGGCTGCAATATTTCAAAGCTTGGTATTTCTATCAATTCTGGTTCAAGGATATGGGTTATCTTGAGAATAGATTCTAAGGCAGATGCTCAAGCTAAGGTAGCTGCTTTGTGTACCTTATCATAGGAATGAAAAGTGAAGTCAGAGAATGCAAAACAGGAAACTGAGGAAAAGTCAAAATGGTGCTGCGTTGTTAAGTTGATCCCCTTAGGGACATTCTGAATGGTCCGATGAAATGGGGCTCAAAGCTGTTTACACAGAAAAAAATCTGAACTGACAGAGCAGCATGTCAGCCAATAATATTCTCATGAGTATGAATTCATAATCGCATGTTGTTATAATATGCACATTATGTGACTTCCACAGGTTTCCAGAGGTATCAGATGAAACCTAAGTAGGAAGGAAAAGTAATCAGGATTAAACCTTCCCAGAAGGAATATGCCTATGTGATGCTAATAGAATCGAAAGTGATGTGTAAAATGCGTCTGACACTTCAGGCAGTCTTCACAGGCAACCTACTACATTGGACCCTCTGATTACCACATCTTACATTGAAAACGCAAATACTCAGAACCTCATCTAGTCCAAACTCAGTATTAGCAAAGCCAAGAGCTAAAGGCACGTCCGTTTGATGTGTGGCTCTTCACCACAAACCTAGCAAGCTTTCCAACATGGTCAGTTTCCAAAAAGGGAAAGACAAGCAGTTGAGCATGCTGGTCATGAAAAGGCTTTCCTCAACAACAAAACATTTGCTTGTCTGACCCCCAAACCAGAAGGGATGACGGATGCCTCCTTATTCTTAGCAGGTTCTGAGATAACAAGCAGAAGAGCTGTACTGCAGCCATCCTCTTATCTCAAAGCCCAACAGAGGTCACTAACCTGTGTGCAGATGCTGCTGGAGTTCTGAAAAACCTCAAAGATATCCTGTTACACTGCAGTGCATTGGTATTTTAGAAACTGACACTAATTGCTACTAGTGGGCCTGATACATCCAATAGAATGAGTAAAGCAAACTCTAAAAGGTTTGATTATAATTCTATTTCCCATAGCGAGTACTCATTGGCTACGAGTAACTTTCTTTCTTGAGTCAGAGTTGTATAACATACCTGATTATGATTGCTGAACAGGCAGCAACCCAGTGGGTGCTGCTTCTTATTTCTTTCAGAGACACATCAGGAACCAGGACAGTGTCAATGTCTTTTCCTTACAGAATATTAAAGCAATTTCAGAAGCTCTGGTATCGTGAGGCAATCTTAATCACCACTTGAAGTCCTGCTAGAAGCAACAGGTACCACAAAGAATCATCTCTTTTGGACAGATACTCTCTAAGATGTTGAGTTTAGTAAAATAGCCAAAGAAGGCAAAGGTATGGGATGATTTGCTTTTTGAGATCTCTCTGTATGGGCAGAAATTACACAAGTATAAAAGGCAAATTTATCTGCAGAGATAATGCAATAGATATGACAGAATGATTAGAACACCTTGTATATGTAAAGTTTTGCACTGTTTTGGCCTATTAGTGGCTAGTTCCTCCCTGATTTGCAGTTCTTTGAGAGAGCAATATCTACATACAAGAGCCTCTAAACCCCATTCTGGGCCAGAAGTCTATTACAAATAACAGAGAGATGCCATTGTCAAGCTTGCCATTGAACTTCTTTTCCTATCTAAGAAATTAAATACTATAATTATTACAAAAATAATTGTAACGCTACAAACCATCCAGGCATCCATTTTCTAAATATGTTTTTATCAATACTTTTGCCATATCCACAGTACTTCAACACTATTATGATCAATATCTCTTTTATTCCTCATTATTCTTTACTTAGAATTAACATCCCACAGTTATGTGCTTTATATACTAACTATATTTATTTTAATATTCATTGATTCAACTAAGTGTATATTACATAACATGCTTCACAGTCCCCTTAAATCATCTCAACTTTATGACTATATCCATATCTCAACTTAGAAATTAATATATTTTTTTCTAATACCCCTCTGTGGATGGAAAAACGAATGAAATTTGTGGATTTCCCAGAGTCATTAATCCAGACAGCAGTATGGCTGCAACTTACTCTTAATTGTGCAGCTTGCAGTGCAGGCTGATATGCTTGTGCCATGCTGACTCAACGGCAGGAGGGAGGGGTGTGACAAATGCAGCAGCATTACAAATGCATTGCGCTCCTTGGCTCCACAGAGTGATTAAGGGTCTACGCATATGTCTAAGCACAAACAAAGCAACTCCATTGCCCTCCTTCCAAGAAAAACATTTTCTTCTCTGTACTTAATGATCTTAGCAGATATTCTCCTGTCCTGTGGTTTCCCATCCTTTATCTTCGCCTGAGTCAGTCTGATCATTCATCCTATCTGTCAGCAGAAGTGATTCTGCCAAAGCTGGGGCAAGGGAGAAGATATTGTACCTTTCTTGGAAATAACCACGTCTGTACATAGAATTTATGAAGAGCTTTGCAATTCTTTTCAAAGTCTGGCCCCAAGCAATATTATGTTCAAGTCTCATAACACCTCTATCGCCTCCATAATTTAGCTACTAAGGCTGTTTTCATAATTAAATGTTGTGATCAAAAATCAAATATACCATAATAAGGGAGAAAAAAGAAGGGATTCAATGCCTACGAAAATTCTACTAGAAAAATATCACAATGTATCTTAGCCTATGAAAGTTCTACTAGAAAAATATCACAATGTGTCTTATTTTAACCACCTAGAGTAAACAAGTATGTCCTTAACATGATAAATTCAAGGATACTGTGGATGTTAAGTAATGATGAGAAATGAACCTCACTTCATTAAAAGACTCCATTCTATCCTCTCTACCAGGCTGTGATTCTGTGAAAGCCATCAGTGATGTCAATTCAACATTCAAGCCTTCAATATGTGTGATAAAAAGTGACACCTTTGTGACTATAATTAATTTATTTGCTACTGGAGAACGCGCCATATCTGTCTCCCTAATGCTGCTAGATGACTTGATGTAACAGAGGAGGCAACAAAAAGAAACAAACAAGACTCCTAAGCAGAAGGAATATTTGTCATATAGAGTCAGGAAAGCCCTGGAGAAACGCAAGTCCTAAATGAATACCAGATGGACAATGCTGTTAGCCAAAGGCACTATCTTAATAATCTAACCATTATTAACGGTGTCAGCCTAGGCTATGTGAGCAAATATGAGTGTGGAGGGAGGCCGGAACACATGTCAAGTCCCACTAGGTGGACTCCCTGGGATAAACCTCCCTGGGGGAAGAAATGTATGTGAACACAAGTCAAGCCCCACTGGGTGGACTCCCTGAAATAAACCTCCCTGGGGGGAAAATGTATTTGAAAAGGTAACAACCTTTAAAAGGTCACTAGTAAATTAAACCTGCACTGAGCCACGTGTGACCTTAATGACCTTGGCAGTTAATGTGCTTCTGCCATCATCATATAGATGGCTCATTCACCTTGGCCTCACCTGTAACTTCATTGTTGCCCCATCTAAACACAAATTCCTGTTAGTGAGAAAAGATTCTCAACAGTCGGTAATAAACTGTGTGTGAATTCACACCAAGTTTGCCGCCTTTGTATTTGAGCTCATATCATGGGTTGTGAACTGCAGTCTGCCTGGCTTCGGTCCACTACTCCCAGAGTGTAGCACTTTGCCTGACTTGCTTTGCACAAGAACTAAGGGAGTGTTTCTACTAACTTTAAGATTAATGTGATTAAAATATAAAAATACAAATCTATTGGAAAGTGTCCCTTCTAAAACAACAAAGTTAGGATTAGGGCATTTTCACCCATACAACAAGCATGTGTTACATAACTGACACCCAAACCAGTCACAAAATCATCAAGAACTAAGCAAAATCTCCTTAGAAAGGCTTGAGCAGACAGCAGAGCGCCAGATGTGAAAATAATTAAAAATCTACATTTCAAAATTAGGTGGTTTTCTCGTCAAATGGCTGGTGAAGACTATTTGTCTAATAAAAGCATTCTTAGTGTGGAGTGAAATGAAACGCCAAATTTTTCTGATCCGTTTAAATGAAATTTGATATGACCTTCCTAGAAATCCGTGTAAGAATCATCATAATGAACAACTAGGCTGTTACACTTCCCCTACTCTCAAAAATTATCCCCAGGAAGTAGCGCAGTTTGCACAATCATCTCTAAAGGGTTATTTTAACCACAGCAATACTTACTATGCTTCAAATTTGGAAATAATCTAAATACCCATAATTGATGACTGATTAAATGAAATATGATATAGAATATAAAGCAATTAAAATGACACAGATGTAAATATAAATAATGAAAAATTCATTGAAAACTCAGAATTATTTGCATATTATTTATAAATACAGTATATATATGAAATAAATAGTCTGTAGGACTTTTCATATTTTTATAAAAAACTCAGGCACATTCAGAGTAGTATGATTATTGTCTCATATTCATAAATAAATTTAAAATATCTACAAAGAAAGTTTTCAAAGCCTAAATAGTATGTTATTGCTCTAAGAATATCAATTTTCCAGATAAAAATATACTATGTGGGCTCCTATACATGATCTTCAAAACTTTTAAAACACTTTCCTCAAGGATTGGAGATCAAAACCAACTGGTTTGTTACAATGGCACTACTTCTCATTATGTGGAAACTCCACCCGAAGCCAATGATGAGCACTATGCCAATGACAAGAAAACCCCTTAAAACTGACTTAACATATGCAGGGTATGCTTTTGGCATTGGCCAAATACTCAGTTCTTTACTACGGAGAACGCCAATCAATATGAACAGGATGTTTTTTTCTTTAAAAACAAATATCCAGGTCAATGGATGCAGCTGTCCTCCAGATGCAGAGTGACTCATTCTCTTCAAACACTAGGCCTGAATGCTAGAGCATACTCAAGTCTTAAATTTTTCTGTTAGGACCTTGACTATTCCGGAGGCAATGATTGAAATGTCATGGCCTTAATGGATGAGTTCTAGGAGGCCCTGTACTTCATTTTCTTAAGCCATTTTCTCCATTAAAACCATGTTCTGAATAGTTTTCCATAGGACCCCAGAGAATTGTTCAATTCATTTAATTTTTCTGCTTTATTATAACAGGCAGCCTATTGGAAGCCTCTTATGTTTTATTCCAGAAACCAATAAAATGTCATTCAATCCCAACAAATAAAAAGTTATCTTTCCTTGCATTAGACTTTGAGTCATAGTCAGTTTGTGGGAATACGGAGAACCATCCCATCCAACTGTCTGCTCTCTGGGCACTGATCAAAATTATGCTTTAAACCAAAATAAAAGTAGAAGTGAGGATACTGGTATATCCTCTGTAAAGACAAATACTATCAAACAACTGAAATAAAGACAAACATTTAATTCTATTTCTTCTATTTAATGAGATTAAACTAACAAATTTCTACAATCAGGAACTTGATAAAATTTGAAACTATAAACAGAAGCTAAATAAGCCAATTATTATTATACCAAGACTGTATTGTTTGGGGGGGTTCTTTTTTCATTTTTTATTGAATGTAAAAGAAAGATTTACATTCACTCCCCTTGTCCCAGGCCCCTCCCCGTTCTCCCCTACCCCACCACCCTCCCCCTGCTTTCTTTGGAAAGCCCAAGCCCTCCCCTCTCCATCTCGGTCTAAGAAGGTGTGCATTCATATAGAATAGGTTCCCGAAAAGCCAATACATGCAGAAGAGCTAGGTCCCTGTGCCATTATCATTGGCTTGTCAGTCATTCCCATTGGCAGCCACATTCAGAGAGTCCGGTTTGGTCATATGCTCATTCAGTCCTGGTTCACCTGGATTTGAGGAGAGGACTCCTGATTCAGACATTCGACCCAGAATGTAAGTGGGTCCCAGCCCTTCCAAGACTGTATCTCAATGCTGACACATTAGGAAATTTGGAAAAAAACTCAGGAAATTTGAGGTCAATTATATTATTTTCTTTGTCTAGAATAATGGAGTGTGGAAGACAATATACTGTTGCCCAGAAGATGAGATGTTTCTTTCATACATGTAGTCAGAACAGTACCCCGAGAGAAATGCTAAATTTTTGGTATTTCAAAGCAGCATCCCCTCTCAGTATTAATCAAAGGTAAGAAATAAGATCAAGTATGAAATAAAGCTGAGACCTATAAAGCAAAGGGAAATTGCCTTTGGTGGTCAGCGAGTATCTCAGCAGTCATCTTGGCTGGCCGTGCCTTTGGCTTTACCACAAAGATGTGATGCGTTTGGAGGTGAAGACTCAAGACATTTCTGCTTGAGCAGCGCTGAAGTCCCAAACACACACGCATTATACTAGAACTTTATATTACTTTGCCTTCAGGTAAGAAAAATCTCAACAGCCCATCTTTATCCCAAGGAAAAGGATCAAACTCAATTTCCCAGGTAAAACAAAGTCAGTTTTCACCACAATGGAGTCATTTATAAAGAGGACGCCTACCCTTCAACTATAAAGTGCTCCATTCTTACACAAAAGGTCAGAGACATCTGGCCTCAATATTGTTTCATGTTCAGTTGGCAATGAAACATTTTCTGGTTGACAACTAAATGCTGAGCTCGCGTTAGGAAAACTGCTAATCTTGTCGTAGTTAACTGAGTTGAAATTTATTCGTAATATTTGTTCTCCTATAATTTAATAGCAATTTAACAATATCCAACTTCCTTTTAGCGTTTTGCATCAAAGTATAATAAAAATATATGGTGAAGGGGCTTTTAGCAGAGGATAAAATCTTTACAAGCATAAAGTCTCTATTTAAATGCTTGTGGATGCTTATTTAGCTGTTTTTCTTCATTAAATATGAATTATAGCTCTTTAAATGCTGATTTGGAAATCAGAAAGGTTTAGTTTTACTCCACTGCTTTGTATCCACAGGCAACATAAATCTATTAAAAGTTGATTTAAGAAAGCAACTTGGGGAAGCAAATTGCTGGTGATTTGATCCCTTGAATTTTGTATGCTGTATAATCAGAATCAGGTTGTAGTGAATACCAAAAAAATGTTTATTTGAATGTAGTTTTAAAAGACAATTATTTCTTTAAAAGCACAATCCGGGTAATAATGGAGTTCAGGCAAAACTAAATGTATGTTAAGCGGTTAGCACTTACACAATGCCCTGCCAATGATGGATAGAGAGCAGCTGATTGGGGACAGTCCAACTGATCGGGCTTTTATTTTTAAAGAATTCATATGTTGGCTTGTCCATTGGAAGCTATTGATAGCTAATAGCAAATAATAATATTGATGCAAAATGAACTTGAATGATAAATTAAATGCTTAAAGCTAAGTATTTTTTTGAACATGGCTTTAACCAGTAGCTTAGAATGAGATCCAGTCTTCTAAGTTTGGATATGTAATATTGGTGGCAACAAGGTTGCTTGCTTTGATTCATCATGCCGCCACTTTCCATAGGCAAACGTGAAAGCAGTTAAGCATACATACCATTTTATCTTAGGACCATTGTGCAATCGCACATGGTCCATAATGTCGGAAGCAACCAATAGGACTGAAAGGTCCTGTTTGATATGGACAATGCTGCTGTAATATTTTTATCATTCTAAGTAAAACAATGCATATTCCATTTGCCAGCATAAGAAAAAGTAACTTCCAATACATACATAATGTGCTAACAGCAGTCACTCTTACTCCCACAGAAACAAGTGAAATGTTGGATGAATTATAAAAGAAATGATAAGAAAATAATAACAAATAAGTAAACACCAGAAACAATAGAGAATTCTTAACCTATGGTTTTTTCTCTATTACTAAGTGGTCAAAGATAGAATGCTAAAACTTCCTTTTGAGTTAATATCTGCTGATCTCAGGTCCTCCTGATTTGAACTACTAAGAAGAGAAACAAATTTCATGACAGCAATTCTGCACAACTATTATTGGGATATCACAGGACTCACCTGTTATAACTGTCGGTGATACAAGTGGATAAGAGATGTTTCCATATGGAAATAAAAAAACAGGAGGCAGCTTTTCTGAGCCTTCTATTAGTTAGTAGTGAAGAGAGGTTAGCCAGTCACAGCTGTTCAATTTAATTTTGCCTTAAGTCTTTTGTGCAAGTAAGAAGAATAAGAAATTAAATGATTTTTTTCATATATCAAAGAATTGAACAATTTGGGGCAAGGTCAACTATTCAGAAGTCATGCTGAAAAACAACTGTTTTTTTTTTTTTAAGAAACATGCAACCATGATCTTGGTTTTGTAATTGAGTAGCATGGTAATCTTGCAGGAAAATCATGTCTATCTACAAAATGGTTTGTTGAGCAGGGAGCCATTGAATTGGTGAGGCAAGATTCTTACAGAAGTTACTTCAGGGAAAACATAATCAAAGTTCTCCTTTCTGCCCAGTCTGAATCTTTCTGTTCATATTTCAGAAGAAGTTCAGCCTGATTTGCAAGTCAAAGTTGGAAGCGCTTAGACTTCAAGAAACAGAAACATCAACTTGGAGGAAACACAAAATTAGGGAGGGAAAGACACAGGCTGTAAACACTACTTAATAACTCACCCAGAAATTTCTGAATAACCATTAAATAGTAATTAATGTTCGTTATTCAGGTTAGCTAAATAGTTTTTTTTAAGTTATTCTGTAAATACCTTCTTCCTTTCCTCTATCAGCATCTTCCAGACCTGTGGACATTTTCATACCCATGGGTCTAAGTCCAAATGTGTAGCTGTCTGTGTCTAACTTCAATGAAATTCACACGTTCCAGGGTAGGAACATGAGGATTAGAATGATTAAGCAAAAGGAACAAAGACATGGGAGAAATAAAATGCAGAATACAGTCAAAACACTAAACATACAGAACAAATAAAAAATATTGAAAGTTACAAGAGAAAAATAAGTCAAACAAATCAAAACCCACCAAATAACACTTGATCTCTCAATGGATCTCTGAAGGCCAGGAAAGCCTAGAGCCATGCACTCCAAGTTCTCAGAGAAACAATTGTCAGCCTAGACTCTGAGGGAAAAACAGTATTTGCTAGAGTTAAAGGAAAAAGAAAAACTTCTATGACCCAAACAGCCTAAAGAATTCATATCCAGCAGAGAGAGAGAGAGAGAGAGAGAGAGAGAGAGAGAGAGAGAGAGAGAGAGAGAGAGAGGAAGAAGAAGAGGTGGAGGAGGAGGAAAAAAGAAGAAAAACAACACAGAATAATGAATACTGAAAGGAATACTTCAAACTAAAGAGAGGAAATAGCTGTGGTCAAGAGACCCAAGAATAAATACGGTTGTAATTTAATGAAATATAAAGCATGACTAAGGACACACAGCAGCAAAACACAGGTCACTGCAACCTATTCATATTTTCAGTAATAACTCTAAGTAAAAATGTCCTTCAATCCAAAGATACCGGCTAGCTGAGTGATTAAGAAACAAAGTCCATCTATTGTCGAAAAGAAATTCAGCCTTAGAGTGAAGGGATGGGGAAAAGTATTCTAAGCAAATGGGACCAGGAGGCAAATAAGTTTTACCATCCTAATATCTGACAAAATAGACTTTAAACTAAAACTAATCAGAAGAGATAAAGAAAGAAACTTTATTCTAGTCAATTAATCAATTAACCAAGAAAATATTAATCGCCAGGTGGTGGAGGAATATGCCTTTAATTCCAGTGCTTGGCAGGCAGAGGCAGGTAGATCTCTCATCCTCTGGTTTACAGAGAGAGTTCCAGAACATCCAGTTTGGAATAAGAAAGAAAGAAAGGAAGGAAGGAAGAAAGGAGGGAGGGAGGGAGGGAGGGAGAGAGAGAGGAAAGGAAGGAAGGAAGGAAGGAAGGAAGGAAGGATTACTTACTCTGGTGTGTCCAGTTTCCCAAAGCACAAACTAAGGAAATAAAACAAGTTGAAACAAGCCCAATAACAGTAGGGGACTTCAACAACCAATGTTCTCCAATAGATAATCTGGATAAAAATAATAGAAAAAGTTCAGAATTAAATGACATCATACATCAGATAGATATAACAGGCATCTACACAATATTCTATCTAAATGCAAGGAATATGCATTCTACCCAACAGCACATGGAAGCTTCTCTATAACAGATCACATGGTGGGACACAAAGCAAACCTTGAGAAATACAAAAACAAAACAAAACAAAAAGCAACAACTTACCTCATATATTCTGAGAAGTTACTCAAGACATAAAAGATCCAGTTATACTAGACTAGATACAGCGGTGGGGGGCCTTGGTCCTGCCTTAAGTGATGTGGTAGACTTTGTTCACTTCCCCTGGGAGGCCTCACCCTCCCTGAGGAGTGGATGGGGGGTGAGGTGGGAAGAAGGTGGGAGAAGCAGGCAGAGGGGGGAAGGAGAGGGAGCTGGAATTGGCATGTAAAATAAAAACGTTTACTCTAAAAAAATAAAACAAAAGATCTAGTTACTTTATGGTGGACTTAGCGATAAAAGAAATAGATACAAACTTTCATTTCTATTACTTAGGATTGCTTTTAATGGCTACGATAAGGTGCTGGCAAAAGGCAAGTTGAGAGAAGAAATCATTTATTTTTAGCTTACAGGTTACGTGGTCCATTATCAATGGAGGCCAAGGGAGGAACCTGGAGGTAAGAACTGAAGCAGAGACCACAGGGTAATGACACTTTTTGGCTTACTTCCCCTAGTGGCTCAACTACCTTTCCTAAACAACCCATCCCACACGTCCAGGGATGGTATTGTGTACAGGGGGAGGGGAGCGATAAAAACAAATGCCCCACAGACATTCTGAGAGACCAGTCTGATGTAGACAACTTCTTAGGTGAGAGTCCCTCTTCCCAGGTGACTCTAGGTTCTGCCAAGGTGACAAAAACTAATGAATATAATTAAACATGCAAAAAAGAACTCCATGGGAGGTGCATATTTGAAAGGAATATGAAGAGAAAAAGAGGCAGTCAGTAAGGAGCAAAATATTGATGATATTACAGAAAACCTAATAGGAAAATCATATGGGGAAGGTGTTTCAGAAGGAAAAGGTTTCCAGGGAAAATAAATTATAGTGGGTGAAGACTGACATGAAATGGAAAACTGTGTCTTGGAGATCATCTGTGATCCATGAGAGAACAGATTCTGTAGTACAGAACTCAGCATGTCAGGTCATAAAATACCAATAAAGCAGAGAGGGAGAACCAGAAAAACTAAACCATGAGTTCCACTCTTTTGAGGAGTGCCTGCCTTTTCAACAGCAGCAAAGATAGCTGGAAGAAAAAGATAATCATTTTCTCATTTTTTAATGGTTTAAAAAGTATAAAAAAACACAAACACATTTGGAAGCTGTCAATAGAAAATGAGGAGCTAATGGTTTCAAGAGAAATGCCCCATAGCATACGAAAGATACGCTAAAAGAACAGAAAGAATTCTTGGTTCATCTCAGAAGATTAGGTAAGAAAACAGGAGGAAACGCTGCAGAACAAAGTTTGAAGTCAACTCAGGTGACTTTATTTATTTATTTTATTTAGGTAGCATTGTTGCAGGAACAGCAGAGGGGAAAAGCCTTGAATAAGAATGTTGGAAGGGCTGTTTCAGGGACTGTGGTGGGTTGGTGGTCCTCAGTAGGGGAAGAAGACCCCTAACGGATTCTGCAGTTGCACCTCTTATTATGACTGCATCCATTGCCGTAAGTAAGCATCTATTCACTGTCTTAGCCCCTTATCTCCAGGGCCTGGTCTGTTTTAAGTAGGAGCTGAATTGCCACTTGGCATTTGCACATAACTGTAGGTAACTTCCAGCCAGCCTGCAACTTTCCAGCAAGGAAAAGAAGACATCAGAAGTCTAATTAAAAGCTTACATTGGTATTACATTGAACAAATTCCATTATCAGGAAAATAAATGAATTCTGAAGAGGTATATTCTGGAATGATGGAAGACTCTCATAAAGCTAAGAATAGAACTCTGTCTTAGTTTTTCAAGTCTGTAATAGTTCTTCAAAGTAAGCAAAAGATCCAATGGTAACTGTGACCCATTTATGTAAAATACAAAAGAAGGGAACCATCACCTTTAGTCAGATTTTTATAAAATATCCAGGGAGGAATCCTTTACTCTGAGGGTCTGTCTGATACATGATGGCACGGGCTAGGACTCCAAGAGATCTACCTGAATCTCTAGCCCCCCCTGTAGTGTACAATTGCCATCATTTCCCTAAATTAGTACTGGAATGACTTCACAGTGGAGAAAACGTCAAAACTTTCTATTTCTTACTTGATGAATACTAACAAAAATTAATCTAA
The DNA here is from genome assembly GCA_028555095.1 of Dicrostonyx torquatus. NCBI lineage: Eukaryota > Metazoa > Chordata > Mammalia > Rodentia > Cricetidae > Dicrostonyx > Dicrostonyx torquatus. The sequence goes on from JAQHUG010000065.1 coordinate 6,638,402, forward strand.
GAGTAAATTGGATAAGAAGAGCACACCTTTCAGGAAAACTATGAACCACTCTTTGCTATTCGGAATGCCAGTTCTATTAGGGTTATGAAGAAAAATGAAAGCATTTGGGGCTGCACAACAGTGCTGTACACTTCCTTGTTTATCTCTTTGTAGCAACATCAGGCTCCGCTCAAAGGGAACGAGCAAAACAGCATTTTAGAGTTTATGAGGAAAATCGTTCTTTAATTTACTCAGAATTCAAATGAAAGCTGTGGTTTGAAGCCACTGAAACAGAATTGCATGTGAAGTTTAGAAGGGATTAATTTCATAAATTTCTTGAGTTGCTGAAGGAACCATCTGGCAGTTTGAGAGATAACCATTAAAGTCTATACAAGAAAATGTGTTTCTCTAAGAATATAATGACTGAATATTATAGCCATGGGAGAATAAAAACTAATGCATATTTTATCATTGAAAACAAAATGCTTGGACCTTAAGTCAGGTGGGGTTTCTACTTTCCAGGAAAAAAAAAAAAAACCTGCATGTATGCAGAGACTCTGGACTGCAGCTTCAATTGCTCCTTCTAGAAGGTGTCTAAAGACTTGCTACCTGACACCTGGGGAGGAAACTGACACCCAGAGAAGCTGGATGAGGTGAAGTGTAAAACAGAGCATAAGCTTCATCTTCAAGCTCAGAGGTCCTTCGCTCACTCTGTCAGCACATCCCACGACCTTCTGCAATCATGGGTACTAAATAGCAGGCAGGCTGAGGAGCACAGCAATTAGTCACCCAGATGTTTCCGGCCAAGTGAGAGCTAGTGATTTGTCCAGCGTTTTGACAACACTTCTGTTAGATACATAGTACCTCCCAATTAAGCTTCTTTATCCTTCCTGATTTATGGAATAGAAGAAGGTGTTGTACTTCAGAGTCTTTTGATTTGCAGACGAAGACAATAGTCTACATCTGAAAGTGTACCTGCAACCTCTGAGGTACAAGAAGAAAGGGAGAAGAAAATAAACCACATATGTAAAACATTCAAACACTTGGAATCCAGCTCTCTGGGTTGCAGCTCATTAATGTGGATCTGAACTGCTACAAAGATACAAAGTGCTATCTCTTTCCTCATAACATCAGAGGTCTACTAACATAAGGTGTGTTAATATAGCATATTTGTCAAGCAGTCTTCTCAGGCCAAATGCCCAATATTGATTTCTTGCTCAGGCATATTTAGAAAGAACTGAAAGACTAACAAAATAGTAGAACTACCGCAAGTTATTCTTTTTATAAATAATTTTTCTCACAGGAAAAATGTGAATAATTAATACCTGCTATAAATTGTTTGTAGCACAAATAGGCTATCAGAAGAATATTAGGGATGTCCTATGTTTCCTATCCATGATAATAATTTTTAATCCAATACTTTATTTAAAGGCACAGCTGGAATGCTCTGTGATGCCTTTGGTGAGCTGGGTAGTCATAATGGGTTCTCTGTCCCTCTTTAAAAGCAATGCTACCTTTCCCACAAGATATCAACCGTGGCACAGTACATATATGAATCCCCAGGCAAGAATAGTGGAGGGTAGATTAACTTAGTATGATACGACAGGATACATTTGTACCTACCCATATCACCCCAACTCTCTTTTCTTACACGCCCTCCGTTATCTTCTCATTTCAGCATTTCTAACACCTATTCGCCTATTCTAACATCTCAGTCATCTTCTTCTACAGATCATTCACAACAGGGCTCTAGCAAACAATGCCCTTTTCTTCTTCCATTCTCTGGTGAGTGACTCGAAATGGTGACGCAGCATGCTGCGTGATAATATGGAGCTAAACGTAGGGAACTGCACTGGTTTTGTCTTCTATTTAGTAAAACACTGATCAAAAGCAGCTTGAGGGAAGAAAGTGTTTGTCTCATAAATTACACTCCATCACTGAGGGAAGCCAAGGCAAGAACTCAAGGGGGGAGTTTGAAACAGAAGCCAAAGGAAGCTTGCTTTCTCTGGCTTACTCAACTTCATTTATTCAGTATTCATTTATTTATTGTATATTTTAAATTAAAATAGAATTATATCACTTTCTTTCTTACCTTTTCATTCTCTAGTCCAGAATTATCTGCCCAAGGATAACACTACCCACAGTGGATTAAACCATCCCACATCAATCAGCAATTGAGAAAGTACCCCCACAGCAATGCCCACAGGCCAGTCTGATAGCACCAATTCCTCAGGTGAGATTTGCTCTTTTTAGGTAGAGACAACAAAAGCCAGCCATAACAAAACAAGCAACGGAGCCCTACAAATAGGCTCACACAGGCTTGACGGTTCTACATAGGTCATAAGGCCATCAAACTACAGAGACTTCTGAACATACACCATACTCTTCCCGGTGCCTTCAAATCATCCACAGAACTTCTCTTCAAGTCTGTCATGCTTTCACCAAGCTCAAAACTTCATGCCACTAAGCCTCACGTTTAACTCTTCTCAACACAGATCTTGTCGAGGCTAAGACAGTTCTGTTGTGATTTGTGCTATGGAATTGAATGATTGGATATTGAATTGTTCTAATAATCCCCCAAATTATTTCCATACCTTGTTTCCAAAGTCGCCACCACTTTATAACCCATTCTTCTGTCACTCTCAGATTCTTTAAACCTCCAAAATGCATCTGCATATGTGTTTCTCCTCCTGCTGCACTGACTACATGAACCAATTGCCCACAAGAACCTTCAATCTTCAAAGTTCATTCTGTGTGCTATATCTAAGGGCCTATAGCAACAGACAATGCATACAATAGATGGGACCTCCATATCTCTTTTGTGACTGAATTCTACTTGTTTTGAGTTCATAAATATATAAATAATCCTGCATTTATTTTCTGTAATATTTTCCAAATATGAACAATGAATTAATTTAGACTCCTTAAAGCAACTAGCATCTAAGAATACTTCAGCTGGTTATTGGTACATGAAAAATCATACATGGATACTAAAAGACATTGTTTATTATTTCACAATTTTGTGTACAATAGATTAAGCAGATATCTTCTAAGTACCTTCTTCGTGTCAGGGGTTATTCTTTTTTAAAAAATTATGTTTATTTATTGTGAAGGGCATGGGTGCCTGTAATTGAGTTTGAGTATTCACAAGGGAAGAAGTATATGTGAATATCAGGTAACAACTTTAGGAAGTTGGCTCCCTCTTAAAACCAAATGGTTCTCAAGGATCAAACTTAAGTCATCAGGAATGGTGACAAACACACTTACCTTTGAGCCATCTCACCAGTCCCCAAATGCTGTTTCTTGTTGTAAAGTAGCATCATAAGCAAAAGAAGTGGTCCATTCACATGAGTATAATTTTCAATAGAAAAAAACTAAAATAAAAAATAACAAATAAGTAAGCATACAGTTCATGCTATTCTAAAAGTTGTACTAAAATAGGACAATAAAAAATGAACAGTATAGGCTAATTTAGTAAGTATCCAGAAGGTCCTACTAAAAAAAGTGATATGCATCTAAGTTCTAAATTATGAAAAACTACCAAGGAGTAAAATTATTATGGGGTAGAATTGGAAAAGAAGGGATTATTCTAGGAAGAGTAGGTCTGAGCTAGAAACAAGACTCTATTCTTGCAGATGAAGACAGAAACACCAGGTCAGCTAGATGAGAAAAGGGAGTATAGGACAACATGGATGAAATAAGTGAAGCCAGAGGAGGAGGATCTTTCAGAATCATATAAAGGTAACAACTTTAATTTAGGGTAACGATAGTCTATTTGTTAATTAAGAAAGAATATTAGACTCATATATGCATGGCAAATGTAAAGGACAGAGGTCAGAGTGAAAACAGAGAGACAACTGTAGTAGTTCATGAAGTAGATAAGAGCATTCATCTGATGTAAGGTACATCTCTTTTTGAGAATCAGCTTAAACACCTGTTTGGTTTTGCAATAGTATGGTTCGATGGTTCCCAGTAATTTTGTCCACTTCTTAAATAGAAGCATGCTCAGTGTAAGAGTTCTCAAAAGTCCTCATCCTCCATCTCAAGAACCCAAGAAGAAAAGTGAAGCAGAACGTGTCAGATGGGGAGGGTGCAAATAAAAGAATACCACACTAGTTCCATATAGGGTAAACTAAGGTTTTTCTTTATTAAAAGGGAACTTGTGAATCACAAGGGATCCAACATCCAGATGTGGTGTGCAGGGGAGGTCATGGGGAACCTCCTTCAGCCAATGGCCTTTGAGAGGCTGGACCATGTTGGGGTATAGCTTTGGGTACTGAAAAGCCATGGTCCCACCCAATTGCCCCTTCTTCTTCTCAACATATCTAATGCCATCCATAGACTATAATGCTGATTCTGTCTATGGTTAAGAAATTACGTTTGAGGAGATGTCACAATCTCAACAATTTTGCATTCCAGGGCTCCAATGAACTTGGCTGGCTACTGTTTTAAGCAAAAATAATTAAGTCAACCTTTTTGGTTTACCAGTAACAGGATAGAATAACAAATACCACCAGACAGATATCCAAGAACCCAAACTAACACCACACACCACACACACACACACACGTATACATGTATTATGAATAATAAATACATAGATTTTAAATAAATGAATATTATCTCAAATACAAATGATAAACCCATGCCTTATTTCCATAAAATGATACAGACTATAATAATGTAAATAGCTATAGGATCATGATGTTACATTCTTTAATATTCTAATTTTAAATATTTATTTATTTTTTATTTTATGTGCATATGTGCCTATATGTATGTATGTGCACTATGCAAGTGCCTGGGACCCATGAGGCCAGAAGACAGCATTGAATCTTTTACAAATGCAGTTTTACCATATGGGTGCTGGTAATGAAACCTGGATCCTCTTTAAGAAAAGCAAGTGCTCTTAATTACTGAGCCATCTCTCCAGCCCCTATGCAACATTCTTAAATGTATAAATTCCTTCACCTTCTTCACAAATACAGCCTCATTATTCTACAGGATTATTGGAAATGCTTCAGTTTTGTTTGTGATTATGGTTACCTTTCTCAACTAATGCAAAAACTGAAAGATACCCTTAAGCAAACAGTTTCTATAAGGATGGCACTATTAGGATGAAGGATGCTGAAATTTCTGGCCAGCAAATTTCAACATGAAAACAAATACAAGCATAAAACCCAAAAGCTAAAATAGAAGGATAAGTTAACATTAGTATTACAGCTGTTATGATGTTTCTCTGGACACAGAGAAAACAGCAAAGAAAAAAATGGATGGGTTCAATAGGAAGCCTGTTATAAAAATTACATATATACAGATCTAGGGACCCCAGGTAAGACTCAGCCCACTACCCACTTAACACTCCTTAAAGCCTGCCCAACTTTCCCCAACAACATCCCCCCCCAGGCTCCATACTCCTGCCCACATCTCTACAGCTTTATCTGAGGCCAGGCTTATCTTAGGGACACCAAGTAAGACACCACTCAGTGCCGGCTAACACTCCTGCTCAATATCCCCCAATAACACTCCCTTGTCTGGCCTTCTTGGAGGCCAGGCATGATCTAGAGACCCCAAATCCCAAAAACCTCAGAAAAGATACCCTACTAGACCTCAACAGAAGACCAGAAAGGAAACAGAATCCAAAGGGGGGCATTAGACAAAGAAAAACACATGAATAAACACCTAGACTTAAAACCAACCCAAATGCAGAAGCCTAAACATTCATGGAAGAACACAATCAATAATAGAAAGGGTAATATGGCACCACCAAGACCCAGCTATCCTATGACAGCACGACCTGGACATTATAATGGAACTGAAGCATATAGAGCTAGAGGAAGAAGATGCTTAAAGTCCTGCTCTGGACTCTAAACACATGTGTACAGGACCATGCACCTGCACACCATGTGGGTGCACCACCTGTGTACACAACACACACACGTAAAAGAAGAGGGTCTATTGTGCTGCTCCATGATGAGTCTAGGCAGCAAAAATACACTACACATTTCACAAGACTAAACAAAGGATGTCGTAAGTTTTAGCTGGGGATCTATTAGCAATTGATGGCTCCTGGGGAAGGACAATCAGGTTTAATTCATGCAGGAGCCCCTGGGAGGCTGCTCATGCTGCAGTCAATGGCCCTACACTCATGTGCATATTAACAACTCTAGATGAACAGCTTAAAAATAGAGCACATGAAGTTGTGCAGGAGCAGGTGAGTCACATGGGAGGAAATGAAGGGGAGAGGAGAGGATGGTGGATAGGGTGGATTTGGTCTATCACAGTTTTGAAACTAAAAGTAAAATAAGTTGGATTTTTTTTTATTTTAGAAAGGATGGAGAAGGATGCATTCAGCAAATGCACATTTACCTTGCTGCTAAGATTTGTGGAGATTTACACATATCCAGTGACTGTGCCTTATTATTAACTTTTAAAATGAGTTACTCCTGGTTGTTGTTCCTCTAAGTTTGCAAAGCTAGTATTAAGTAGTCTATGTACATTTATTTAGAATTATATCACTTTCCCTCCTCTTCAACCCCTCCCAGCTACCCTTCCTTGAGTCCCTCCCATTTCTCCCTTCACTCTCAAGTTGATAGCTTCTTTTTTAAATTTTTATTGTTACACATGCACAAACAGATATGTGTGCATGTACATCCACAAATACAGACAAATAAAACCTGCTGAGTCCATTTTTCTTTATGTGTGTATTCAGGACTGACCACTCATTTGGCAACCAACAAGGAGGCTCATACCTGGGAACAGTCAATTCTCCTTTTCCCAGCAGTCGTTAGTTGCCTGTAGTTTTCTGTCTGGAAGGAAAGGAGTCCTGTAAGATATCCCCACTTCAATGTTAACATGTTTATTGATATTGCCATTATTCCATTATGCAGTTATTTCCAGGGGAAATGGGTTAACAACAGACTCCCTAGTGTTCTAGCACTTAAGATCTTTCTGCACTACTTCCACTGTATTCCTCGAGCCATTTTTGCAGAAGCTGTGATATAGATGGATCCCATGGGACTGGGCTCCCTGTCATTTGTGGATTCCTGCACTGTATCCAATTGTGGTTTTCTGGGATGGTTAATATTTGCTGTTAAGAGAGGCATCCTTCATGAAGGATGATAGCTACACTTACCTTTGGGTACAAGGAAAGATTTAAAATTTAGTAAAGAGTAGTGCTGACAGAGCAAAATTGCAGCAGTAGATTATTTTCTAAGGACATGACCTCACTAGCTCTGGGAAGCTGATGTGGTTTCCAGTACTAGGAACAACTTTCCTCCTGTTGCATGGGCCTCGGTCCAATTAGGCAGCTATTGGTCATGAGTGCCATTTAGTGCACCTTTCTGCATGTCCTGTCATGCAGGTCATTGTCAAGGTTCAGAGTCACTGCCATTGGATAGGGCTGTTTATTTCTCTTCCTTGGCAACTGGCTTAATAGTTTCTGGATACATGGAAGCTAGGCTTTAGGAAAGAGGACTTCAGGTTAGATTCAGCTTGAATCTGACAAGTCCTGAGTTCTAAGGGTACAGTGTCTTCAACCAGAGGACTAATCCCCAGCTGGTAAGAGGCAACATTGGTAAACTATACTGTTTGGAGAGTGATTTGGAAAACCCTGACCAACCTCTCAATAGGAAGATTTTTATGCCTGGTACTGGGGCTTTGTTGGTCTATAATTGTTATGGGAAGCATTCTCAGCCCAAGTGATTTAACTTTGTGTGTGTTGTGTGTATGTGTGTTGTGTGTGTGTGTGTAAGCAGACATTTATGTGCATTGTATATAATATTAGGTAAATATAAAGTAGGATGATTCTTGAGGCTTTTTCTAACAACCTTAGTGCTATTTGTTTCACATCTGCCCTCCTTCTATATTGAACTATCTTCCTCCCCCTCCACCCAGGTGAAGTCCCATCTTTATTATTCTAATTCTCACTTCTTTTGAAATCTAATCTATAAAAAATGTTACGATATGATCTAGAAAAGGACAATTATAAGTAGAAAAAACCTATGAATATGTATAGGGGCCATTTCATAAAAAAGCATTAACAGATTTGGATAGGCCAAACTGTAGTTGGCTGGTTTATTGTTACGCTGTTTGTTTGGTTTTTTTTTCTACCACACAGCTCCCAAATAAATGCACAGAGACTGTCTTACTTATGAATGCCTGACTTTAGCTTTGCTTATTTCTAGCCAGCTTTTCTAACTTAAATTATCCCATTTCTCTTTAACTACGTTTTGCCTCTGGGCTTTTTACCTTTCTTTATTCTGTGTATCTTTCTTTTCCTCTTGCTCCCCAACTGGCTGTGTGGCTGGGTGACAGTCCCAACTGTCCCCCTCTCCTCATTTTCTCGCTCCTTGCTCTTCTCTGGTCCTATTTCTTCTGTCTTCATGCCAACCTCGCCTAATTCTCTCTCCTGCATTGCTATTGATCATTCAGCTCTCTCTTAGACCAATCAGGTGTTTCAGGCAGGCAAAGTAACCCAGCCCTACAGAGTTCAATGAAAGCAAATAGAGGAATGCAACACATCTTTGCATCATTAAACAAATATTCCACAGAACAAACAAATTTACACATTTTAAACTAATATTCCATGACACCAAACTATAAAAACTAAGAAATGATGACAAATTTTTTTTTCTTTTTTGTGTGTAAGCCCTAGTGGTTTTTTATAGTAACATTTTTTTATAGAGAAATAGAAGTGAGAATTTGACTGGGGTGAGTGGGAAAAAGCTGAATATATGTTCATATGCACAGACCAAAACTGAACTGAAGAGGTTTTGTAAGAATTGTAACATGCTCCAAAGCTACAGAGAAACCCTGTCTCGAAAAATCCAAAAACCAAACCAAAACAAAAAACACAGAATCATAACATTGCTAGGTTAAGATATTCTTTAAAAATGAACCAGTGGCAAGGAGCACACTTACAACCTAGGAGCCAGCAGCACTGATGGAGCACCCTCCTGGCACAGGTGAGGTGGAAAGCAATTCCCTTAAAAGCCTTGAGGTACATGTTTTAAAGAGTAACTCAGATTTCATTCTATAGAACATAGAATCAGCCTGTGTGGTCAGGAAAACGGTGGGGTCTCTCTCTCCTGTTTATTTCACTTTTCACAAGAAAATGTGTATCAATTTTGTAAGGTGGGAAGAGCTTGCAGGCAGGGTGGAGAGCTGGAAGAGAATGGGAAGAGAGAGAACCCCACATAAGCAGTGAGCTCTGTACACTGAGGAAGATGGCCTAGCTGGGTTGCTGTATTCAAGTTTTCTTACACTATGTGCAGTACCAAATGACAGAAGTTGGGTTTTCTCAAAGTATATTTTTGTCTAATGAATGTGACATAAAGAGATGATTACACCGAGATGGTCGTAACAAATGATCATAAAATATATATGTAGTTTGCATGATGGAGCATTGAGTTAAGGCAAGTGAATGAATAAACTCTGAAGGAATACATGAACTCTTACCACATATACATTAAATGGTACTTGAGAGCAAATAGTCACTGTTTTTATTTCTAACGTAACTTGTATTATGATCTCCACTGAATCTATTTGGAAATGCTACCCTTGGTTTATGCATTTTCCTAGTGAAAGTATACGAAAAAGAAACAAAAGCAAGTGTACGTGACAATATTTTATGAAAAAATCACTTATTTTAAACATGTCATTCCACCTGCATGAAGACATGATATTTGCCTTCTCTTTATTCAGAATGAAGTAGTGTTATTAAGGTATGACTCTAAAAGTAACTCAATTTTTAATATATATTTCTTTTTCACGCCGCTGATTTTTGCTCACAAAGTTATCTATAGAAGTTTCAAAAACTGATTCTATTCAATGCTGAGCACACAGAAGCAATGCATTCATATATATATACACCTCATGGCATCTAGTCTTGTTATTTATCTTAGTTATCACAACCATATCCTTTGATCCACGTGATTGAGCTGCATACCATCCTCGCCCACCAGTGGGTTAAAAGCAGCTTACCCCTCAAGAGAGTTTTTGATTAAATGGCCCAATATTCCTGGGTGCCATCAAAAGTCTCTGATCATCAGACTTACGTTACAACATGTTATGTTAAGAGAGTTACAATTGTCACATCTGAGAGGTAACCAGGTAAGTAAGAAATTACTACAGTCTACCATTACAGCCCAGTCCTATTGAAGTTTTTATGGTGGCTTCTCTTACTGTTTCCATCTACACACTCTCTTATGCCTACACGGGTTTATAGCACGAATCTATTTTTGTGTAATGGCTCCCTCTGCCCCACTATAAAACTGCATGTTAGTGAACAATCCCTGTGTGTAAAGGAGATCATTATGAGATGGACCATAGTTGAAAACATTCATGCTGAGTCTGGCATATACAAAAAGAAAATAGTTCCCTATTGTTTAAAAAAAAGCTAAATCACCTCTAGATTGTGTTTCACTTCAAAATATCTTAAAAATTGAAAACAATGTATTATTTCTGAACCTGTTAAAGGACAAAATTGAGGAACCTGTTTGTTTGTTCGTCATTTAACCACAGATGCCATAAAGTTTTCACTTTTCCCTGTGACCTACTATACTTAAAATAAGTAAAATTAATATATTATAAAACCAAATGCTGTTTAAAGCCTTGAGCTGGTCTTTCTCTGTCTCAAAAAGGAGAGATTGCACATTAGAAAGTGCAGAAGGCCACCACGGTGGACATACACACCCCTGTCATTATGCTGCTGCGCAGGTTGTGAGCTAATTTCATGTGTAAAATGTAGGCCTGTGTATATGATTTGTATAAAACATTCTTTCTCTGTGTTGCAGCATTTTAATCTTTTCTAATTCGAGTTAATCACTATTGTTACTCACAGCAGAATAGTGAGGGCCCCACATACATATAGGGAACCACAGGAAAAGAAAATGTATGCATTAACAGTAAATAATAAAGGTTTTCCCTTCAGGTGACTCTTAGATATACAAGGGAAAAATGGACCCCGTGACAAAATGCATTATGTTATTGTTCTTTTTACAATACTTCTTTTATAATAACTAGAACAAGGGCCAAGGACAGAAATACTTTCCATGAAGCTAGCAGGGTTTTCATGTCAGAGTTTGTGCATTTTAATCAAGGCAATTTAGGTGAACAGAATAAACTGTCTTTCACATATTATGATGAATAAATGTACCTTCTGACCAACCACTCATTCACTCCCTTTATCCTTATCTTCCGGTCAACTAAGATCAGACCATCTAATAGAAAATTCCCAGGCTCGAAAAAAAAAATGGTACTGCTTTATTTGCAGTTTAACAACTGATGATCTAAAGAGCCATTATAGAAACAAAAGTGAACACAAAAGATTCCAGTTATCCATACATATGTTATAATTACAAATACCCTATTATAAAATCTTCAGTGAGCAATTTCCTGTGTAGTACTGACAAATCCATTGTTCAATGTATGAATGGTAAAATTAAGTTCAAGCAATGCAGTTTGAACAAGTTAGTTTAAGGCCCTTTTGTCTATTTATCATATAAATCATTTTGAGAAAAGCACTGCTCTTGAACTGAATTACCTATACAAGGTGTTCCTGTTGAGCAGAGCAAATGATTATGTGTTCCCTGTAATTCCCATTCGCTTCACACCGTGCAACAACAAAAGGTCAGTAGAGGAAAATATAGTTAGCTATTTAACTTAAGATTGACTTTTTAATGCTGAATTATATACTAGTTCAATCTATAAGACATGAAATTGGAAATTTTCAAAGACACTTGAAAATTCTAATGCATGATACAGCACAGGGAATGCTCTAAACCTTCCTATTTCCAAGTTATGACTGCCAGACTCAGATAAACTCTGGACAGGCAACAGAGAGGAGCCATGTTCCCAGAGTTTTCCTAATTGGCAGTTCATAACTTCCAGCTGCTCTCAGCAAAACCTAATACCCATCGAAATGTTGACATTTTTCTGCCTCATTAAAATCTTCTACAATATTCTGTGTGAATATATTGTTCAATTAGCCATTATTTCTGAAGATATACCAGAAGGTGATAAATAATTAGAACACCAAATATAATTCCCCGTGTCAAAGCCAACAAATTGGCCCTGTAGCCATCAATATACAAAGATAGTATTGGACTCGATATCATGGTAGGCAGGTGCCCTTTACAGGATAATACAGTTTATACCTTGAAGTTTAATTTTATTGTTTTAAGTTTCTAATGAGCTCATTTTGAATATTTGAGTACATTTTCACAATGATAAGTGGATTTTAAGAATGTAATATCATGAAACAGAAAAACCCTCTGAAAATATCCCTTATTAAAATTCCAGTCTCTTAGACTTAGTTTACTTTAATTGAGCAAAAATTTTAGAAAGAAAAACCCCCATTTAACCTTTGATGAGAAGCAGTTCAAATCCTTTCTGTGGCAAATGAGATCAGATCTATGAATTTCAGCTATACAAAGTCACTGCACATAGACTTTCACCAAAAATGTGACTCAATATGAAGTTATTTCTGTACTTGGAAGTTATACTACTAACTTGAATATAGGATTTCCAAAGAAGAAGTGAGACTTCTACTCACACAGTCCCAACATATTTTTCTGCATTAAAAACAAATATTTAATCACATTCCAAAATTAATCAAGTCAACACAAACTGCATTTTGAGCAGAAGTGGCTGTTTTCAGATGCTGTAAACCCACAGATCAACACATGGCACCGATACTACACAGCTGGAATATGTCCAAATTATTTGAGGTTTGTGTATGGAACTGTTTTTGAGTTTTACTAGTGAGTGAAAATTTTTAGTTTCTATAAGGTTATAGAAAAAAACTGTACCATAAAGAATTCCGCATTCCCTAGTGTTTGAGGCCATTGTAAACATTCCCTACAGCCTTAGGCACACCCATGACTCACACACGGTTTCACATTTTCATTACAACAATTTCCGTCATACTCTTTAAGCTCATATGCAATCTATTTTTCCTACAGTTTTCACCATGGTCTTAGGTGTTCATTATACAAGCTTCCATGCGATGATTTAATGTGCCGCTCTGAAGACTGCAAACACGGGCATAGTCAACAACACAGAAAAGACATTGTAAAACTCTTAATTGCTGAACGTGTCCATAAACTCATTCAAATAAAATGCCAAAATATATGTGTAGGGGTGGGTGTCAAATCTCTTTTTTTCATTAATATATTTAAAAATAGTGTAAATTGGCCGGGTGGTGGTGGCGCACGCCTTTAATCCCAGCACTCGGGAGGCAGAGGCAGGCGGATCTCTGTGAGTTCGAGGCCAGCCTGGTCTACAAGAGCTAGTTCCAGCGCAGGCTCCAAAGCCACAGAGAAACCCTGTCTCGAAAAACAAAAAAAAAAAAAAAAAAAAAAAAGTGTAAGTTTCGCTTAGTTTTGAGATTGGATTATAATTACAGTATTTCTCTCTGTTCCTCCCCTTAAGCTCTCCTTCGTACCCCTCTGCAACCTTTTGACATTGTGACATGAAATTTTCATTAACAGATCTATTAGGTCATCTTCTTAGCTATTCTGTAACGAAGATAGCCTGCGAGTTGCAGGTTGGACATCCCTGCAAGTGGGTAGCTGGTACATTACAGTCTCAGAATCATATAATATAGTGTAATTGATATGTAAAATATAAATTTTGCTGATTTTTTTGTATAAAATGAATCCATTTCAAACTGAAGAATACTTGTCCTTTCCCCACCCTAAGATCAAGTTGTATACTGCAGTTTCTTATGGTCATATTTACATGGGCATTATTTGTTTATTTACAAGTTTACTTATTTTTGTGTGTGTGTGGGTGGGTGTGATGGATGTGTGCATGTGCTACAGCATGTATGCAGAAGCCAGTTCTCTCCATCATACAAGCTCCAGTAACGGAAGTCATGACATAGTTTTGTCAGCATGTGACTTTACCCACTAAGCTATGTTGTATACGCTTAGATGTTTTTAAATAAGCTTAATTTTTACACCCAATTATCATGATTTATAATCATTTCCCAATTTCTCACATTTTTTAAAAAAATATGTATTCATGTGTATACAAGTCATGTGTATCCATAATTATATTCTAGATAAAAATATAAAACAAACAGATACATAAATAAAGCACTGGGGAAGAATATGTTATTGACACAATGTCAAAATTCCCTAACAAGGCATTCCACGTGATTTATTTCTCTTTGTAACCAATGCACGACAGTAGTACAGTACACTACTAATAATTGTCAAGCCCTGGGGCTGGGGAGGTGGCTCAGTAAGTAACAGGACTTAGTGAGCAAGTATGAAGACATGAGTTCAAATCCAAGGATCTGTATACAAGATTGGATGTGACGTTGTGTGTGCCTGTGTTATGAGAGAGAGAGACAGGAGAATCGCTACAGCTTGTTAATCACCAGCTAGCTTCAGGTTCAGTGAGAGGCACCATGTCAAGGAAATAAGGTGGAGAGTGACAGCTCAGGACCTTGAAGCCCTTCTCCAGCTTCTGCACATGCTCTCGGATGCATGTCTCACATATGTATATCAGGATTCCCAAAGGAAGAAATCCTGAGCCTTCCCTGTAAGAAAGCTCTCTCACCTGGCATCCCTTGCCTTGGGTCTACAAGCCTTGGCTCTACAACCCAATGTGGAGGCCAATCTGCTTTAGAAGAATTAATGCTTTGGAATATGGTAATCACATAATGGGAGACCCTTCATGTTCTAAAAAAAAAAAAGTCTAATTTTGACACCTTAAAAATGATACAGATTCACTAAGGTATAACTGGTACATAAAAGCCTGCACTTCCTTGAATAATACAAATTTGAGGTGCAGGGTGTGGGTAGTTCAGTAGTAGAGCAGATTTTTCCTAGAATATGCAGAATCTTGGTATCTATTCTTAGCACTGCCTAAAAGCAAATGTTAATACAGTTTGGTGAGCTCTGGCAAAAGCTTACATGCTGAAAGCATCATCTAAATTGGCATGCTAAGCCAGTACACCATCCTAAAGTCCTTGTGATTATCATCCATCTCTCCTGCCACTCCACAATCCCTTCTCCAGGCAACCCACCGATCTGCTGTATGTTCTAGAAATTTTCATTATCTAGAGTGTCGTGAAAGCGGAATCAGGCAGTCCACACTCTTTATAAAGAAGCACATGGCTTCTTGCCCCCAACATAATCATTTTTTAGGTTAACCTAGTGTTTTTACTTTTTAAAGTTTATTCTTTTTATTGTTAGATTTGCATCGTATGAAGCACTTATTTATTCAACTCTTGATGGATGCTTGGGATGTTTTCAGTTTTAACTACCACAAATAAAGCTGCAATGAATGCATAAGCACAACTTAGTATAGAAAAATGTTCTCCTTTCTCTTGGATAAATATTTGGGAACACAATGTCAAAGTCATTTTGTAAGTATGTGGTTTTGCTTATGAATGATGGCAAACTTTTCCAATGTGGTTCAGCGTTTTACATTTTACCAGGAAATGCTGGTCAGTTTTTTAACTTGTTACAAGGTGGAGTCCTTTCAGAAGCAGGAACTGCAACTGAGAAAATGCTTCTTTCTATAAGATTGGTTGGTGTGCAAGCCTAAGGTACATTTTTCTTGATTGATGATTGATGTGGTATAAAGCCCAGCTCACTGTGTGATGGTGCCATCCCTGGGCTGATAGTCTTGGGTTCCAAAAGAAACCAGGCTGAGCAAGCCATGGGAAGTAAGCCAGGAAGCAGCACGCTTTCATGACCTCTGCTTCATCTCCTGCCTCCAAGTTCCTGCCTTTAGTTCCTGCCCTGACTGCCTTCAGCGATACACTGTAACATGGAAGTGGAAGCTGAAATAAATCCTCCCCTCCGCAAGTTGCTTTTGGTTACGCTCTCTTGCAACAACAGAAACCCAAACTAAGATACAGGCACATATATGAATATCACCTCCTCTGTGCCCTGTGCCCTGACCAGCATTTAAAATAGATTTTATTAATGATTTTAGAGGTGAATGTGGATACCTCCTTGTGGTTTTCAATTACCTTTCCGACAAAAAAAAAAAAAAAAACTATTGATTTTGAGCAACTAACTTCTATAGTACTGACATAGTGTCCATATATCTTATCTGGTAAAGAATCTGTTAAAATCTTTTTCATTTTCAAATTAAGTTGCTTATCTAACTAAGTTATTAGAGCTCTGCTTAAAGTTGCGATCCAAGCAGTTTGCCAAATGTGTTTTTAATGTGTATTTTTCCAGCATACCTCCAACTTATCATAGGCTCTTTTCAGTTGAAACCCACCTAGTTCCCATGCTAAAAGACTGTCCTCATCACTTGAAGTAGTTTTCCTAATATACAGCTTCCATTTACTTCTGCATGGCATAATGCTGCACAATACAGTGTTACTGACTAAAAGCAATTATATCTCAAAATGGAATTCTGGAATAAGAAAGATAAGACTTTCCCCCTCCATAGATTTTATCATTTCCAGTGTTCTGTCCTTTGTGTAGATCCAGATGTGTATCTGGTATCACTTTTCCTTTGCCCAAAGCACCTGTTTTATCATTTCCTGGAGTGCAAGTCTGCTAGTGCTGAATCCTTCTAGCAGTGTTTTTTTATTCCTGTAGGAAGTTGTATTTCATTCCCTCTCCCTCCCATTTTTATTTTTGAAATATCTTTTCAGAGGATGTCAAACTCTAGATTGGGCAGGGTTTTGTTCCTTTTAGTTTTGAAGAAATTCTCCACATCTTAAGTTGGCATTATTGAAGATTAAAAGCCTGGTCTCTGTCTTATACAGTTTCCTCTGTTTTCAGATGTTTCCTCATTACTGGATATAAACAATTTCCTTGGGGTTTCGCACAGCATAGTTTTGTTTGTGTATATATGGGAACATTAATGCTTATCATTTTTATCAAATCTGGAAAAATTCTGCTCATTTTTATTCAAAATCTCTTATATATTTTAAGAAGAAAAAAAACAACAACTTTGTTTTAGAGCAACTTCAGGTCCATGCAGGCTTGCCACTGTTCCCATCCAGAAACACAGTATGCTCTGTTGCTCCTTTATTCAGGACACAGCATGTTTTGACCCTGTTATAATTTAGAGAAAAAAAAAAGCAGCACAAGAGAGAAAGACACCATGCAACAGAGTTCACATAAAGGGCTTTTTATTAGGGGAAAGGGGAACATAATAAGAAGGAAGGGAGAGACAGGAGTGGCAGAAGAAAAGAGAGAGGAGAGGAGAAGAGAGGAGGGGAGGGGAAGGGAGAAGAGGCAAGGGAAGGGAAGGGGAGGGGAGGGGAGAGAAGAAAAGAGAGGAGAGGAGAGGAGAGGAGAGGAGAGGAGAAGAGAAGAGAAGAGAAGAGAAGAGAAGAGAAGAGAAGAGAAGAGAAGAGAAGAGAAGAGAAGAGAAGAGAGACAGTCAAGCAGAAAGACAGAGAGAACAAGAGAGAGATGGGAGGTGGGCAGGGCCCTTTTATAAGGCACAGGAGGTGCTCTAGCATCCCAGGAATTCAGAAAGAGTCAATTTTGAGATAGACACAAGCCACCCAGTGAGTCCATGCAAGGGCAGGGGCGAAGGGCTCTGAGCCTGAGAGACACAGCCTCCTGGTACCAGGACTTTGAGAAAAGCCAGAAGGCGAGGAGAAAACTGTGCTCGAAAAATGAACTTCACATCCAGGGGAATGGTCAGAGGCAGATAGACCCGCCAGAGACCCAATTGCCAATACTGAATGGAAGGCAAAGCTGTCAGTGAAGAGCAAGAAAATTTACTGCAGGTCAAAGAGAGTGGATTACCTTTTAGTGGGCCCTGCTACTGAGAAAACATGCCACATGCATGTTAGAGTAAGAGGTTTATTAGGGGAGGGGAAAAGCCAGAGACTGAAAGGTGAAAGGGTGGTTCCTCCCCTTATCTCTCAGGAAAACTGGCAGAATGTTGCAAAAGTCCTGTAAAATATTAGGATATAAAGTGCTGGGAAGCAGATTTTTGATAGGCTTATTCAACATGAGTGTGGCAGAATCAGATCCAATATCTTTTATCAAACAAGGATCGAACAAGAAAAGCGTAAGCCGCCCTAGAGAGTTATCACTCAAGGAGCCTGGGCCATAGAGCAAAGCCCCAAGGACCCAAGGGTCTCAGAAGGACATAGGGCACAGAGTGAGTCTTCCTGCAAATTGGGGAGCTAAGGGCTCTGAGCCCAAGGAACCTGAGCCTGGGAAATTCGTGGTTACCTGGTACCAGGACTTAATGAACCCAAAAGCCAAAAAAAAAAAAAATACCACCCTCAAGAGACAAAAGCTCACTTAGGAAAGTGTGGGCTGATATCTGCCAGCCTGAGGAAGCCACACAGCTTCGTAGCTGAAGGCCAACAATTTAGAAAGACAATAGATGAGGGTTTTGCTCTAGCCTTCCTTTTCATTTGTAGATTGCTTTATGAGAAGTGGCTATCTCCAAAGCGGGTGAAGGAATGCAGGTGTATGTGTGCTGGGGGAGGTGCCCCGGAAAAAGGAATATCAATAGAAAAATTCCTCTAGAGGGAGAGGCAATTCAGAGCAGGGGTTTTGGGAGATGGAGAAATAAACGCGAGGTCATGCTGAAAGGAGGAGAAGTCTGAAGCGGCCTTTAAACTGTAATGGTGTGAAAGCCTGTTTCCTTCCATGCGTCTCCGGGGACACATTTGGGGAAAAAAACATCAGTTTCTATATTGGGGCGACGGTCCCCGACAGGAAAGTAGCCAGAGGTGGGGAAAAGGGAGGGGCTCAACAAACATGCTGGTTTTGCATGAAGAGACCCGGTATCCTGGAGAAGCAAGGCTGCCTTGCCCCAAACTGCCTGTGGACAGGAAGAAGCTCCAGAAGCTTCCAGGTCAGGGAATGAATGTTATAATTTAGGGGGAAAATAAAGCAGCATGATAGAGAAAGTTGCCATGCCACAGAGTTCACATAGAGGGCTTTTTATTAGGGAAAAGGGGAACCTAAAATGAGGGAAGGGGCATGGGGAAATCGGTCTCTGGGGACAGGAATGGCAGAAGAGAAGAGAAGAAGGAGGAGGGGAGGGGAGAGGAGAGGAGAGGAGAGGAGAGGAGAGGAGAGGAGAGGAGAGGAGAGGAGAGGAGAGGAGAGGAGAAGAGAAGAGAAGAGAAGAGAAGTGAGGGGAGAGGAGGGGAGGGGAGAGGAGAGGAGAGGAGAGGAGAAGAGAGGAGAGGAGAGGAGGGGAGAGGAAGGTAGGGGAGGGGAGAGGAGAAGAGAAGAGAAGAAGAGAAGAGAAGAGAAGAGAAGAGAAGAGAAGAGAAGAGAAGAGAAGAGAAGAGAAGAGAACAGAAGAGAACAGAAGAGAAGAGAAGATGCAGGCAGAAAGAGAGAGCAAGGAAAAGAGAAATGGGAGGTGGGCAGGACCCTTTTAAAACTTAGTGAATATGCACAGAAGGTGCTCTTAGTGGCTACAGCTGAGGATGGAGCCTGTCAGAACCCCAAGGGTAGGCCAGTACAGATGCCTGAATATTAACAGACCCCAGTCTCAGGAACTCTCCAAAGCTATAGCTCGCCAAAGAAAGGGAAGAGCCTCGAGAACATATTCACACCACCTCATGTCCTCCAGGACCACTGAACAGGCACCTCTGTGACATACACTCAGGCAGCTACTTCAGGCAGGACACTTATGTCAGACCAGCAGCGAGCTCTGGCCTCTGGTGGGAGCCACTGATCACTCTTTGCTTCTCCCCACTGGATATTGACTTCCAAGGCTATATGGATGGAAGAACTGTCTAACCTCTTATTGTATAGCAAAATAAGGCCATATGTTCCATCATACATGGACTTACTGGCTTTTTAAAGTCATATTCACCTATTGACACTTCCAAATAACACAAATTGTCCATAATTCAAATAAATATAAGTATCTTCAGAACAAGAATTGTTCAAATATACTAGAGGCTTCTAATCATACACAGATTATGCATGGTTTTATAGTGTGCAAGTGTATATAGAGAGCATTGATTCTTTTTTTACTTTGCTTTGTAACACATTTTTAAAATAACTGCATACTGGAACATTTGTGAATGATCATCAAAATATATTTAGTGAGTCCTCAATCATCCAAGTACCAGCAATTTAAGACTTTTTTGAGCTTCCTCAGATTGTCTTTATACAAAACTTGTGTGAACTTCTAATTATTTACCAATATTATTTATATTATTAATTATTCTTATTTACTAAAGAAATTGGATACTTAAGAGAGACAATTTGATCATGAGTTATGAGCATATTTTCTTGCTTTCTGTACCTACTAAATTGCCCATTAGTGTTTATAAATAACTTATGACATTCCTTCCAGACTTCAATATTATATTATTTTTAGAGTTTCTATCACTTAGAGTGGTTAAAATGTGATTCATCACTATGTGGATTTTTATAACTATTAAATTAGAGTCTGTACCTTAAATATTGGTTATTTTACAGTGTGATTCATTCCTTCTATGTCTTTGCTTCCTTCTTTGAATTTTAATGTTTTATCCATCTATAAGTCATTTATATTTTCAATATTAAGACAGATGTCCATGTTATAAATATGCCCAAGCTCCTTAACTACTAAAATTCTAAAGTTCACTTATTTTGAAATACCATTGATTCTCCAGAAACCTGATTTTACAGGGGGAGCCACCCACGTCCTAATATTAAACACTTGCTTTTATGTAACCCCATGTGTGCTACTAGGCTTCCATGAGCCTCAAACTCATCTGGAATGTGTAAAATAACACCTTCCTGACTGAATCAATATGTGAAATTGCATACAAGTTAATGACAGGTTCTTTCACAAAGCATTTCACACAGTAGGAGCACAGTGCATGCTAGTTACTCTCCTTGGACCACCCACTCTGTATTTACACATTTTGAATTCTGTAAGTATTCCTTCATAATCTATGCACTAGCTTTAACAAGTTTTCAATGGAGGTGTTTTCAGGAGTTTTATTTTAACTGGGTAAAGCAGTGCATGGATATGATTTCAGTAGTCTAAGACTGAAAAAAGAGGATTGGATGGCAAGTTCAAAGCCAGGTGGAACCACAAAGCATTTTCAGAACAGCCTGGCTTATAGGGGAGAACCCAATGCCACAGATGATGAATAAATTAAACATGATGAAATTATGTCCATTTTCTGTTCTGTTATTGCCCTTTCTGTTGATATGTTCTTGGTCAGTTGAGTTGCACATAAAATAATGTTTATACACCCTCGATTGGTTTTGTGTGTGCACATGTGATAGCACCAACAGTGCACAGCTAAGAGTTTGAGGAAGTCATTTCTAGTAGCAGTCTTGAGTTAGAAGGCTACAAAGACCTCACTGAACTTTTTCTCATGACTTGTCAATCAGAAATGTCTAATTTTTCCCTCACTCTTTTTTTCTCATTTTTTACTGTAGTATATATTTTTCTTCACTCCATTCCCTTGCTCTCCCCTCTCTGCTTCTACCCTCTCCCATGGTCCCCATACTCCCAGTTCACTCAGGAGATCTTGTCTTTTTCTACTTCCCATGTAGATTAGATCCAGGTATGTCTCTCTTAGGGTCCTCATTGCTGTCTGGGATTGTGAACTGTAGGCTCGTTTTCTTTGCTTTATGTCTAAAAGCCACTTATGAGTGAGTACATATGATATTTGTCTTTCTGGGTCTGGGTTACCTCACTCAATATGATGTTTTCTAGATCCATTTATTTGCCGCAAATTTCAAGATATTATTGGGGTTTTTTTCTGCTGTGTAGTACTTCATTGTGTAAATGTACCACATTTCCATATCCATTCTTTAGCCGAGGGGCATTTAGGTTGTTTCCAGGTATTGGCTATGACAAACTATGCTGCTATGAACATAGATGAACACATGTCTTTGTGGTATGATATTGAGCATATATCCAAAAGTGGTATTGCTGGGTTTTGAGGTAGGTTGTTTCCTAATTTTCTGAGAAATGCCTTACTGATATCCAAAGGGGCTGTACCAGTTTGCACTCCCACAAGCAATGTAGGAGTGTTCCCTTTACCCCAAAACCTCTCCAGCATAAGTTGTCATCAGTGTTTTTGATTTTGGCCATTCTTACAGGTATAAGATGGAATCTCAGGGTTGTTTTGATTTGCATTTCTCTGATGACTAAGGATGTTGAGCATTTCCTTAAGTATTTCAGTCATTTTAGATTCTTCTATTGAGAGTTCTCTGTTTAGGTATGGACTCTCTTTTGTATTGGATTGTTTGTTCTTTTGATGACCAATTTTTTTAATTCTTTGTATGTCTTGGAGATCAGCCCTCTGTCCAATGTGGCAGACATAGACACCGAGAGAAACAATTAATAAATGGGACCTCCTCAAATTGAGAAACTTTTGTAAAGCAAAGGGCACAGTCAACAAGACAAAATGGCAGCCTACAGAATGGGAAAAGATCTTTATTAACCTCTCACTCTTGAAGACCCTCTAAAGGGTGCTGCACACCGTAATTAGGCTGATACTGACTTTTGCCTGTGAAGAGTATCATTATCAGAGGTCAGTCTATCAAATTCCATTAGTTCCTAGTACTATTTTTTAAAAATGCATGGTCCTGAGGAAACAGGTCTTAAAACAGACAAATTGTTGATTGCCAGCCAAAGGCCTAAAATACATGGTATGATGTTAAAATGTTTGGTGGCGATATGCAGTTGGGAGCAGGGATAGAATTTTACCTTAGCAACAATGAGAAACCTTGAATAGAAACATCAAGTAGCTGTTTCCATGTGTTTGTATCCATGACAAAGGCTGTGTCCTACTACTGTATGACTTAAGTGTCTGCAGCTGTATACATGAGGTTATGCTGTCCAAGGAAGTAGTGGAGTAGATAGGACCTGGAATATCTTTGGCACAGACAGGACCTGGAATTAGCCTTTCCATAGGTTTCTACTATGCTGGAGTCTTAGTAAAAAATGAAGCAGAGCATTAACATATGTCTCAAAAGACATAGAACCAGCCAATTCTCAAATTGTGTCAGAATATATGAGCAAATACATAAGAGCAACAAATTCTCACCGTTAAGCTCAGAGAGGAAAAATACAGTCATTGTGTAATATACTATCAGAACTATTATTATGCAATCAAAGAATAGTAAAAACTTACTTTTATACTCAGAAGTATATACTTGTTGTATAGAACAACTCGCTCTCCTAAATGATTATCAAATATTTAGAGAACCCTGAATGCATCTAAGTCATATAAACATCAGCTACCTTCTCATAATCAACAGCATCGGTGCTTGCTGAGTTCTCACAAAGTGTATCTCACATGAAGGACAAAAGGAGCCATGGTGTTCATCCCCAAGGACAGTGAGTCTCAAAGGAATCAAAGCCTCTCTGAGGAGCAATGAGAGAGTAACAAGTGCTTTAGCTTATAATTCTGATTGCCTACTTCATGGAAGCTTGGAGAAGTCGTATCTGCTAAAACTAAGTTTGCTGTAATAGAATTCTTATAAGGGCAGGCCCACAATGCAAGCCTTGAGAATAAGAGGGATTTCAGAAATTGCTCTAAGGTCACCCATGAACATGTGGTCCACAGATGTGTTTTGTTTTACTTACATGTTACATTTTCAACATTTTAATTAGTTGCCAACAATTTAAATTAAATCACCATCCGCCCAGCTTCGGTTATTTAATTACCTGCCTGGTTCCTGTCATAAACTGTATTTGCGACCCCTAATGCATAGGCTTGTACCCTATTCTCATTGTCACTGGTGACTATGAACTTTGGTAAATATATTAGAGTGATTTGGTTTTTTTGTTCAGTGTCACAAAGTTCTGCCTTGCTGCACGCTAACAAGAGGCCATAAAAATATTTTTCACAGTAGTCCTTTGTAGAAACTGATGCCTACCCAGCTCAATTTGGGCTGAATTCAAGGAAAAGTTATTTCTAAAAAGTGTTATTTCTTCTATTGTTCTCACTCTATTATTACACTTTTATTGCACTAGTAGAATTTAATGAACTATATTTTATAGGCAGAGAAAGAATACTATCGTAGAATGCATTGGTGAAGTTTAGTGCAAATAATCATCAAACCTGGCAATGAAACAAACCTGCCCAAAGACATTAACTCTGTATTTGGCCTCCGCTAAAGTTGAAGGTGCTGCCAGTATACATGTGGGGAATGAAAAGACAGAGCCAGAACTTTTGTCTACCAGCTATTATGATCCATCTCCTAGTCACGTTCCTTGTAAGCGAGATCCCGAACCCCAATACTTGAAGACCACACTCCCAAGCCTGGGCAGAAGAGGGGGTCAGCAGTTACTAAGTCACCTAACTCAGCCTGGAGGATATCACATACCAATCCTGGTCACATGGTAGTTACATTGGAGTATGAAAGGGACCCTGGGAAGCTGACTTTGTTTTGACAAAGAATAGGGCAATGTTTGGTTCCACAGGAAGATGATGTTAGCTTGTTTGAAATTTTTTGATATCTGGCAAGAATGGGAGCACATTAGATTGAGAACTAACTGGTGTAGCTATCAGTAACTAACCAGGAAGGGAGTCTTTCTCACCAAGTGGAAGGCACACCGACAGCAGCAGGGAAAATCATGTTTTCATATCCCAAACATATTCCCAGAAAGTACTGATTGTTTTAAATACATGCGTCTTATTTTCCCACATAAAATGCGACACTATATCTTGTCTATCGTTTAGAATCCGTCATACTTCTCTATGCCATATTTTCTAAAATAAATCTCCAAAGACCCTGTTTGATATATTCAGACATACAGGCTCTGTGTCCCTTTGATTTTTCTTAGTTCATTGTTTTATGATTTTGCATAGCATTTATTTCCACAGCACCTCGGTTTCCCTGCAGCCAATCACCTTTCCATCGTCAGCAAATGTGTCACTCTCATGGTAGCTCTCTGCAGTTTGCCACAGATAGACCGGATCTATCAAGTCCAAAACGAGGGGATGACTGAAAAGGAAAACAGAGCCAGGAGAGTCACCTGCTGCCAAGCCTGCCAACCAGAGTCGATCTCTGGAACCCACATGGTGGTAAGTGAAACCAACTCCCACAAGTTATCCTCTGACTTCCCCATGTG
This sequence comes from Dicrostonyx torquatus, assembly GCA_028555095.1. Taxonomy (NCBI): domain Eukaryota; kingdom Metazoa; phylum Chordata; class Mammalia; order Rodentia; family Cricetidae; genus Dicrostonyx; species Dicrostonyx torquatus. The sequence continues at coordinate 6,663,395 of JAQHUG010000065.1, forward strand.
TGCCCTTCCCCACTCAATAAATATTCAGAGTGTAGTAAGCAACAGCAAAAACAAAAGGGATACAGCACCCAGTAAGGTAGGCAATAGTGTAACCTAGGCACTACTTCCCTGAGCTCCCGGACGCATCCTGTGTCAAGTTGCTTACTGGTTCTTTCCCCGTTGGACTAGATGCCTGCACGCTTTTAACAATTAATTAACAATGTGGAATTTTCCTGACAAAAAGACCTCATAAAAACAAAGTTAATAGTGTTGTAAGACAAACTGACCTTGGGGAGTTCTGTATGATTAAAAATTTTATAATCAAAAGATGTGCTGTGGATTTCCTGAACTTTTCATTTGATCCAGGAGTGACTTCTGTCTTGTTTAATGACTCAATTGCTTCAAATTTATACATTATAGAATAGAATACATTTCTCAAAATGAACTGTTCTCCTAGATACCATAAGGCATCTTTCACATTTTTCACACGTGCATGGTGTGTTTAATTTTTTTACTTTCATTTTAGAATATTACCACTTTCCATTCTTTGAAAGTCTGTTTCTGTGGGTTTTTTTTTTTAAGTGAAACCCATAGGAAACTTTACAATGGTAATAAGTGTTACAGTTCTATATGACAGAAATTTTCCAACACATTCTCTTCTCTATGATCATTGCCTGAGTGTGTCTGTTAGATCATTCTTCACATTCCTTAGAGGGAAGTTCTTCAGATCACAGTCCATCTTCTCCCCAGAAGTCACTCTGTCTCACCACAGGGTCAGGACAGCAAGCCTTCCTTGAAGCGACTCTCTTACAAATCCAGAATATAAATTTAACATTTAAAAAAAACATTTATTATTTGCCTAAAAGAACTCTTAAACTGATCAAAAATCTGAGACAAAAGGCAGACAAACGTCCTAATGGAGGATATATTAAAAGATGATGTAACTTGACTACATATCTACTGTAAATTTTACTAGATTCTTTTTCAAATCAGAAAACATCTAAAGCTACCTAAAATACGATCCTTTTGAATTAAAGATTATTGTAAAGAATGGGCTTTGTGCTTTGTTTAATTATATCTTTTAAAAGTTTATTATCATGTCAGGATTGTCAGCCTCAATAAAAAGAATTTATCTTGCTTTAATCACAAAAGCATTAATATATCTTTTTCTTTTTACCAAAAAAACGCAGGCAGTGGTGTCTTATAGGTATATATATTATTATTTATTTCTTTAATATTCCTTTATTTACCATTACAAAGAAAACAACTCCTGAGTAACACATCACATTTACTAAAAAATCATGAGGAATAAGGAAGTGCATCCTAGTGTTAATCCTAAAACTAAATGACAATTGCACTGTTTTGTTTCATTTTGTCTTCAGACAGAATCTTTATATACAGCCCTGGCTGTGGCTGAACTCACTGCATAGACCAAGCTGGCCTTGAACTCACAGGGAACCACCTGCCTCTGCATGTATTAAAGGCATGCACCACCATGCCAGGCAACAGAACCATTCTTTACAGGTAGTGTAACAGCTAAAATAATTTACCTCAAATAGCATTTGTGTGAACATATTTTTTTCCTATTTTCATGCATCCAAACAGCAAGAAAACCAGGGACCTTGTTCTTCATATTCTTATTTTAGAAGGCTCAGTGAAAATGAGAAAGAAGTCAGTGCACTTTATGTGTGTGCTTCAGTATGTGCTTCTATTTTGTTTATGTCAACAATAATTAGAGAAATAATTTAATAATATGCCCTAGAAGCATTTAAATGTGTTACTGTTCTCACTTTTTAATAAGCATGAATGAGCAAAAGGATTTTTAGAATATCAGTTATATTTTAATTTTTCGAGACTGTTTGCCAAAGGGCATTCTTTCAAAATTATAAATAAATATGCTCTTAATGTTTCTTATTAAATTAATATTTAAAAGTTACAGATTTTAAACAACTCATACTAGCTTCTAGTTTAAGAGAAATACACAGAAGCTGGTCTTAGAGAGAGAGTAAAGAAGGCTCCAAAAATGCAGTAGGTAAGCTGGTACTCTTCTAATACAAACATCAATGGGAGAAAAATGACAGAAATTTAAAGTTGTAATTGAAATTTAAGAGAGCATTGGAAGAAAATTTTCAACCAACTATCCCAATGACATTTTGAGCTACTTTGGGAGAAAGGAGTCATTTTGTTCTTCAGTATATGCATTGCACATAAAAAAACAGACAAATTAAATTACTGTAAAAATAAATATGCTAAAACAAAATACAAAAATGTAAAGAAATATGAACATAAGTCAACATTGCCATCATAAGCACACATGGAAAGATAGATTCCTTGAAGATAAAAATACTAAGCAAAAATTGCAAAAGATTCCACCGGAACTACCTTTAAAATTAACAAGTAAAAGATACTACTAAACTTGAGAGTCATGATTGCAAAATCAACCAAATTCATGATTAAAGCAAGCTGGACTGGCTAGCTAGTTGTCTCACTCAAAGTCAGAACTCAAAGTCAGAATGCTGACCTCTTGAGGTCCTTTTTGTAAAAGAGATAAGGTGTTCACAGGGGTGAGAGAGTGGTTGTTACAGTTGTTTGAAAAATATAGTGAAAGGGAAGGAACAAGCATAAGGATATTCATCACGGGAAAACGGTTGCAAGTTTAGTGTTAAGTTGAAAAACATGTCTAATAGTTTACATCAGGTCTAAGAAACAGAATCATATTCTTAATTACAAAAAGGAACCTTAACTTGCAAGGGCATAACACAGGTAAAACAAGAACTCATTCTTTAACCATGAACAGAAACCTTAACTCGTACAGGGCAAACAGGAATTTATTCTTAACTGTCTTAGCTGCAAACAAAAACGTTAATCTGCAAGAGATATTTTTCCTGTTTTAGTCTCCCATTAACTTGCAAAGTATATTGTTGCTGTTTTTGGTCTGACAGTAGCCCTCCTTGTTTATTTTACAGCTTACATTTTGCCCTTTTTTTTTTTTTTATTAAAGTCATTTGAAAATACTTAACAATGCATCAATGTATCTAAAAGCCTTTCCAGTTCCGTGGATAGCAGAAAATGCTCTGTCATCTTCAGCCTTAAAGAACTAGCCCTCAGAGAACCCTTGTTGCTTTCCTCTGAAGGCGTTTACATAAATTTGCAAACTGGGGCTAAAGTTGAGTCTTTAGATAATGACCTTGAGTCTGCTTAGGATGGTGTCAAAGATAATGTACTCTAGATGAGGATGGGACCCCCAGAAGGCTGACCAGTCTTCTCAAATCAGCCATTGCCTTGTTCATTACCCATGCTTCATGTTTCTGTGATGACTGCATTCTACAGAATATGACTCATAGAACTAGACTCTGATTGAGTCATTATCCAAGAGGAATAAACTGTTAGAAGTGTATGCTGAGATATGAAAAAATATATGAAGAATGTTCAAAGACAATACTTCAAAAGAAATAATAGCACTTTTCTCCTATTAAATAAGTCTTTGAAATTTAAATATTCAATATGGTTAAAGAAAGAAGGAGATGCAGTTTCCTCTAAATATATGTGGAAAGATGTCTCTGAAGAAAAAGGGTAAAAAAGTATGTAAATTGTCATATAAACTGAGAGTCTCTTTAACAGATTTTTTTGTCTGAATATTCCATGTCAAGAAGCCACATCCAAGGAATAATTCCAATGTCACTCCTAGCTAACCAAAGATATTATCGTGGCATTAATGATAACAGAATAAAATTAAAATAATATAAACATTACAGTTGCATATTTTCCATTCATGTGGCAAAATTTAACTCATCACTTAAAACAATAATTCACAAATAATTAAAGGAATGTAAAAACAAATGAATACTATTATGTGATCTATTAGGAGGGTAGGATATAAAATTACTTGCATGGTGGAATGTCATAAAAAGAACTCAAATATGTACTTTTTCAAAAAGAAGAAAATATGTTAGAATTTTAATAGTAACTATGCATGAATGTGAATAAATTTAATTTAAAATAATAATTTTTGGTAATTTTTGGTAAATTGTGGAAGAGGGCATATTTTCTATTGCTGTGATAAAACGCCATGTTCAACATACAGGAAGAAGGACTAATTTAAGCTTAGGGTTTAAGAGGAAAGAGTCCATCATAGCCATAAGTAGTAGACATGACAGAACAATGAGCTAAGAGTTCATATCTTGAGCCACAGAACAAAGTAGGAAGAGCAAAATGGACATGGTGCAGAATCGTTAAATGTTCAAAGCCTGCCTCTAGTGACATACTTCCTGCAGCAAGGCCACTCCTTCTAGACTTCCCTAAGCCACCAGCTAGAAATCAAGTCTCAGCTAACCAATGCTATCAGGGCAAAATCTCATTCAACCTCTTCACAGTCAGCTTAAACAATGAAATTCTCAAATGCTCTCAGCCATCTTTGCCCTGTTACAGTTTTTCATAAATTGGCTATGAGCACATGCCAGTTGCCTTATTTGTCATAAATGCTTTCTCATGATGCCGTTATTGTCAGGCACAGGCTGCAACAGAACACTTGACACTGTTTAAGCCACCGACCATGTAAAAACCTTCTCTTTAATTATGTCAATGTGCTTCAGACTAGCTATCATCCCTTACTGTCTTATAGCTGTTTCATTCTATCTTTTCTTAAGCAGTCAAGGGCCCAAGATTATGTACCAGCAGAGTTCATATATGTAGCCATATATGAAGACATCACTTCTTTCCTGTCCCCTGGTCCTGTTACTCTTGACATCAACCTGCCCTTTGTTCCTTCTTTGGGCTTCCCAGCACTACAATGAACTTTTCCTAGGAGCTTTCAATACTGCTTTCGCTGCCCGTAGTACATGTGGACAGTTATGTTCTGCAGAGCAGAAGAGAACTCAGGGGATCCGGGCAGAACTGCTTTAGAGCCAGACTTTCGATTAATGTAGGTTCATTTGCACAAACTTGGAAGAGCCTATGTTGTCTGCGAACTCCAGACTACTTTTGCATCACCACTGGATGTTTACCTTCTTGTTCTTTGCTTTACAGAATGTGTACCCATCCTCCAAGTCTAACCTGAAAAGACGAGCAAGATCTTAGAGAATTGACCTGACAGCAAAAGCCCACCAAAATTTGACAAAGCAAGGAATCACCTATCTTCTTCCCACTGTTTTCAAAGTTTATTTTTAAATTTGCAGATTAAAATCACATGGTTTCTCCTTCTAGATGATACCTGAAGTGCATACAAGCTGCAGGATGGTGAATCTGGTGAATCGGCGTGGACTTACCACCCATCGTTATCAATGGTGGTAAGAACAATCTGCCTCCTAGCATTTGTCAAGAGACAAAACCATCCTATGTTGTTTCATGACCTATAAGGACCGGGTTCTCCTAGGATGTGACATACGCACTTAGGGAGCATCTTTGCAGAAAACCATAGTGTCCTTCTTTTACGCACCTGACCCAAGTCTCTCGGAGCTAGGCTGAACCAACCAATATAGTGCAGTAATTTTATATTTTATTCTCTTTCATATCTCTGTTTTGCTTCTTTCTCTTGAGTAGTTGAGAGTGCAGGAAGATCTTTAATGAGATTTTCTAAAATAATGCAGACATCTTACTTTTCCTAAGTCCTTGCTGTGTCATAAGCCTCTGTAGGAAATTTTTCCTGCTCTTCAACTCTACATTGTGCTCATACTCCAAGAAATAAACAGATTTGATGATTTCTCGACAGCTGGGCATTGGAGCCTTTACTGTACCTATCACTAATTACTGTGGAATCCACTGCATTTGAATATTTAACCCACCCTTCAAGGCCTTCTCACCTGCCATATTCTACTATCAAATACTTTTCAAGGTCATCTGCACACAGAGAGATTAATAAGGCATCGAACAAGAACACTGGACATCTAGAAGCAGGGAAGTTTGCCAATATAATTACAATACAACCATATTGTAATGACTGAAAACTCATCATTCCTCCTGTCTAAAACAGTGAATTGAAGTTAAAAATGTTAGAAACAGAAGCTATCAGTCAAATATTTAAATAGTATTCAAAACAATAAACATTGAGGCTTTATTTCTATTTTAACTAGGCAGTTTAATTTGACTCTAGTGGTGCTTTTCAATGCATTGAGAATCTGGGTATGGTTTCAGAGAAAGAAATTCACAGTACGTTTCAGGGTGTTATTTCATCATCCAGTCCTTTCTCAGAAGAATCCCCATGCCTATAAAATCAAGCATAATGACTAGAAATCTTAGTCACTTGTATCACACTTATATATTCATTGTCAGATAAATTTATTTTTAAACTAATTTCGACTTACTCAATTTATAGTTATCACTGCTTGTCAGTAAGTGATAACATTTGGCTTTCACGGGTTCATGAAAAATACAGTTGTTAAATTTCAGAGCAAGGGTTTGATACTGGAATAAAAAATTAGAATAAGAGACAAGGATCTTATACGCTACAGCTGACCTTTCATTTCATTACAGGACTGGTAAGAGGACATTCTAGTGATGTTTTCTAGGTCTTTTTTTGAGGGAGAATAAATTAAAGAACTGAAGGTGAACACTTGCTTCTCAGATCTGAAAAACATTAAGACCAGGACTAAAAACTAATGTGTAATAGATAAGGGAGTGAGAGACCAGCATCTAAGACCTTTAACCCACATTCAACATTCTAAGATATTGAAGTCTATCAAGGCCTTAAAAGTATAACGTCAGGATTTGTACTGGCAGCATAAGACCTGGGATTTGAGAAGTGAGGTACTTCTGTGCAATCTTGGGACCTTCCCCAAAGTCAACAGGAGGGTTGTGTTAAGACATCACATTCCATGCCAGCCACTCTGCTCTCCACCCTGCTGTTCCTGCAGGAAAACACCCGTCTTCCAGTCTTTGGTTTCTTGTTTTGATAGCCACACTTTTCTTTCTGAAAGGTAGGCTTACTATTTTGAACGACTGTCTCCCTCCAAAAATTAAACAAAACAACAACAAAACTGCAGCTAACTCTTCCATGGCATTGCACTGCCTCCTTTTAGGCAAAGTCTCTGGATAAAGCAATCTCGATAAAGCACACTTGACTTAAGCATATGTTTTCCAAGCAGTTCTATTCCATTATCTGAAAATTAGTGCCATTCTGCAATCCTAAGTGGGATCAGCATACATTTTCACTATAGAACTGTCAAAATATAAAATGACCTTCAATAGAACCTAATAGGTAAATAAAGTAACAAAACCAACTTCTTTATCAAAGGGGCACTACAGTCATATTTTAACATGTACTTCTGATCCAAAGTAATAATATCTTACTAAGTACATTTATTAGCAGTTTGAATGCCTTATTTACAGGCTAGCATATTCTTTGGGTTTAGTTGGGGTTGTTATTACCATTATAATAAAACCCATGAATAAGGCAGAGAGATCTGTTAGAGCAGGCAAGGAGTTATAGTAGCTTTGCTTGCCCAGTAGAACTCAGTGGTGTAGTGAGGACATGTCAGATGTCCCCAGAGCATTGAGGGCCCCATCAAGAAGACTTCCATCAACTCCACTGGATGTTGAAAGTGATTTTGAAAGGGAAGACATTTTTTTTTATTATTTGCTACAAATGCACATCTTTTTCTCTTCCATACCCGTTTTTGTTCAGCTTCTAAAATTGCATGTCAAACAATGCATCTTTCCTTGGGTTACTTTCTGCTTGTGACTTAACATAGTCTGTTTCTTGAGGCAACGTCATATGCCTCTGGATTTCTTCAAGGAACACAATTGCATCTGTTCTATAAAAGAATCCTGTGGCCAAAACATGGGATGTAAGCTGGTGAGGTTGCTCAATGGGAAAAGATGCTGTCAGTGCAAGCTTGAGGATTTCAGCTCAATTCTCAGAACCTAAATGAACACTGATGAAAATAACAGACACCCCAAAATACTTTCCTCCATATATGTATAAGGACACACATATGTGCATACACACAATAAGAATAATAATTTTTATAAAATATGGGACAGGGTCCTCTTATAACTGGTTCAATAACAATAAAAATCATTCTGACTTTAAATAATTGATCTCTGTATATTAGAAAAAGTTACAAGAGAGAGAATGTACTTCTAGAATATTTTCAGTGTTGATGGAAGTCTTTTTCCACCCTTCTCTAATACGTGTAAAAGAATATAGGGAAGCGAGAAGCACTGAATACAAGGGTTTCCTTGTGGAAGTCCCTTCTCTGGCCTCCGTATAAATTAAGAACTTATGTCTGCTTATGTCTGGAAGAGTTCAGTTCCTACTTACCATCTTCATGTCTCACCTTTGCAAGGACAGCATTTAAAATGTTTGGTTTGTCAAGAACTTTTGAAGTCATTTTGATGATCACAGTTTCTGTCATTAGTGGGCACACTGACAAATCATCAGTGGCATGTTTACACTAGCTTTGGCATCCCCTGACAGCCAAGATGTTGGAAAACATACTTGAGCAACAACTTGTATAAGAAGCAAAAGTTTACCATCTGGCTGTTTGAGTTGAATGCTGGCGAGAGTTCCTTTGTTTGAACTACAAAGGACTGAGATTTCTGCCTCATTCAACAAAGCTCACAAAGCAAAAAAGTTCTGTTACATATTCTGTAATATTTCCTCTGTGTTGTAAGCTGTGTTGCTTCCTAAGAAGAAGTGAACAAACCCTAGTTCCTTGGCGTTATGAATTCTCCCTGGGGAAGAGTCAGCCCAACTCTCCAGAAACACTGTATCACAAATGTTCATTCCCTAAACGTTTACATATTTCATAAGACTACATGTGATGTCTTGGTCATACCAGGTTACTATAAAAAATATCAAATACCCTTGACTAGCAACAAAACATTCAATTTTTAACATATCTGAAACATAGAACTTTAAGACCTAGAAGCCAATAGACCATCTGGTGAGAACTCCCTTTCTGATTAGGTGATCATGGTGTGGGAAAAGGGATCTTCGTTTATTCTCATAAATCACATCAAGAGACTACACAGCCATGCTTTAAACTTCTTTCTAAAGTCTGCTCACTAAACGTTATCTTGTTTAAGATTAAAGTTTCAACATAGAAATGGACAAGTTACATTCAGATAACAGAGCACAGAACCAATGGAATAGTTAACATATACTGTCAAAGTTCTAAATGCACTGCGTTTTAGCTATTCATATATAAAATATGGCATTGTATCATAAAAGTATAGAATGTTAATTTAAGAAATTTAGGATCTACTACTAATAAAAATCTCTTACTTATTGACCTCTCAGAGGTGCACAGATTTCATCTCAATTTTGTACCCTTCGGTAAGTTACTTAACTTCTTTGGACTCAATGTTATCATCTAAATACAATTATAATAGCAAATCTGTACTTACAATGCCAGATAGCTGCAATTAGCAGGCTTAAAAGTTAGACTCCACCTCATGCTTTCCTGGTAACCGTGGAAAGGTCAGTGTTACATCTGCTCTCTATGAGATTTAAAATGCCATTCCCTTGCTGAAAACAGTGCATACTTGAGACCCAGGACTTGGAAGAACTGCACTAGAACTAACCTGGAAAGCCTGCTTCATGAGGAGTAGCTCTCACAGTACTGGAAGTGTTGTGTAACCTGCCAAGAAAAAGAACAGTCAGGAGTCCTCCCCAGCTGTAAAGCCTGTGAACCACAACAGCCCTGCCCATCAACACAACTTAGATGGCATAAAAGTGGCTCGTTTATCTTAATGTTAAGCAACAGAGGGGAGGTCCTGAGTACGACAGAGTAAGGAGGATGTGAAAGAAGTCAGAGAGGGAGAAAGTGGATAGAAATAAAGTAAATACAGTAGTCATTTATGTAATTTTCAAAAAACAATTGACTTAGATAATATGATACAGAAAAATTGGAGGTATCAAGGCCTTAAAGATGCCCAGTAATGAAATATTTTTCTCTCCTGGCTAAAAATTGAAGTCCTACCAAGTGCCTGAGTAGAACAAGATTCTAATTTGCCCCAGAGACTAGAGCATCACATACTATTGTTCCTTAAGAGTTAATTCAGCTGGACCTGCAACTCACCTGACCAGGAGAGTGGGGCTTAGAAAATCTGATTCACCTGAAAACATGCTAAGGTAATGGGGGAACAATTATCCCCTTCGTGAGATTAATAGACTCCTCTAGCCACCCATTCTTTAATGCAATTGTTTGCAAGTCATCTTTTAAGCCAGCCTTTTCCACTGCATTCTAACTTAAGAAGTGCAGCTTTTCTTTTGCTTCCCGTTAATCGTTTCTCCTACAGCAGTCAAAATTCTAAGGGTGCTTACTCCACCACTCTGGGTCCCTCCCCTCCCCCCGAAGGACCTGGTCCACTCCTCTGCAGCCCATTTGCTTTCTGTCAAGCAACAGGCCAAGTCTACCTCTTGGTCATCACCCTACTCCTGGCAGCTGCTGAGATTTACAACTTGCCTGCCCTGTTGCTCTTTTCTCAAACTCTAAAAAACTGAGTGCCTAATCCTCCTCTTGATTGCATTTGAAATTCTATTATTAATGAGACTAAAACCCCACAAAAAGGTAACCCCAGTTCTGTTGGTGACAACGGAATTGTTGTTTTGAGAAGTAAGTCATAAGACATTTGTAAAACAACTTCCTGGCTTTTAGTGACATCTTTTTGTTGGCTTTTATTGACATACCATATTTCTATTTGGACAGAGACATCTTACATAAATGATGCTGTTTCTCTGACCCATTTCCTGTCTTCAAGATTGTGAGCTCCCAGACAGTTAAGGTGTGTGTCTTCTCTGTCCTTAACCTTAATGTCAATCACACATGGGACCTGGGACAAGACGTAACACAGACTCCTCTAGAGACACTTAGCCCACTTGGTCCTACGTCTTTGAACTAAGAAGACTGTGAAACTAAGCAGGGCTGTTCTTCTAAGAAATGAAGTGGTGTGACACAAAGAGAATCAGATCAGCAGCTGCTGAAGGGTGGTGTAGGGATGGTACATGACACTGAGAGTTTTGGAGTATGGCTGTCTGAATAGGAACAGAAGACATGTATGAAGAGAAGGAAGCACAAGTAAGAAAAACAAGTAGAAAGAATATAGTGTAAAGGCGGAGCAAGCCTGTTGGAAGTGGGTGCAGCCACACTGCAAAAAAACCAAAGACAGGGCCAACGAATGGGTTTCCACCCCACCCACCAAGACTTGACATTTTGTTTTATTTAATATGTCATATGTAGAACAACCTCATTCCTAATCTTCACAGTAGACATTCTAATTAATGGATTATACTTATGAGGGATTTCTGACAAACTATAGTAACTATGGTTTCTTATTTTCTATTTTTGATACTCTGACTCCTGGGATCCTGTGAAGCAGGAAAGACTGAGCAGCGTATGGCTGCTTCCAGGTAGTAAATAGCTTGCCTGTGGCATGCCAGTCATACCCACACTAAGCAGCTCAGATCCCATAATGCGAACCACTTTTCATGTAATGCATTCTCTGAACTAAGACAAACTGACTTAATCACCCCCAAGAGAAACAATCATATGAGTAAAGTATGCCAGAAATAGATGTGCTTATTTGTGTCTCTCCACAATGACAGAATTTATTGAACAGCTATAGATTCACAAGGTTTGATGGTTTCAATGACAGCATTTTATCACATAAGTCTGCCTACAATGGTAACTGGCCAAGGCAATGTAGTCTTTTTCATTGCAGTCTTAACAATTGATATTAACTTTTATAACACAGCACAAAGTGTATTTAGATACATAGCTAACAGGATGAATACAAGTTCAAGAGGTTTCAGTAGAATGGGCTGAGAAAGAGACGTACGAATAAAAGAATGAATGAAGCAAGTGCTGGGCCGGAGCTGCTGCCGAGGCTGCTGGAGTTGGGGTTCAAGAGCACAGCAGTTGTAGCTGTCAGTTAAAAGCTGAACCAGGTTGAGAGAGCAGGAAATAGCAGATTCTGATTCAGGTCCAGGTCCAGACAGGCGAACAGGTGGAGAGTGAGCCAGTCAAGTAGGCTGTGTCAATAGTGAGAACTAAGCCATGACCAAGCTCCAGGGACACCAAGGGAGGCTTCTGCTTACTGGTCCTTGATGCATACACCAGGTATCACATGACAGATTTGTGGGGCTATGCCATTTCAGTGTCAGGTGTCCAACACATTTTGGGGGCCAGGTGAGGTAATTATTTCTTCCTTGCTCTAGGATGTCCAATAAGTTCTTAGCATGTTTTACCTAATATTATTTTAGTACACCCATGTGCCCCCACAGTTTCAATCGACCTCAATAAACTCATAAAGTGTCTCCCTTTCTAGTCATAGAAATGGGTCCACCCACAGGATGTGGTGAGCTTTCTCCCTCAAAGTGGAATCCAAAGCTGCTTGTAAAATAGAGTCCTGAACTAAGACATGGCTTGGGAAACTACAGTTCTAAACAATATGGATTAACTTAAGGCATGACATTGTCCAATATAGTCATATAATCGAAACAGGTCCTTCAGGCCAGAACCCAGGACAAGTTCTTAAACTATCCACCTTTAAGGGTTTTTAGTTGACTTTACCTCTGCTTCCTTCAAGAACACTAAAGAATTCAGCTTGAATTGGACAGAGGACTCAGTGGGTACAACGATTGCTGAGAAAACATGGAGAACCCAGTGTGAGTCCCCCACCATCACAGAAGACTATTTGTCTTTAATCCCAGGGCTAGGAGGCAAAGACAAGGAAATGCTGAAGGCCTGACAGCTAGCAAGTCTAGCATAATCAGTGAGCAACAAGTTCAGAGAGAGAGCCTCACACACACACAAGTGGAGTTAGTAGAGGAAGACATTCAGAGTCAACATCTGGACTTCACATGTGAACATGTGAACATTCACTTGCACAAACGTCCTTTTTTTTTGGGGGGGTTTTTGAGACAGGGTTTTTCTGTAGCTTTGGAGCCTGTCCTGGAACTGGCTCTTGTAGCCCAGGCTTGTCTCGAACTCACAGAGATCCGCCTGCCTCTGCTTCCTGAGTGCTGTGATTAAAGGCGTGCACCACCACCGCCCGGCCACAAACGTCCTTATATCACAAACCAAAACACTTCAGCTGACCAGTTTACAGGTCCCATCTCTCTGCCCACTCATCATTCCTGCTTCCCCATGAGACCTTGCGTGGAAGAATGGCTTTACCTTTACAGACTGTACATATAATAAAAACTAATATCATAATAATTTCTATGTCTGTGTGTATTTCTAACTAAAATAAAGGCTACATACTAAGTATCAGGTATGTGATGATATCACATGGTTGAAAATGGTGGGTGCCTTCCATTCAGCTTAAAAATATCAGGGACACCAGAGTATAAATAAGTGGTTTCTGATTGTGAGGATCAGAAAACACCTCGGGCGAGGCATGCATTTCATAGGTGTGTTGAATGGCATGCAAAATGTGAACAAGACTGCAAGGAAGGTTGGAAGCAGTGAATAAAGGGAACAGACTAAGCACAGGCTGAGACCATTTAGATTATAGGAAGATGGATGATAAAGACCTAAGGAGGCCAAGCCTGGAGGAAAGATTAAAGTTGGCTTCATAGTCATGCTTCTTTGAAACACTGGTCCTGTGTCTTAACTGCAATAGTTAGAGTAGTTGTAGGTTCATACAAAATGATAGCTTCCAAACAAAGCAAAGCAAAACCCATAGTTGCTACTGACATACTCATGAGTATTAGTTATTTCTCTCTTGCTGTGATAGACACCATGCCAAGGCAATCTACAGAAGAAAGGGTCTGTTTGGGCTTACAGTTCCAGTGGGATAAGAGCATATCATGGTCAAACAGAAGTGTGGCAGCAGTAACAGCTGAGACCTCATGTCTCAAACAGCAAGAAAGAAACAGAAACCAAACTGGGAATGGCATGTGACTGTTGAAACCTCAAAGCCTACCCCTAGTGACACACTTCCTCCAGTAAAGCCATACCTCCTAAGCCTCCCCAAATAGCGCCACCAAACATTCAAATGCCCAGACCATAGGAACATGTCATTCAAACCACCACACCATAAATCAGTCACATGACAAAAGCCGGTAGCAGGCAGGAAAGGATATTTATACAGGCAAAGAAATGACAAGGGCTCAGCTTCTGAAGATTCTCACTTTGATGGCCCTATCAAAATTTCCAGGATAAACATTTTCATCACTGTGTGACAAACACAATAGATTCTAAGGTCACATTTTCAAGAATTAATACGACACATGCTGTGTGAAAGCATTATTCTCAGAGGCATTTTTCAGATGCTTCTAACATAACATCTTTGAAGAAATCATCCTAAGATGAAATCATAAAGTTTCACAATGTATGATTCCAGAAATAATGCATTGAAAATGGATTTATAACTGGAAAGTATAAGGAGGTTAAAAAAAAAGTGGTATAGTCAGTGTTTCTGTTCCATTAAATTTTAAATTACTTCAATTACATTCTTTCACCAGGACATAATGGGAATCTGTTAATAGATGTTTGTGAGACATTTTGAGGGGGATAAAAGAAGCACACAGTCAACATAGTCATAATGTAAAAAAGAAAATCTAACTCCTGTCTCAGGAGGTCTCATTCAGAAAGACTGTGGAAATAATCTAGAAGTATATTGTAAATCAAAAGAACAAATTAATGACAGGGTCAAGGCCTTCAAGATAGACTTTCCCTTGAATTCAAAGATTTATTGGGGAAAAATAGAAGTTATATTTTGGTTCATATTTTAATTATAGTCAATGAGCTTTAGCTCATTAAATTTGTAACATAATCTTTAAAATACCTGATTATTTTTAAAATAGGAAAAAGTGGGAAAGTCAAATCATTTACTTTTTGGATATTTTTGTTTATACAAGCAATGAAGAGCTAAAAGCACTCGATACACAATAAATATTGATTTTTTTTCAGACTCTCAAGCGTTCAAGTACGTGCAGACAAAGGCACTTTGCTTAATCCCCCAGAACACTTAACATGTTGGACATGCAAGAAGTAGAGTTCATATGGGGACACACTAGGCAGAGAGTTTTGGATTATCAAAACAAACCTTTTTCATTCTTTTATTCAACTCTTACTAGTTTTTGTGACTTAAACACAAGTTTTATTGTTGTTGAACTTTAACAGAAACAGCTCTTCCTTCATTCCCATCAGTCGTACAGTTGTGCTGGGATTCCTAAACTGACCATAATGTAAGACTTGTTTCTATGTCAGATCAGCAGTTAAGAATTAGAGGTCAACTGATGAGCTCACAGAATCA
This sequence comes from Dicrostonyx torquatus, assembly GCA_028555095.1. NCBI lineage: Eukaryota > Metazoa > Chordata > Mammalia > Rodentia > Cricetidae > Dicrostonyx > Dicrostonyx torquatus. Next base: position 6,678,578 of record JAQHUG010000065.1, read on the forward strand.
CTTCTGTCTCCCCACTGGGTTTCCAATTGACCAAAGGCATCAGTAGTGCATATTGGTACCTATTACTAACCATTGCATAATATATTAGAGATACCAAAGAAACAGGAAGGAAATTTGAGACAAGGAGGGACAGAGCTTTAAGTGTGGAAGAGAAGACTAGAACACACATGATGTGAAAGTACAGGAGGCCATACTGGGATGAGATGGGTTCAAGTGGGGAGTGAGGAGAGGAGGAGGTGGAAGAGATTAAACAAAAATTCTTCCCTGTTAGTTGGCTTTCATAACGTTAGAAGGTGAGACACAGACTACTAAAGGAGAAAAATCATTAGTGAATTTCCCCAGGGATGGACTCTGCACACTATGATGCTGACCTTCCAGATAAAATATGCCCCTGGTTCAATAGTATTATGAATGTTGTAAGGATGGTTGACCTGTTTCTGGTTGGATTTTAGGGCCCTCAGCAGGAGGAATTCATTCTGTGTACTGTAAGCCTGGTTAAAAAGCCACAGCTGGGGAGATCATGGGTCATAACAGGGAACTTTCTTTTGTTGTTTTTAATAAATGGATACACTTTCAAAAAGCATTCTATATACTTATTCTTAAATCCATAGATTAGAGTTGAACTCATCCCTAATCAGAGAAGCTTTGCAGTGGGCAGTAGTTAATACAGAAATTCATATTGGATCAAACTGCTGAGACTAATTGGCTACTGAGTTATCAACTCTAAACAGGACATTATATCATATTCCCTCCCCTGAGACTCAGAGATTTCATAGTAAAGGGTATGAAAATAATATAACATCAACAATGGGGGAAAAGGTTCTGAAACACTGTTTTCTGGTTGCAGTGTGGCTGTTGCACACATGAACTAACAATGGCTGTGGTTGAAGGACAAGGCTTGAACAAGTCAAGCCCTTCAAGATTCCAGTATGGGTGGGGGCAGGTCACAACATACCCCACCTCTAGCGAAAGACCTCTTGACAGTTAATGGTTACCATGGGAAAGAAGTCAGTTTTCCTCAGTGATCTAGCCACTGATAAGTCTTTGATTCATAACCCTCCACCGTGCACATGTAAGCAATCCTAATTAAACCCAGTGGGTTAAAAAAATAAAAAGACACTGAAAGCCATAGGAGAATATCTTGAGAGGAAGGGTTCCAGAGGAAGTTTAAGTGGGATAAGAGAGAGGAATAAGATGTGATAACTATGATCAAAATTCATTATATACACAAGTGGGGAATAAATAAAAATTCATTGGGGTGGGAAGGAACATGACACAATGGTGTCTTCAAAGCGTTCACAGGACATAATGCACAGACAGTAATGGTTAGCTGACAATGCCCTTCCCTAAATATTGAGTGCCAAATATATGGTACAGAAAATTGATGTCCCAGGAATTCTACTTACAGGCCATAACTTCAGTCAGGAGAATAGGTAAGCACATTGAACTTGGTCCTAGGAGAATATCTTAAGGTATAATTCAGTATTCCCTGATCTAGAATCTGAAAGAAAGTTTTGGGCACAGAAGCAATCATTCCTAAAAATGTAGGTAATTTTCCAGTGCTGACAAGAAGCAAACTCTGATGCATTTGAGACACTTATCTTCCTTACAGAAGTTTTTGTGATCTGTCGGTATTGGTATTTTGATGTGGTTGTTGTGTCTTTTTTGATCTAAAAATATCTAGAAAGCAATCCATAAAATAGCAAGAGCACTCTACATGTAGAACCGCATCTGTATGCAAGACTGATGGCCTGTGTTCGATTCCAGGAACCCACTGTGGAACAAGAGAATAGATTCTTTAAAGTTTTTCTCTCACATGCACATGTGTGCACACTCACAGACATATCACATGTATACAAACGCCAAGATAATAAATAAGAAAATAAATAGTAAAAAATAACTTTAAAAAAGAATGTCGTCTAAATATCCATCCATAGAGCCAAATGAGAATAAAGCACATGTTATGTATAAAATTAAACTTTAGGGGGATGACTCAGTGGTTCAAACCACTTGAGGCTCTTGCATAGGACATGAGGTTTATTCCAAGCACCCATGATGTGGCTCACAAACATCTGTAATTCCAATTCCAGTATATTCACTAAACTTATCTAAAGTTATTCATGACACAAGTACACATGTTGCACAATATACCTATATAAGCAAAACATATGTATTAAATAAAATACCTTTAAGTAGATCAGTTAATTTTTATCCAAGTAGTGACAACTGTTTCTGATATATTTAGTTCTTTTTCTCTCATCATTCCTTGTGACCAAGCAAACATCTGGGTAATGTTGATGTTTGGTTGCACAAGCTTTTGAGTAAGTCACAT
>JAQHUG010000065.1:6698567-6724328 GCA_028555095.1 Dicrostonyx torquatus
AGGTTATTTCAATTCTTTTGTATCTGTCATAAAATCATATGTGGTCAATTTTACAGGTTTCATGGGGTACTGTGAAGAAGGTATATTCTTTTGTTTTGGCATGAAATGTTCTATAAGATGTCTGTTAGGCCCATTTGAGTCATAAAATTTCTTAGTTCTTTTATTTCTCTATTAAGTTTCTGTCTGGCAAACCTGTCCAGTGGTAAGAGTAGGGTATTGATGTCTCTCACTATTAGTGTGTAGGGCTTGATGTGAAATTTAACCATTAGTAATGTTTCTTTTAAAAATGAATATGTCCTTGTAATTGGAGCATAGATGTTCAGAATTGAGACTTCATCTTGATGGATTTTCCTGTGACAAATATGAAATGACCTTCTTCATCTTTGACTGATTTTAGTTTGAAGTCTATTTTGTTAAATATTAGAATAGCTACATCAGCTTTTTTCTTAGGACCGTTTGATTGCAATTTTTTTTCCAAACTCATTCCTCTGAGGTAATGTCTGTCTTTGTAATTGAGGTGTGTTACCTGCATGCAGATGGATTCTCTTTTCATATTCAATCTGTTAGTCTGTATCTTTTCACAGGTGAATTGAGTTCATTGATACTAAGGGATAGTAGTAATCTGATCAGTGATTGTTAATTCTATTATTTTTGTTTCTGTTGGTGGTAGTGGGATCCTGTATGTTTCTCTTCTTTGGGATTTGCTGCTATGAAATCATATATTGTTTGTGTTTTTGTGGATGTAGCTAACTTTTCCTTTTAGTACTTTCTGTAGGACTGTATCTGTGGATAAATGTTGTTTAAACCTGGTTTTGTCATGGAATATTTTGCTTTTTCTGTCTATGGTGATTGAAAGCTTTGCTGGATATAGTAGTCTGTGCTGACATCCATGGTATCTTAGTGTCTGCAAAACATTTGATCAGGACTTTCTTGCTTTCATTGTTTCCATTGAGAAGTTGAGTATAATTCTAACAGATCTGCCTTTATATGTTACTTGGCCCTTTTCCTTTGCAGTTCTTAATAGTCTTTATTTATGTTTAGTGTTTTGATTATTGTGTGGCAAGGAGACTTTTTTCCCCGCCTATTTGGTGTTCTGTAAGCTTCTTGTATTTTCTAGGTATGTCTATCTTTAGGTTTAGAAAGTTTTTTTCTATTTTGTTGAATATATTTTCTGTGTTTTTGAGTCAAACTTCTTCTCTGTCTTCTATCCCTATTATTCTTAGGTTCAGTCTTTTCATGGTATCCCAATAGATTTCCTAGATATTTGTGGTTAAGAATTTGTGGATTTAACATTTTCTTTGACTGATGAATCTATTTCCTCTATCATATCTTTAATGCCTGAGATTCTTCTATCTCTTGTATTCTGTTGTTTCTGCTTAGATCTGTAGTTCCTGATCATTTACCTAAATTTTCCATTTCCAGAATTCCCTTAGTTTTTTTCTTGGTTTTCATTAAGTGATTTGTTGATCTCTTCCAATTATTTGTTTTTCTTTTCTTTCTTTAAGGGAATTTTTCATTTCCTCTTTAATGGCTTCAATTATCTTCATAAAGTTATTTTTAGTGTCATTTTCTTCTGCTTAATCTGTGTTGTGATGTTCAGGTTTTCTTACTATAGAACCACTAGTTTCTGGTGGTACTTTTTTGCTCTTTGTGTTGTTTAGTGAATTCTTACCTTGTTGGCTACCCATCTCTTCCTCCAATCAGTATGGGTGGAGCCTGTGCTTCAGGGGTCCCTCTTCTTTCAATTGGTGTGGCTGGGGCCTGGGGCTCCATTAAGTGCTCCTTCAGATGCAAACAGAGCTGAGTCTCTTGCAATTACTCCTCCAGGTTTATGGGCACAAGGCTCAGATGATGGCAGGCAGGGCCACAGTTCCCTTGGTCACTGCTGCAAGTGCAGATGGTGATGTGTCTCAGGTGATCACTGCTCCAGGTGCAGGATGGACTGAAGCTGAGGCTCTGGGGGCCAGAGAGTTTCTGGAGGTCTCTGCTGTCACCATGGCCCATGGGAGGCAGTAATACTGTGTTCTGGGTCACCCTGGGCCCACAGCAGGTGGTGACACTGTCTCCTGGCACAGCCCGCTTATTTTTATACAATCAAACACCACTACCTCTACCAAATCTTCAAACTGAAATGGTGAGATCCTGTCTCCACAAATCCTCAGGCTCCACACTACCAATTAAACTCTTCTAAAATAATCTTTAGTTTAATTGTGATATAAAGTTCCTATGATTGAATTACTTAACCTGGAAAAGATGGCTTAAAAATGACTTAGTGGCTGCATTGTCATAACATGAAGGAATCCTCTACTAACCCTTTCAACTACAAGAAGTCTTGCTGTAAGCAATCCACTGCTCCTTTGATGCAGTGATGTATTTTATGTAAAGAATTAAGGTTCATATCCAATCTAAAATCTATGTGGTTAAATGAAAGACTGTAATAAGAATCTCTAAAAATTTAAAAATATATGTGTAAGGTATATAGTATTTTTTGTAATATGATCTTGCCATCTAGTTCTTGGAGGCAACTGAGAGCAAAAGCAGTAGCCGATATTATTTGGAGAGCTTCTTCATTAGGGGTCCCCACAGCATGGGTAACTCTATTAAAAGGTCATAGCATTAGGAATGTTGAGAAACAATGGTATAGTAGGACATAGTAGTCTGTAGTATATAATATAGTATATAACCAAGTGTAGCATACTACAATATAGTATAGTATAATATATTATATGGTATACAATATGGTATACTATAGTTAATAGTAGCGTATAGTATATATACTGTACTACAGGATAATATACAGTATATTGCAGTAGATAATATAGTATAGCTTATTGTAGAGTTTGTATTACAGTATGGCATAGAATAGTATATATAATACTATATATATAGTATATAGCAGAGCTTGTAATGCTACAGTTTAGTACATAGTATAGTATAGAATGATAGAATATAATTCCAAGTACAGTACAGTATAATACAGAATGGTATAGTACAGTACGGTATGGTTCCTGCTATAGTATAGTGAATAGTATAGTATAGTATAGGTGCTGTTTATTGAACAACATTGAGGGAATAGAGGAAAGTAGGACTATAGTTAAAAATCTTCATGTTTATTTCCCTGTGTTCACTCTACCATGGACCCATAGTAACCTGATTAGTTTTCCATGAAGAGTTAACCATTTTCTTCAGTGACAGATCATGTATTAGCTAAAATAAAAGCATTATTGCCAGAAAAGTTACTACAAAAAAAACCCAAAATTATTTCTGATTAGAAATTTCCCCATCTGAGTTATTAGTGTTCCCATTAAGAGTCATAGACTAGGCCAGGCAGTGGTGGCACATGCCTTTGACCCCAGCACTTGAGGAGGCAGAGGCAGGTGTATCTCTGTGAGTACAAGGGCAGTCTGTTGTATAGAGCAAGTTCCAAGACAGGCTCCAAAGCTACACAAAGAAACCTGATGTGGAAGTTCCCTCTGTATATTGTGATTACCATTATGAACAAAGAAACTGCTTTGGACCTATAACAGGGCAGAACTTAGGTAGGCAGGGGAAACTAAACTGAATGCTGTGAGAAAGGAAGCAAGGTGAGGGAGAAGCCATGTAGCCCTACCAAAGACAGACACTAGATGGAAATTTACCCCAGTAAGCCACTGCCACATGGTGATACACAGATTAATGGAGATGGGTTAAATTAATATGTAAGAGTTAGCGAATAAGAAACGAGATAATGGGTCAAGGAATGATTTAATTAATACAGTTTCTGTGTGATTATTTCATTTCTGGCAGCCAGGATGAATAAGCAGCCTCCTCCCAACAGAAACCCTGTCTCAAAACACCAAAAAAAGAAAAAAAAAAGAGCCATAGACTGTATCAGAAAAACTCAACATTCAGCATAAGAAACCCTCCTTTGACTTGTTGATCAGGGTTGTCCAAGAGTCTCTGTATTTTATAAACTATTGTAAGTTATTATTATTGCCCTTGGTTAACTCCCCAGAAAGCAAAATTTAAGTTTCTATCATAAGACACCACGCACTTCAAATGCAGGGCCCAGAGGACTCAAGCTGGATCTGACCTGAAAGTCTCTCCCAAAAGACTAGCTTTCAAGATACCAAAAGGAATCATGCAAGCTTCCAATGGAGAGAAGCAACAAATAGCTCTGCCTAGCTATGGCACCACATAGTGGTTAGCGTGGCAAGATAACACTAAGTGTAAAGTGGTGACATCCATACTTTAGTAGCAAACAATGGGGCTCTAATTATACTATATTATAAGCTATATATTTAAAAAATGAAAATTATTCCTGCTAACTGGACACCTAGCCAACCAGGACTAGTGAAGTCATGGATGTTGGAGGAGAACTTACATCCTGATATTTGTACATTCTAAATATTTGTCGTTATACCCACAGATAAGTGTAGTTCTTACCCTTTTTCAAAGAAATTTCTATTTGCAACAGACAAATACCACTACAAAAGCCACAACCAATCAAAATGCAGCGCTGTAGAGCCTAGTCCCAGTGGATACATCTAGCACAAAGTGCTGGCACATAAGGCGCAGAGATCATTTCAGAAGAGGTATTGGAGAATGACTGTAAGAGCCAAAGAAACAAGGAGTTGACTTTGAGATTGTGTTTTCTAGAAATGTCAGAAACTGCACCTATAGAGTTTCTTAGACATGTACATAGATGACCATAACAGACACACAAAACATGGAAGGGGAAGTTCGAGAGGCCTCCGTCCTATACAAAGAGCTACTGACAATTAAGAAATTCAGAGAATAAGAGGAAGAGGGACTTAGAGCCAAAATTCCAGTGAAAGAAGGAGATAACAAGCAAGAGCGAGATAGACGTAGTCCTCCCCAGGAAAGAGTATACCAAATGGTTATCTGATAAAAAATTCTCAGCCCTGAAAATATGTACAAACAAGCATCACTGTGAGATATCTACAATTTGCTCAGTCCTCACAGTGATTTGTGTGTGTGTATTATATATATATATATTTGTGTGTGTGTGTGTGTATATATATATACATATATATATATACTATGCACATACATATTTAGTAACAGTTTTTAAAAGAAGAGTTTAGGAATTAGGAAGAGAGCAAGGCAGTGCATGTGAGGGTTTGGATAAAAGAAAGGGAAGGGGGAAATTGTATAATCATATTATCATCTCAAAAATAGAAAAAAATTTAAAAATAAGAAAAATAATCTCATTCTGTGTGCAAAGGTTTCTAAAGCTATGAAAGAGACTTCTTAAAAACAGAAGATGAACACTTCTTAACCTTATCTTAGGTACTTGATTTCACATAGACTCAGAGAAATAGTTTTTTCTCAGAAAAGACTGAGAAGGATAGCGTTCCTGAGAACAGAGCCTTTAATACTTAGAACTTGTCCTCTCAGGGCTTAGTACCTACAACCACCAGTTCCAGGCCAGTATTTATAGTCAGGATTTGAATTTTCAGCACAAGTTTAACTGTGGCAAGGAGAGGATAGCTCTTCAATGGGAAGCCTTGATACTACTAAAAAGAATTATGCCAACCAGGTTAAAAACAAAAAGCAAAACATCCAAGTGACTTCATCCTTTATAGACAGAAAATGAGCATTTCTACCATGCAACAAAGTATTTCCAGGATAGAATTAGAAAGGCAAGGGATTGTTGTCCCGCGCAACCGTCTCGCCAGCAAGAACGACGCGGCACACAAGGATCCTTCTGCAGTAAGCTTTAATGCTTCTTGTGAGGGAGAAGCATAAGCTTCCAGAGCGGAGACCCAGAGGCGGAGAAACCCTTCCCTTAAATAGAGGCTTCTCCTCGCCTAGGACGTGTCAGCCCCTGGTTGGCTGCAACCCATCGCACGAGATGACGCCACGGGATAGGCGGGATGGGACAAGGTGGAAAAACCCTTCGCATATGTGCAATGCACCCGTTCATTGCCTGGGAACACAGGATATGGGCGCCATCCTGCAATGGCGAATAGCGGGCGCGGCTCCCCACAGATTGTAACATCTTAGGATGGTGCATCCTGAGTTTTCAGGACTAAGGAGTTTGGAAATGAGTACTTACTTTTCTGTGAAAAATTTGATATTGTCATTGGTTTCTAGTAATCCCTTCACTTCTGTCCTCTGCTACCTCCCATTTAGTTTCCGTCAATTGGAGACAGAACCGACAAATAAAAGAAGAATAACTTCAAGTTACTGAGAACACAGACAAACATAATGGCATGCACAGCACAGCTGGACACCACTTAACTCACGGTGCAGAAATTTTTGAAATTCCTAGATTAAATTTTTATTACTCCCTTCCTATTTATAGGTAAGGCTATTGTCTATTCCATTTTGTATCTTTGGGGAATTGTAGTCCTGGTTTACTCATGCTCTGCAATTCCAAATGTGGGTCAAGAGCACATTACAAACCCCTTCAACGAATTATGTACTGTAAGCAACAGAAATTTCTTCCCAGTGATGGCCTCACTTTACTTTCTTAGCCAAGCCAAGCTATTCCACTCTTGTCAATTCCACTGCTTAACACTATCAACAATTACAGAACCCTCTAGATCAAACAATTATCATACAAATTGTATACAAAAGAGGCAATATTGTATGTAATCTCAGAGAACTGAGTGAAACAGTTGTTGGGAATTACTACAAACCGGTTATACAAATTCATGTGAATTTGTATCCCCAATAATATATGCAATTATGTAGATAAGTAAACTAAACACAAAGACTGTAGTCAGATTTGAAATTATCATTATCAAATAATTAAATCTTTTCTACAAAGATAATTCTCTTTACAAAATTCAATTTTTAATATACTTTGTGTTTCAGGTACACAGAACACAATGGAAGAGAATGTATGGAGATTTCTCACATCCCTTCTAATCCACATCTGCAAAGTCTCTCCACCAGAGCCATGTATTTGTTAAAACAGTAGTATCTACTGATGTATAATCTCTCCAAGCCTTTAACTACTTGGGCTCTTGATGATATTCACTCTATGGACTTAGGCAAATATATAATGGCTCATATTCACCATGACAGCATCGTACAGAGTAGCTGTCCTGATTGAAAAACCTCTGTGCTCCAATTACTCATTCTTCCCCATATTCCCAATCCCTGGAAATTACTGATCTTTTCTCTTCATATATATACTGTATATATATATATACACACACACACACACACACACACACACAATACATGTGTAGTAAGTGGTGCAAGTGGGCTATGTACCACTGCCCAGCTCCCGGAGCAGGGCAGGCTGTGTTTCCTGCGGGGGCTGCACTCTCAGCGCCTGGCTATCTTAACTCGAAATAATTACAGAGAAACTGTATTCATTTAAACTCTACCTGGCCCATTAGTTCTAGCCTCTTGTTGGCTAACTTTTACATCTTGATTCAGCCCATTTCTAATAGTCTGTAAGTCACCACGAGGTCGTGGTCTTACCGGGAAACTTCTCTGACTCTGTCTCCTTCCCAGCATTTTGTTCTCTTTTCTCTGCCTATCAAAGTCCTGCCCTATCAAAAGGCCAAAGCAGTTTCTTTATTTAACCAATGAAAACAACACAAATGCAAAAGGACCTCCTATACCATTTCCCCTTTTTCTGTTTAAACAATAAAGAAAGGCTTTCATTTAAACATAGTAAAATTACATATAACAAAACAGTTATCAAGCAAGAATTACAGTTACAATATTTATATATATTTTATCTTTTAACATAACAAAGGAAAACTATAACTATCCATTCTTCGACTCCATCAAAGATTCCAGAAGGATATAATATTACCTAAGTAAACAAGAAGTAATCAATTTATAAAACTCTACAAGTGACAGAGACATCTCGCTACCTGCACAGCCACTCAAAGTTCTTTTGTACCATTGGGGCATCCATCTTCAGCCTACAGGCCCATAGTATCCAGCAGACATTTCCATGAAGCAGGAAAATTCAAAGACAGTTCAATCACTTTCTTCTACATCCTGCAGAATGTCTCACATACTCTTTCATGAAGCAGGAACCCCAAAGGATCATCTCACCTTTAGGCAAGTTCAGCAGTCCTCTCTCTGCGGGTTCTTTGTGTCGATTTAAGCAGTCCAGGCAAGAGCTGTTCCTTGCCCAAATGGCTATCAAACTCCATAAGGAGCCTCTTCGATGCCCGTCTTCCTCTTGAAGTAGATTGGTGCTGCCAGGAACAGACGTGTCTCATTGTTATGAAAAGTCCTAAGTTATTAAAACATTAAATGCCATATTCTGTAGTCTTTGAAAGATATGAAGAATGCCTATCTGAAATATATCTATGCCCATCTAGAAAAACTAACATGACTACAAACTTAACTATTAAAGAGATTATTTATTAACGTATTTTCTTACTTATACATTACATTTTTTAAATGAGCTACACAATCACAATACCTTAATCAAGATCAGAAATACATATACATATAACAAAATTGACCTTAAACTTTTATAAATAAATTAAGATTTATACCAATGAAAATTATTTATATCTATATCATACATGTACTTAGGAGAGCCCATAAATGAAAAAGTAACACTAGACTGAGAAGTAAATAAAATGTAGGGGGCAAAGTATTTCAAGAAGAAGATCCAAGTGTTAAGGTTCTTAGGTAAAAAGAGCTAAGGCTTTTTAGAAAAGTCAATTAATCAAAGGTGTGAATGACTTAAAACATGCACAGAAAAGTAGGTAAGAAACAGATTATACAAAGCAAATACAACCATCTTAGGTGTGATCCTTTCTTAATCACAAATACATTAAAAATTGTTGGAACGTTTTAATAGCTTTTTAAAAGCTACTGTTTGCTTTATAGCAGTTGAATTGTAAAGAATTCAATGCATTACAGAGACACTAAAAGTTAGACTATAAGTGTCCCTAGAATCAGGGATATGATGAGAGAATGAGCCATAGATTAATTAAAGCATATTTAGATGCTTGGAACTTCAGGATGGTTCCTGGGCTTCAGGTTTGTGCAACTGGGCCAACAGAGGCTCTGCTGAGTCTAATGAAGAAGCTTGGACAAGCTCCAAATTCATGGAAGAATGAACACGGGTTTAACACTGAAAGAATACTTTGTGACACACCCACAAATGATAGTATGAGTATGAGAAATAACAGCTATATCCAAGACAAGTATTTATCCAAATCATATAATTCATTATCCCCACTCTAATCTGACCCTCACCAGTTCACATCGATGGGATCTCCTTCAGCTCTGTAATTAGGGAAATGCTGCAAACTTCTTGTGGGTACTCTCATCCTCCTCCAGCAAAGAAGCTGTTTATGGAAGAGAATGCAAAGCAGAAAACACACCCATTTTATGAATCTAAAGATAATTCACAGTAAGTCTGGAATTCCTCATGGGGGAAGACTTAAGGGATGTGGTCCATCACTTGCATAAATATACACTTACAGCTCTGAGGGTCAGGATAATTCTGTGCATATTAAACTACTTTCATGAAACCAATCACAGAGTTGAAAGCTTAAAGTTTGGCATTAGAGAAATGAGCCATAAAAGGACAACTTGCAGACAGATGAATAAAGAAGTCCTGAGAGCTGAAGACTTTTTGTTGCATATTATTTATAGAATCCTTATCTTGTCTTTTTCTTGTCTAATATTTTATATCTAAAAATAACAAAGCATATTCCTTAAGTTTCAACCAAGATGGTGATAACTAGATAAAATTATCAAAAATAGGCACAATACTAGAACATATGTTCTCCCCGGGAGCCAGTGCCTGTCAAACTTTCAGAGTCCTCAATACATGGCCAAGACCTGAGAAAAGCATTTGATATATTTCTTTTCATTTAGCTTGGCAATAAAAATTACTTACAGGTAAGAAAATTTAAGATAAAGTGGCAGATAAAATACTGTGATTACATGAAGTTTATACATAATATTCATGTCACCAGAATTATTATCCATTTAGGTAAACCTACCTTATGATCTAGAGCTCATGATGATTATTATTCTACAATATGATGTTATCTAAAACTATGACTTAAAAACATAATTTAGTTTATCCTTTCATTGCTACAAACCCTTCACTGATGTACAAAATCTTATCTGTTACATATTGCTTTTCCAAAAATAAAATCAATGTGCAAAAAACACATAACTTTTAAAATTATATAATGATCATGATACATTTTGAAGTAATACTAAAGAAACTACCAGCAAATAATCTTAAGGAGGAAAAAAATGTGGTTGAATGAATCAAAAAGCACAGCAGAGTCCCAAGGAGCAACTTTATTTTGCTATCAGAATCTGCTGCTCCATTTGTTGAGGTAATAGATGTTTTAATGCCCTCTTCCAGCACGGCTGACAACACTTGAGTGCTTGTCTGCAGGCAAAGGAGACATTATTCCACCCGGGTGCATCTTCACCAAAGGGCGAGTCCACTCTGATCACGTTGTGGATGGGATCTAGAGACGTTGCTTTGGAAGTCTGGTTCACTGGTCCGAGCTATGCTGATTTGCGCCGACATGTAAATGGGGGCCAGCCACTTAGAAAAGTGAATCTCCTGAACCCTCAGATCAATTGAGATGAACTATGTCACAGTGAACTGCTGAACTACTTTGGCAGTTGCATATTTTGATTTTCAAAAAGGAACATCCAAAAAGACAGGGGATGGAAGTCCTGCTGCTGTACCGTAGGCCACACACCAATGACCCCAAGTCACATGGTCTCATGTCACTTCACAGATGGCTTCCTTCTGTGTCCCCAGCATGCAGGGTTATTAGGTTACACTAGTAAGCCCAAATGATTCACAAAACAGGATTGCTGGGAGTTTCTGCTGAAAGCTACTGACAGACAAGAAATTTGTAAGAGAAAGCAAGTATTTGATGATTAAAATTGCAGTGATTAATTTTATAGGCCAGCAGACATAAAAGTACCCTTTGCTATTAATTTTTAAATGAAGTCAGCTTATAGTAATGAAAGATATTTGATATATGGCTATGTTCTGGGAACTAAGTGCATATACTATATTGTGGTGCAGGTATGTTTTAAAATTTAACCTAAGTAGAAACAAATAGCTGATACCCTGACTTTTTAATAAATAATGTATTGGAGCAATCCAATTATTGTTTTAGTAAAATACTTCGCATTATATAGTCCAAATGTGCAAAGAAATCAATATTAATTTGTGAAGTTGAGTGTAAGAACCTTGGAATGTGAAGTTAATACACAAAAAATACCAAAAGTGATTACGTGACTTGGTAATAGTGCAGATAATAGCAACAACACACGGCAACCAGTGGTTTTTATTCTCTTCAGTTGTGCTATAATGAAAGCACTTGACAGTAAACTGGCTTCCTAAGTTATTAAATAAACAAAATGTTTGTTGAGTTAATGAGTCATTTGTTAATGTGGTATTTTAAAGCTTTCACCAAGCATTCAAATCAGTACAGTTTCATAACTGAAAATCCATCAAGCAAAACGGACTATAGAATGAATACAAGAACATCTTAAACATGTAATTTCTGTCTTGCTCAGTTTCACCAGGTTCATTTCTAGACCTCTAGAAAATCTTTCATGCTTTGACTTCCAATAAATATTGGTCAGGATTTCCTTTCCTATGAATTATATTAAATTAACAATTAAATTTTATGCCTTTCATTTATGCACTGTGTATATAATCCCACATATGGCACAAGGCTTCCTGGCCCTAGAGCCACATGTATGTTTTAAATAAGATGAATGAATAACTTCAAAGTAAAAGGTCAAAGGAGATGCTATGATGGGAGTCAGCAAGAATAAATGAGCAATTACAGATGGTGGGAGGAGGAAACAGAAGGTCAAGTCTAAAGAGGAGTCCAGGGTCCAGCAAGGCCTCCCAACCCCCATCCCACCACTCCCAGAAACACCCAATGCCTCTTGTTGGTGACAAGCTGTCTTTTAAAGAACTTCCCCTCTCTTTTCAGAAAGTCTTTACATTCTAAAGAATTCTACCGCACCTGGCAAAGTTCAGATCAAACCTGGAAGCAACTCTCTGAAAGTCTTCTGGGTTTTTTTTTTTTATTTAAAAAATGACAATGAGTTTTTTAGATCAACCTGAAGTCAGTTTCTTGATGTTCACATATGGTTACTGGTGAGGGATATGAATGTGCCTGCTTGGTTTTGAAGTATGTGGGTAATTTTGCTTGGGCTACCATATGGCACCACGCGCCCTTCTTCCCATACTTCAGAACTTTTGGTTCTTTGTTATTTTTTCATTTATACTTTAGGCCAGGCATAGTTATAAAAAGAAGAGAAGAAATTAGTTGGGAAACTTAATTATCTTCATATGCTGAGGAGCCAAGACATTCATACCACTTTTCTTTTGTCTTATCACATGGACTCACTCAGGGTGCCTCTTTTTATGACTGTACAAAATCGCTGCTGTTGATGCTCATAATGAGAATGCTACCTCCTACAGACAGGAAGTATGTAATCTTGGGACGATTCCCAGATGTGGGGATTCAAATTGGCAGTGAACTCGTGCTATGATTCATTTGTAATAGCATTTTACATTTAAGAAGGAAGGGACCTGTGCAGTTATTAGAGGTACAACTTTTAAGCCTTTAAGATATTGCCTGGTAATTTTGATAATGGAACTTAATGGGGTAAAACCGAAGTCATGAGAATTTAATGAAATGTATCTGTTTAGGACTCAAATTGATATCAAACATTTCAAGCTACACATAAAAAACATCATCTTCCAAACACTAGGACAGTCATAGCATTAAAAAAAATAAATACAAACTTCAAAATGTTTTCTTCCTCATTAAATGGCAATTGCTTTAAGTAGAAGACATCAATGTATAGAGTTAAAAGACATCCCGTTCATTGATGGGATAGAGTTTTAGACATAAAATTATTTCTCTCCACTCACATCCATTTCTAAATGAAGGAAAGTACTTAGTTTGAGGAATGGCTTTTAAGTAAGGCAGGCGCTCTGCCCCAGCTAGTCCCAAACATCCTATCAGACCATCTGGCTGTGGGTTGACTGAAAGGAGCCTCTCCAGAGGCTGGGAGAGCCTTCTTGCTTCCTTCTGGCCTTCTCACAGGGTGTATGCAGGCGTGGGGACTAAATCAGAACTTGAGAATAGGCAGCTTCAGCCCTTTAGACACCAGCTGGAGGCCAGGAACCAGACATCAGTGAAAAGCCATGCTTGGATGAAATTGTTTGCTTCCAGAGTATCCTACCAAACTGAGATGGCAGAGACTATCCCAGCAAAGACTCTCCTGTTAAAACCTAGATGCCCAATTCTCGGTGCTTGTGAGAGGTTGTGGAAACTTGAGAAGGCAGAACTTAATGAAAAAAAAAGTAGGTCATAGGTCATCAGGACATGCTCCAGAAGGGGTCTGAAGAAGTCAGCCTCTCCCTCTGCTTCTTCCATTAGGTAAACAGCTTTTGTTTACAATATGCTACTGCTGCATGGAGGCCCTCTGCCATAGCTCAGGCTCAGTTACAATGGAACCCAGCAAAACTACCGAAACGATGAGCCTAAATAAAGGATTTCCGATTTGGAGTTGTTTATCCTACTGACCATGCCACAGAGTCAGAAGATAGCCTATTACACACCTTGCAACAATGACAGAGAATTTCTTCACAGGGGGAGCCCTAGGAAACCTAGATGAGGAGAGACAGAGTCGCTGACCTCTATTTACACTTCTGTATGTCTGTCACTGAGGCGTGGGCTGGCAAATTCCCATTTGGAGAGCAGTGAAGGAAAATGGCACAATTAATATTTATGGAGCCATTACATCTCCACAAATCATTCACTTATTTAAATGAACTTTCCATTTCTTCTTCACTCTGGGCTATTTTTGCATTGATATTATTATAACCTTTAGATCTCTATTTTAACTTCTGAGAGCAATTTAACCCATCAGGTTAATATCAAAGACAAAAGTAAAAAACTTATTTAAATGTAATTTACATTATTTTTCAGGGTTTCCTTTTCCTTTGAACAGATACCCTCCAAATATATCACATAGCTTTTGAGAATTGCTTACTTAATACCCCATTTATATATATCCATAACTAGGTAGGGCTTTCATAAAAATACTCTTTTTTTTCTATTGAGAAGTTCAGTATAAAAACAAAAAACAAAAACAGATAGCCAGTGATGGTGAACGAATGCCTTTGATCCCATCATTCGAGAGGCAGAGGCATGGATCTCTGTGAATCTGAGGCAAGCCTGGTCAGGACAGTCAATGCTATTACACAGAGAAATCCTATTTGTTTGTTTTTTTTTTAAAAAAAGAATAAAATAATATTGCAGATCAGATGTCAAGAAAGATATCAGCTCAAGAAAGTATAATTCATATCATACCCTTTTCTTAGCATCTGCTATCAAAAGGAAGCTGTAAATGCATGTGTTAGATCCAACACTGGAGAGTATTTCAGAGTGAAGCCACACTGGGTTCAGAAGAGTGCCCACTGCTAGATCAAAACTTTCTTTCCGACCTGAGTCTCTCCTTTAGTCTGTGATGGTTCTCCAGGTGATGTGCAACCATTTTAGACAGTTTGCTTTTATGAATGACAGAGACAAAGAGAGACCAAAGAAAGAAGGGCATTTACTCTTTAAAATTTAAGAACTTACTGATTAGTATAACTTGTTTTTGATTTATGTATGTGTATGTGTGCAAGTTTATATGTGTGCGTGTGCGTGTGCGTGTGCGTGTGCGTGTGTGTGTGTGTGTGTGTGTGTGTGTGCATATGTAGCCCAGACGAAAACCTTGGCTATTGTTCCTCAGCACTGTTCTCCTTTTATTTATTTTATTTATTTTGTGACAGGGCCCTCATCGGCCTAGGGCTCACTGCTTTGTCTGGCCGGTCAGCAAATTCCAGGAATAAGCCTGTCTCTGCCTGCTTGCTGTAAATTACAAACATGTATTTGCACTTCAGCCCTCTGAGTGAGCTATCTTCCAGCCCTACTTTCCATTTGGAAACTTGGAAGCAAAGAGCACAAAGAGATCTATGTCATGTGAGTTATTTCTTACACATCTGCAATAAAATTCAATCTTTTTATATCTAACTTAAAGGAATGTTTATTATTAAGCCCAGAACAGCCAAAGTACAAAGAAAAAAAATTACCCCAGTCTTGAGTAAAATCACTTTCAAAGCATGGCTAACAGCTTCATAATGTAGATAGATTGCTTGAATGATCAAATTTGGATTTGCTTTCAGATTACTTTTGATACTTTAATAATGGGATTTTATCAACAAACAACACCAAATTCTCTGACAGAGGGGGAAGAGGATTGGAAAATGAACTGAACTGCTAGCACGTTTCTTCCAAGATTTACAGTTGGCTCTCTACTCTGTTCAGAATGTAAACATCCAAAGAGCCACACAGACCACTTCTGCATATATGTTAAATAAATAACTTGTGTTTCCCAGAAGTGTCTTTTTTTAAAAAATAGGCTTTGCAAAAATCTGTAAGACATGGGTTTGAGCTCAGACTCCACTACTTAAGAGCATAATAAAGGTAATTTCACCTTTCTGGTTCCTAGATCTTTACCTTTCAAGGTAATTGTGAGGTTCACTTGAGATAAAGAACAAATATAAAGTAACCACAGGCAAGAGCTGGAACATAGCAAGTGACTGATTAAAGATTTTGATTATGTCTTCATGGTGCCCAGTCTAAAAAAAGACTAAATATTTAACCATTGGCTTTCTAATGCTTTACCCCCAAATATGTAAGTTCATGGCCCTGTTGTAAATGGGGGGAGAGGTGCGGGTTGTGTTCCCCAGCCGCCAGCCGTTGGCCACTCAGCTGCTGGCCGCCTGCACCTGAAAGAACCACAGGAGAACAGTATTCATTCAAACTCTGACTGGCCCATTATCTTTAGCCTTTTCTTGGCTAGTTCTCACATCTAAGCTAACCCATTATAAAAGTCTGTATGTCACCACGAGGTGGGTGACTTACCAGACGGTTCTACAGTACTTCCCTCTGCGGAAGGGGGCCTCATGGCGACTTGCCCACTTCCTTTCTTCTCCTCCCAGAACTTCCGTTCTGTCTACTCCACCCACCTAAGGGCTGACCTATCTATAAGCCAGGCAGCTCTTTATTCAACCAATAAGAGTAATACAAAATACAGGAGAAAACTCCCACATCATGGCCCAGTGTTATTATTGCTTGTGGCCTCAACTACAGAATCTTGGGTAATAGCTCAATGTACCTGAAGAGCTCTGAAATGTATTCTAATGTAACCTTCACTATAAGCTTAGTAAAAACACTTACCTAATGACCAGAAGATGAGAGTGTCACGAAAGCCCTACACTAATGGGTGAGCCCAAAGACAAGGCCAACCATGGGAGTTTATTTCTAACTTACACTCCACTGAACAACACATTAAATAAGTTATCTCAATCCTACCAGCCAAGCTGATAAGCCAAGCAGAAGCTGTTTTTATCCTCATTTTCCAGATAAGTAGATGTAAGTAAAGACCAGGTAGCTGGGAGCTAGAATGTTGGCTCAGCCATTGAACAGTGCTGTTCTTGTAGAAGTCTGACGTTCAGTGTTCGGTACCCACCTTGCTCAGCTTACAATCACCTGTAACTCCAGCTGCAGTGGGTCTCATGCCCTATTGTTGTGAGAGTGTATAAGCTCATAAAATATATTTGATTCTTGAAGTGTAAAATTCAATACGAAGCTTCATAACTTCCATCTCAAATGTCAATTCTAACTGTATATAAGCAGGGTCTGCATAATTTTGGTGTGTTACATTGTTATTTATTTCCAATAAATTTTTACAATAACATTTATAAAATAAAAACACCAAGTGAATGATCTATTGTATATAAAATTTATGCTAGTACAATATGATCGTTGTATGCAATTACAAAATAATAGTTGAGGTATGTTGTTTTGATTCAAATTGTATGACAAGTTTGTAGAATTGAGAGTCCATTAAAATTAATTCTCCTAAAAACAAGGTGAATAGAATGTTTTCAGGGAAAGAAACTCTTCAATACCACAAAATATATCAAACAGCACCATCTCTTTTCAAGCAACTCCATGACAGATGATGGGGTGCAGAATAGGAGATTCAGTGTGTGTTTTCCATGCTTTATTTCTGAGATTCTGTTGAGCAACCATTTATTATCATCAATCTACACTGAAAATGAATTCACCAGCAATTCAGATATTCCACTTATTTTCAAATTGTCTTCCAAACATTCTTAAACCTACCAAATGTAATTTTCTAAATCAACTACAGATTCATTGACTATCATGATGTCTGTTTGGAAAGTTTTAGAAATTTTCCAAGTAACACAACACATAAGAAAACTTACATCTGAATCTGATTACTTTTTTTTCCATTACCAATTCCATTACCAATGCCATACTTACTGCCTGATATTATTGAATATCAGGCTAGACTTAACAAAACCTGGCCCATCACTAGCCAGTCATCAAGGAGAGAGCTCTGAAGTTCTAAAATGTACCTTGTCTTCTAATTGTTTTCTGATTTTTTTTGCTTCTGAAAGCATTTTCATTAAGTATAGGAAATCATGATTCCCATGTAACTTATTAAACTGAAAACAGTATATTTACCTCAGTAACTTAAAATCAAATTGTGCAGCATGTTGATCAAAAAGCAGGAGGTGATTGCAGTTTCCTTAGAGAGATTGATTGCTCAGCAGGAATAGGAAAAAATGACAATAATCACAATTACAGCTGCATAAATACCCCTCAGATACTGTCTTGTGTGTATATCAGCTCAAGATGAATGGTAAAACATGGACTGGAAGAAAAATGCTATTTCGATAAGATTTAGTGAGGATCTGTTCTTGCATGTCGTTATAAATAAGCCACTGCCGAGGCTGTGTTCTGAACACTTGGAGAAGACCAAATAGGTACATGATGAACCCAGTTTACTTTAGAAACACTGTGATTGTTTTCACTTTATACTCTACGATGAACAAAATGTGCCTTTATCATAAAGGTTAATGAAAAGCCCATGGTAATCATGTGACTGTCACCTCGAAGTGATGCAGTGCTTATTGTCAATTGTGCAATTTGCCTAACTCGTCCAGTTGAACTCATAGACTATCAATCAAAGATTTGATGATCGGCCAAACCTGCTAATTAAACTGTCAAGCAGATTGGTTAATACAGAACTAACCAATTATTAGTTAAGCAGTCACATCTCCCTAGATGAAGATTAGAGAAATGTCAAACGGTAAGTAGGAAATATGGATAGGCATCACTCTCAATCATTTTTCTGTCACCCCAAGACCCTGGGACTACCTGTCTCCCAGCCCTGCTGTCTAGTTTGATTTTCAAGGTCTGCCAAGGCAAGTCAGTAAGACTTATTAGGTTTCTTCTGCTAAAGGGAACGCACACAAAAATCTTAAAAACAGAATGGAGATGATCTGAGATGTTTGTTGAACTTTGTTAAGTTGGCAGCAGGCTCTCTTGTCCATCATCAAGTAGGAACTGAATAGCCACACATTACACAGCAATGTACAAAATGAAGGGTAATTGGTTTTAGTGTTAACATGATCTGTTATGCTCTGGAATCCATAGGATAGCAAATTTCAGTGATCAAACTCTCAGTGTTACCTACCCTTTCTCTCCATTCATGAGCAAAGGCTACAATAGATTAAGTATATGGAGCTTTTAATCTTTGTGGCTTGCAATAATTACCAAACAAATTTTTAGGTAACATCCCTAGCACGAAAAGAGAGACTTAAAATTTAAGAATTAGAAATATAGCACAATGGCAGAGTGCTTGACAAGCCTGTATACAGAAGGGCCTGGTTTCAATCCCATCATTACCTCAAACAATAAAATAGAATTGTTTAAAAAGTATAAAGTTGAGATGTCAAATAAAACAAAATTTTGTTCTGAAGATCCACAAATCAAGAAGCATATTAATTCAGTACAATTTTAAAGAAACAATGCTCTTTTTTATATTATCAAAAGATTAGTACTGTGTTCCCTAGAAAAGAAATTGTAGGCATCCAGATCCATTAGTCAGCTTTCATCAGACACAGAACAGATTTCCTAGAATCTGAAGTTGATGAAGTTGGAATATGTATTTTTATTAACTCATTTCTGAATATTACCTTATTGGCAACTTCAGGATTACATCTGCCTGTGTTTATCGTCTACCTCAGTGGCACACTTCAGCACAACACAGCACTGGTTCCCCTCCTTGTTGAGGAAACCAAACAGTCGACAAGAAGGAACTTAGCAGAGGAAGGTTATAACTTGAAATCAACATAAATTTTAAATTAATAAACTGGGAAATTTTGCTGCCAGTCTTAGAGATTTTTTTGTCAGAATTACAAGACTAAAAGTTTATCTAACTGCCACTTATAATCTAGTATTGGTCAAAAGAGTTTGAATATTCTAAACTAACAGGTATTTCTAGACTTGTCCTTCTATAATTTGGTTTCTGTATTGCTACCAGAGATATGTTAATGAATTAGATTACAGAAAACACATTTTTATTGGTCTAGTGAAAGGCTAAACACAATGAAGCTAAATATGAGATAAACCTAAAACCAAATTTCCATTGGAGTGAGGGGTTCCCCAAGATATAAAATATCCAGTCATGGTCAAACTCAATCACTTGGTAGGGCACATGCACACATGTACACACACACACACACACACACACACACACACACACACACAAACAGTCCCTAAGGTAGGGTATAAAGTAGGACATGCTGTAACATCATGGAAATGATTTAAGTTAAATGATGTATAAAAAAATCATTTGATCTGAAAGCCACGAAATCAGTCCTAACAAAGCAGTATAGCATCTGATTCCAGCCAGCTAACTACTAATCTGGAACGCTCATTTCTGTTGCCCCAAAATGGAAATGGCATCTATATTCCTGTGGCTGTTTACTGATGGCATGCCAATTCAGCTCACGTGTGTTCAAAGAAATTCAGGAAATGGAGAAATGAGAAATGAGCAGAATGCAAGTGACTCATAAGGTAAATGGCCATCTGGTCCCTCTCTCCCTGTTCTATTTCTTAACTGGACCTCCCCCTTCCTTGGAGAAGTACAGCTAGTACAGATAATGTCTCTAATCAGATTTAAGAAGAATGCCAAAACATAATAAAAAGAAAATAAAGTAAAAGCTGATATGTATACAGGGCACTTAGACTTTGTTAGAAATATAGCTTTATGTCATTAAAATTGACTTATTGAAAGAAACGAAATCCATGTTGCTTGAAGGATTTAGATAAAACAAGGCTGAGTGGATGTCCATGCCATCAAGTCTCCAATAATTACATTATCTATTACTTAAATTCATGTCTGTCCCCTTAAATTAAGAGTTCTCCAAAGGTACCCAGAAATGTCAAGTAATCCCTGAATACTAAAATAAAGGTAAAAGATACAATGAGAAATCACAGCTCAGAGGGCATGTGGCCATTCTGCTGGAGTGTGCCTGAGGGACCAGGCATACTTCTGCACTGTGGTCCACACGAGGTAGGACCAAAAGACAAGGGAAGCAAAGGGAATGTGTGAAGTAAAGAAGCCCTTGCTTCCAGATCTGACCTATTTCTCACCAGCTATTTTCAAAACAACCAAAAAAAAAAAAAACAAAAAACACAAACCTCACCATGGGATCTGCCTAAACAAACCATGCTACTTTACCTGAGCAATATCTCAAACAAGAGTGTTAAAACAGTTAGCATGCCTGTGACCCTTTTGTTAGGTCTTATGAACACTGCTTTTTTGTCTCTAAAGTAGAAAAATGCATCTCCAAAGCACTTTATACTTGTGTTGATAAAAGAAAATTCTGTAAGCATCAGAAGAGTAGATTAAACAGTTCATGTTTTTGTTTATACTTAATTTTAAAGCCTTACTCACCTGAACTTTACTTAATCTTTGAATCTGGTTGTAAATTATATCCTTTGAATAATGTAACTTTAAAGTCTATGAAAATCATATTTATAGCTATTATTCAACCTTCTCTCTTTGTCTCTGTCTTTCTGTCTTGGTATCTGACTGTCTCTGTCTCTCTGTCTCTGTCTCTCTCTCTCTCTATATATATATATATATATATATACACACACATATGTACGTATATATGCATCACATCAGACTTGTTTAAATATAAGCATTCACTATCTTTTGTCTTGTCTTTTAAATAAATAAATATATATATAAATAAATAAACTAAATTTTGCAACCAACTCACCTTGAAATTCTTTTCTCCAGCTTGACTCCAGATCTTTGTCATCCCAGGATGGGAGTAAGTAGGTAGAGGAACTTCTCAGGTTGTGACACATGGTGTCAAGCTATCCTATGCTGCCATCAACGGATGAGGAGGACACTAGCATCAAGAAAACTGAACAATTTGCTGTATGTAGCATCACAATTACTCCCCTTCCTCTAGCTTTCAGTAGTAACAGACATGATATTATGAAAATGATCAGGAATCTTGCATTTGGAAGACTTCATACTGCGGCAGAGAGTTAATAATTGAACAATAAACATTGGGGACACCCTAGCTAAGAGATAACAGCTGTCCCTGTCACCCATGGCACATGACCTCCCTTCTTTATAGAAATATTAGTTTCAAAAAGATTGACTTGTTTTCTATTAGAAATTTCAACTGGTAATATATTCTTTAAGGGGATCTATCACGTCACCTAGGTTTATTCAGTAACAAAAGAAAATGTAGAATTAGACAATCATAGTGATTTTGTTATTGCAAAACATTCATTAAAATTTACCAATTTACTAACAAAAGATTGATTCAACTAGAAGGACATCCATATCCTATGAAACTAACTACATAGCAATGAAAATTTAAAATTTGTAAGATCCTCACAAGAATGTTCCCTGTGGGCACATCAACCTAATCAACTGCAAGCTGGTGTGCTTAGAGTAAAAGGACTCGACTAATATATCAGCTTTAGACTACTGTATATGCATAGCAATAGGTAGTGCTGTGTAATTTTCTGTTTCTTTTTCTTTGAGCAAGGGTACAAGAATGGTCCCTGCTGACATATAGAATAAGAAGCACACTCAAATAGACTCTTTCCTTTAGATACATATTGAGTTCTCCCCCAGTCCTTTTGACTTTGGAGTTATTCTGTTTCACTCAATTATTTTGAGTTAGATCTACTGTTTTTTTTTTCTATAAGACACTTTTAAATAGTAAGATGAGGTCTGTAATGTACTCTAATTCACAGTTTCCAAGTTTTTTAAAAGGCCAGGGAAGAGGCTTTACAATTGTAAAATGTAAATTTTATTTCTTCTTTCTGTCAAAAGTGTTTATGATTTCAACCTAGCTTATATTAAATCTTTTTCAGAGAGTGCCTTTAAAATTTGTTTGTATCATTTTGGTGGTGCCTTTTTGTCTGTCAGTTTCAGATAAGCTGCTAAGAGTATGTGATGTAGTGAGTTTTTGGTGTGCAGTTTAGGAAGAAGTAATTTACAGATAAAATAGTTTTACATGTGACTGTACCATAAGTATATTCAGAATTATTATATGCAAATAAATACTTAGTACAATACAATGAAGATACTGAGAGTGATAATCTTAGGAATAATGCTTTACTGATTTTTTTGTATCCACATTTATTTCTGCATTTTTACTTTAATAGAGTCATGTTCGTTTGTCTTGTGTTTTGTTATTTAAGAGAAAACTATGGCAGAGATGGGGTCAGAGCACCAGGACTGTGACTGTTGCATGGTATTTCTGTTGCAGTATCTGTTTTTCAGAAGGTTAGAGTATGGACACATTTGGCATACAGCAAGCAATTTCATCCAACTGAAAACTTGCACTGAACTGTATTGGAGAAAGTCTGAGAGAGTACAAGCATTGGCGGAACTGCCAGGCTGTCCCTTGACTGTGTGAAACACCTGATGTGTTAGCTGAAACAAGAGCCTCAAGAACACACGAAAACAGATAATTCTGAACCCAAGTTGTCAGAATTTAATAGCTAGACTCATGAGCTTCCAAAGTTACCTGGGATAATTTTTCCTCCCAAGTGGACTTACCATGCGCATCCAGCGTTAGCGGTGGATCCGGAGAAAAATGGGCTTGTTTCTGCATGAGCGTACGAGTTATGTGATTTCACGTCATGGGACATTTTCTGAAATTGATATTGGTGTCCCTCATTTGCACTTTCTAGAGAAGCTGGAGGGAAGAGACACAAAGTATAACAAATGAGTAGGGTCCCCTCAGCAATAAGCTGCTGAGGAAGCAAGAAATGTCACAGAGCCCCAAAGCTAGACCATCAGCATCTTCTGTTGGGAGTTAATTCAGTAGCTGATGCTCAGGCCTCAGTTCTGTGCTGATGATTTATTGGTAGGCAGAACAAGCATAATTTGGTCTAAATGTAGTCTCTTCATCAAAATGAGAAGAGCTATAGATGCCATGAAATGCAGAGGCAGACTGACAGACAGAAAACTCATTGCAAACTGCCAAACCTTTTTCCAAGCCAGGCAGTCGAGGGAAGACATGAGTTCTAAATCTGCTGCTTTTAAAATGAAGTGTGTGTGTGTGTGTGTGTGTGTGTGTGTGTGTGTATGTATGTGTGTGTGGTGTGTGTATGTATGTCAAGCAATGGACTTTTTATTTGTTGCTTTCATTTGCTTTATGTGCTAACATAAACCAACACAAAAAATGACTATAAGGAGAAGCATATTATATGCGTATAAAATTGTAAATCAATGAAAATAAAAATAAGAACGATTGAAGCCATTTACATGTCTGTCTTTCAGTAAATACCTTCCTATTTTCAAGATGAAGGCAATATACATACATGTGCCCTTCAAATTCCACAGAGATTGAGGTTGTGTGATTTGTGTTTACAAAAAGAGATTTGTGTGTGTGGAAGCCGGGCACTGTGAAAGGAATCTATAACATTCTTCAATCAAGATTGTCCCCTAGTCATTCTGAACCTGAACAACCTGACATTCAGTCATTTACTATCCTAGATTAGGTCTCCAGGAAAAGCTGACACCCTGTAATTCATGGCTGCTGTCTATAGACCTGTATTTTATCAAATGTGTCTTCTGTAAGCCTGGGAGAAAGGTCCCCGTTCAGCCACGCACACTGAGTTCTCTCTGTGCCTTGCAGTTCAGAGAGTTCTGGCTCAGTAATCCTTTGAAGAAGCTAGCCTAACCAATCTCCATTTACTGTGGGGAATTCAAGGGTAGAAGACGCATGAGAAGTGTTTGAAAGCCAAGATGTCTTTAGCAGATAGGAATAACCAAACTTGTTTATTAATATGTTCTACCTTACCTGGGAAAGGTCTTACAATATCCTCTGAATAGGTTTTTGACTGTAAGAAACTGAAGAATGTACCATCCACATATCTGTAGGCCAACTCTTCTACTACAGTAAGATTTAAGATTTACTTAATATAAAGAAATAGTAGACAACAGGGTGTAAATATCTGTTCTATGCCTCGCTGTGATACAAAATGTCTTAAAAGGCAGACAAAATCAGATATCAGGATCTAAAGGACCCACAACCAGATTATGAGCAAAGTCCACCAAAATGATAAATACCAATTCTAATTCTTCCAACGAGACTGTAAAGCTTTGGGAATATCTACTAAAGGATAAAGGAGCTTGTAGACAATGTCTGCCTTTTTAGACATGTAAACAATATGGACAAGTTTTGTATAGCTAGCAGTAATTACCTAAGTGGAATAAGAATGCATAGCCCAATTTAGAAAAATATAATTCCTATCTTTTCAAAATTAGAGATGAAGATGTAAACTTGAAGGCCATGCCCACCAAAAGACAAGGTTGGCAGCCCATGGACTTTCTCACCCTACCTCTCTATCCCCAGAACCAATACTCAGGAGTGACCCTAACACTGCAATAGAACTCCAGCTGTAGCTCCTCCTCCCTATCCATACCTCCTGAAGATCCCACAGATCATCCATCCCTGGCCCCCTGCTCCACAATCTTGAACACCAGCAAGTATTTCTCATGAACATTCAATCCCAGCAGGCAGGTCAGTAAAACTGGCAACACACAGTTATCAAGCTCTCTGAAAATCTACCAAGAAAACATAAACCAGGGAACAAAACTCCCACCCAACAAAGACAAACCCAGAGATCAGTACCTAGATGTATAATCATCCTAAACTCATAAACTTGGACACCAGAATAAGAACGTGATCAGTAGCAGTCAGGGAAGTAGGTTTCCACCAGAGCCCAGGTACCCTATACAGCACAACTAAATATTCAAACACAGTTGAAGCCAAAGGAAAAGACCTTAAAACCAACTATATGAAAATTATAGAAGTCCATAAAGAGGAAATGAATTAGTCCCTTAAAGGAATCCAGGAAAACACAAATTAATAGTTGGATAAATAAATAAATCCTTCAAAGAAATCCAGGAAAACACAAACAATGAGAAGAAATGAATAAATTTCTTAATGAAAGCCAAGAAAAACAAACAAAACAGTTGAAGGAAGCAAATAAAACTGTTCAAGACATGAAAATGGATATAGAATCATTAAAGTAAACACCAACTGAGGAAATCTGGAAATGAAAAATCTAGGAATATAAACAAGAACTACAGAGGCAAACTTCAGCAACATAATACAAGAGATATATGAGACGATCTCAGGTGTTGAGGATATGATAGAAGAAACAGATTTATCACTCAAAGAAATGTTAAATCTAAAAATTTCCTGATGTAAAATATTTGGAGAATCTGAAACATTATAAGATCAAACTTAAGTATAGGAATGAAGAAAGAAGAATTTCTAGTTGAAGGAAAACATACATACATACATACATACATACA
>JAQHUG010000065.1:6724689-6735320 GCA_028555095.1 Dicrostonyx torquatus
CTACTAAAGCTTAAACCACACATTGATTCTCACACATTAAGAGTGGGAGATTTCAATACCCCAGTCTCACAAATGGATAGATAATCTAGACAAAAACTAAACAGAAATACTGGACCTAACAGACAATATAAACAAAATGGGTATAACAGATATTTACAGAATATTTCACCCAAACATAAAAGATTATACCTTCTTTTCAATACGTTGGGGAACTTTCTCTAAAGTTAACCACATACTCAGACACAAAACAAGACACAATAAAGAATGTTGAAATAACTCCGTACACCCTAACAGACTACAATAGATTAAAGCTGAATATCAACAACAAAAGAAACAAAGAAAGCTTATAAACTCATGGAAACTGAGCAATGCACTACTGAACAAAAAAAAATGGGCCAAGGAAAAAATAAATACTTTCTAGAATTCAATGAAAATGAATACACAACTTACCCAAACTGATGAGACAAAATGAAAGCCATACTAAAAAGAAAGTTTATTGCAATTGAGAGATCTCATACTAGCAACTTAACAGTATGCCTGAAAGCTCTAGAATGAATAGAAGTAAGCACACCCAAGAGTAGACAGCAAGAAATAATTAAACTGAGCACTTAAATCAATAAAATAGAAATGAAGAGAGCAATATGAAAAATCAATAAAACATAGAGTTGGCTCTTTGAGAGAAATCAATAAAATTGACAAATCTTATTCAAACTAACTAAAAGACTGAGAGAGAATATCCAAATTAACAAAATCAGAAGTGAAATGGGGACATAACAACAAATCCAGAGAAGCAAAAGGATATACTTTAAAACTTGTACTTCACAAATTTGGGTAATCTAAAAGAAATGGAGGGCTTTCTGTAGGTACCACTTACCAATGTTAAATCAAGATCAGGTTAACAATTAATCAGACATGTAACTCTTTATGAACAGAATGCCAATAGTGGAGGCACTAAGAGGGACCTTGTAAAACCAAAAAGTTTCTGTAAGGCAAAAGGTACCTTCAGTAGGACAAAAAAGCAGCCTACAAAATGATAAAGGATTTTCACCAATTCCACAACCAGTATATGACTAATATCAAAAATATGTAAGGAACTCAAGAAACTGAGTATT
This sequence comes from Dicrostonyx torquatus, assembly GCA_028555095.1. NCBI lineage: Eukaryota > Metazoa > Chordata > Mammalia > Rodentia > Cricetidae > Dicrostonyx > Dicrostonyx torquatus. The sequence goes on from JAQHUG010000065.1 coordinate 6,725,802, forward strand.
AAAAAACAAATAATCCAATTTAAAAAATAGAGTACAGAGCTAAACAGAGAATTCTCAATAGAGAACTCTCAAGTGGTTGAGAAACATTTAAAGGAATGTTTAACATCCTTAACCATCAGGAAAATGAGAATCAAAACTACTTTGAGACTCCATCTTACACTTATCAGAATGGCAAAGATCAATAACACAAATGAAGTGCTTGCTGGTGAGGATATAGAGTAAGGGGAACACTCCTCCATTGTAGGTAGGAATGTAAACTTGTAAAGCCATTATGGAAATCAATATGGCAGTTCCTCAAGAAATATTGGGAAAAGATCTACCTCAAGACCCAGCTATTCCACTCAAGGGCACATACCTATCCTACCACAAGGATACTTGCTCAACCATGTTCACTGCAGCTTTATTCATATTAGCCAGAAACCGGAAACAACCTAGATGTCCTTCAACTGAAGAACAGATAAAGAAAATATACATTTACACAATAGAGCATTAATCAGATGTAAAAACAGCAACAACAACAAAGTGACATCATAAAATTTTTAGGCAAATGGATAGAACTAGAAAAAAAAGTAAACATAGACCCAGAGGGTTTAGGTTAAGAAGTGGACTCTAAGAGGGGAAGCATGGATCTTTCTGGGTTTGGGAAATAGAATAGATTTTGCAAGTGGACTGGCAGCATGATGGAATCAGTTGTGAGGGGTAGGGATGGATGGAGGCAGTGCAGGGAGAGATTTCCAGAAATATGAGACACGTTGTGGGGCAATGTGGAAATCTAGTGCTGCAAAAACTTCCTGGAACCTATGAGGGTGGCCCTAGTAAGGACTGCTAATAATGGAGGATACAAAGATTGAATTGTCTATCTTTGTAGCCAGAAAAGGCTTCCACTGGTGGTCTGGGGTTACATTCAGTCAACTTGTTGGCTGAGGGGTTCCCTTGGAGATCTCCAAACAACCCATGTTGATGCTGGGACAGAGAGTTGCTTTCTGAAAACTGACAGTGGGGCCCTGTTGCTGAATACAACATCTACACTGCTCATTGAACTTAGGAAGGTCAAACTGGTGCCTTCATGGAGCTTTTGCTCCTACCTTCTAGTCTCTTTGGTGCAGGAAGGTACTCTGCAGGCTACCAAAGGAGAAACCTGGACAGCAACCTGATCTCAAAACTTTCAACCTACAATCTGTCCTACCTGCAAGACCTACTGGGTCAATGACGACACAGAAGTAGTGGGAGTGACTGATTTAACTTGAAGACCATGCCCAAGAGGGAGTCCATGCCTAGCACTTCCTTGAAACCAGGAACTGGATAGCCCAGAGACGTAGAGTAGAACGAACCACAACTGTATGAGGAAAAAAACATGAAATGATTCCTCATGACATTTTGTTGTACTCATAGATCAGAGACTGTCTCATCAGAGAGGGTTCTTCCAGCAGCATCAAAGAGGGTTCTTCCAGCAGCAGACGGGAGAGAACACAGAGAATCCCAGCCAGAGTCTCTAAATTGGAGGTCTCCATCAGGTCTTTCCCCTCGATCCCGCAGAAGAGAGAAAATAAACATTGCAGGAGTCGGAGGGGATTGAGGACACCAGGAGAACATGGGCCCCTGAATCAACTAAGCAGGGATCACATGGGCTCACCAACACTGAAGTGGTGAGCATGGAGTTGCATGGATCTGTACCAAGTTTTCTGCATATATGTTATGGCTATTAGTTTAATGTTTTTGTGGAGCTCCTAACAGTGGGATTGGGTGTGTTTCTGACTCTTTTGCCTGCTATTGAGACTCTTCCTCCTATTGGCTTGCCTTGTCTTATTGTATCTGGTCTTGTTGTGTTTCATTACTTTCTCTAGGAGGCCTGCTTCTTTCTGAAGAGAAAAGAAGGAGTGGATCTTGGGGAGAGGGCAGTTGGAGGGGAGCTGGGAGGCATGGAGAGAGAGGAAACTGTGGTCAGTTATAAATAATCTTATTCAATCAAAACTACAGAAATTATATCTGACAAATAGATAGAATAAGTATCAACTCTAAAAGTAAGTTCTGATCCTAAGTCAAACTCTTATATCCTTTTATCAAGTCTAACCATGAAAAAGTAATAAATAAATAAGTGAAAATATAAACTGCCTTATTTTTTAAATAAAAATTATTTTGACCTAGTATTTATGCACATATATTTATGTGTTTCTATTTATGTGTTTTAGTATTTATATGTATGTATTTGTGTATGTGCCTGTACATGTGTGAATGCATGTATTGTGCATGTGCTTGTCTGTGTGTTTGTGTGTGCAGACACTTGTAATATACGTGTTTTCCTTTCAGTTTTAAAGGAGAAAATGTAAAAGTTTTGTTTTGATTTTAGGGCAGAGGTATAAATATGAATTCAAATCATAAAAATTTAAAAAGAAATAATTTAAAAACTCTGTAAATTGGTTAAGTTAAAGTATATGCAGCCCTACCAAGAATTAAAATAAGCATACTAAATTGGAAAAAAGCTAAAAATGTAAAGTCTAGGAGGCACATGCTGCTTCTAACTGACATACCAAAGCCATGAAGGCACACAAATATTGGGAGAAAACAGTAAAACGTCCAATCAAGCCAAGACCACCCAAAGCAAAACTGATATGACACACTAAGATAAAATAGATGCATCTTACAGAAAGACAACTTATTCATGCTTAAATAACAAATAAAAAGCATCCAGGCAGTGGTGGTGCATGCCCTTAATCCCAGCACTCAGGAGGCAGATGAAAGCGGATCTCTGTGAGTTCGAAGCCAGCCAGTTAGTTTGGAACTAACTACAAGAGTTAGTTCCAAAACAGGCTCCAAAGCTACAGGAAACCCTATCTCAAAAAAATACATAAATAAAATATAAAATAAAATAAAAAGTATAAAATGTCTAATTCCACTGAAGAATCAACCAGCAATGTTAAGATCATACCTAGAAAACTTCATGAGAAATGTTTCCAAAGTGTTCTAAGGTCATGATTATATCAGCAGGAAATACATATAAAACTTCAAACTGTCTATGAAGGCAAAAAAAAAATACCCTCATTATATTACCAGCCAAAAGTCTTACAAGATGGCTGCCATGTTCATTTCACTGACGATAAATGTAAAAATGAAAGTCACGATACCAAATCAAAGCCATGGTGTAGTCCAAGGATATAAGGATAACCCAGCATTAAGAAATCCATAGATCCATTGCTTTCAATCATATGTTAAGAATGGAAAAGCACATATTCATCTCAACACATGTATCAAAACCATTTAATAAATGTCAGATCTCATTCATGGTTTTAAAAGTCTCTTAGGGGATGTTAGGTTTCAAACCAGGACAAATGGCTGGGTGCCTATTTAAAATGGCAGACTTGGCTGCCAGATTTTCCCTGCATACCTTAGTCCCTACCTGTTACAGGGCCCTTCAAACTGGCATATCCAGCCCCCTACCCTAAACTCCCCAGCCCGGGGGACTGGATTGCTCTTCCCTATATAATTCCACCATTTTGGTGACATATCCTCTCTGTATTTTGGGGCCTCATGGCTGCTGCGCCTGGTTCCTCTCTATCCCCTCTCTTATACCTCTCCCCTACTCCTCATCACAAGGGGCAGCTCAGTCTGGTCATTTCAATTCTGGATTCCCACACATGTCTCTGACCCAGGCCATGCCCTCCCACATATCTGTAGTAAACCTTATCCTCCACCAAACCTAGAAACAGTTATGTCCAGTCATGTTCCTTTCCATTTTATTTCTTTTTTTTCCATTTGGGGAATCCTTATCTTCTACCAGACACAGAGGTTAACTCACAATGACTATCAAACTTAAATGTAAGTCCTGAGATTGTCAAAGACCTAGACAGAGGCAGAGGTAAAAATCTCCTGTACATTCATTTTTGCTCCCAAACACAACAAAAGCAAAACTGAATAACTGGATCATCAAAATCAAAGACTTTGTACAGCCAGCAAAGTATACATTCAAATTAAAGTGAACACACACATTGAGAGGTTAGACTTGTATTACCTATGATATAGAGCTAAAATTACAATATCTAAGGAGCCAATAAGCAGCCAAAAAACAGATAATCTATAATAATCTAAACAGTCCATCCTACAGATAACCTAAATGCTCAATCAATGTCAACATACATTTTTCTAAAGAAATCAAACAAATAGAAACAGCCTATTGAAAAGGCTCTCAGTTCCTAAACATCAGAAAAAGACATATCAAAATCCCAAAGAAGGCATGGTCAAACGGCTTAGTAAAGATGACTGCTGCCAAGGCTGTGGGCTGTGTTTAATTTCCAAGACTCAATTGGTTGAAGGAGAAAACTAAGTTCTTCAGATTTTCAAGTGTACACAAAATAAATTAATAAAAGTGTAATGAACAATTTAAAAGCCAGTAAGAGTTTGTTCAGCACCTATTAAATACCTTTCATTATAAAAAAAATTAACAAGTGTGAGAGAGGGGTAAATGCTGGGAAGGGCAAATACTGGAAAGGCTGTAGTGTAATGACCATGCTTATGCACATTGATGAGAACATAAATTAAAATAAATATTATAGAAATGGTTTAAAGTTTCCTCAAAAAATTAACAACCAAACTGCCAAACACATCAGGGTGTTTCTTCTGAGTATACACACACACTGTTAACTTCACTTCCGGACTTATGGTAATTTTTCTTCTTTTGGGGAATCAAGATGTTTTAACTACAAATACAGCTAGGATTAAGATCACCGATAGCAGCCTTGTAGCAAAGAAATGCTTTCAAAATATCACGCTTATTCAAAAGCATCCGAAAAATCCTTGCTTATCCCACTATATAGAATTGTTCAGTCTCACTCCAAGCTCCCCATTTCACACAAATAATTGCTTTGTGCAAACCGTACCTGATTCCTGTCAGTCACTTTATGCCTCTATTCCTTGATTCACACTATTCTTTTAATAAATTCTATTTTCTTACTTACCAACCTCCAGTCTTTTTAAAACTTAGTCCCAAACTCACCAACGTTCTGCAGCTTTGGTAAAAATATTTATCCCACTTCTAGACAGAAAATTGAGTTGCTCTCTCATAGATGCCCTCCTGAGGATCTCCATCTATATCCCTATTATAATACTGATAGGCAGGATAATAGTAGTACTGTCTTGTGCATTGGTCTCATTTAAATCTTCACATTTGAGTGGTTTAAATGAGAGTGTGTTATTTTGAGATGCCTAGCGTCAAAACAGCTTTCCTGTTTGAAGAAGGTTTGTCAGACTTCAAAAGATAAACACAGGTGACCTGGTTAAATGTGAGCATACAAAACATCTATTGTATTAATATGAAATTCAAGTAAGATTGATTGCACTGCATTTTATCTGTCAGCCCTAATTTCAAGGGAAACCAAATATTGTTAGATATTTCTACCCCTCTTTCACAAGAAATGGTAAGGGACAGCAGCTGCCTTTCTACAAAGCCCAAGCGTGGGCAGGAGACTGAGCTATCACTGGTCTTGGTCCAGGCTGTGATGCTGGAGTGATTACACAGGCAGGAATGCAGTAGCAGAAGTCAATGTAAGCATTCCCAGCTCAGTCTCCAAGGTGCCATCAGCAGCCCCCTCCCCAGACTGTTTGGTTCTTCCCATAGTTACTTAGCCTCCCATGAGCCACTGGTTTAGGAACTTTTGATCAGTTCTTTCACTTTTCTTTCTTCCTGTGTGTCAATGTTCAACATTTAGCAGATGACATATTTGTCTAATGTGTCTTCCTGGTAGAAATATAAGCAACCTAAGGCTACAGTCGAACATCATCCCTCGTTCCTTCCACAGAGCCAAAAGTGGAACTTAGGACATGTTGGATGCAAAGTTCATAAGGGACAAAATGAATACATTGTTCAAAACAACCTTTTGTATGCAAGTGTAACCAAATGTGATTTCTGCTTTGAAACCAAAACACTTATGTGTTATATTTATTTTCTTGGAAAGTATATCACATAAAGCAATTGGGGCAATACACTATTATGAACATATCTTTGACATTCCAAGAGCCTGGAATTTTTGCTGGACCTCAGAGCAAGAGTTAATAATATACCTTAAAACTTCTAGCCTACTGTGTACTCAGACTTTTTGTTTAACCTGTCTTTAAGAGAACAGTGTAACAGTCAACCTTTTAAGCTTCAGATTTCCTATGTAATCAACGTTTACAACCTAAGCTAATGCACAGCTGTGGTCTTAAGTTATGCCCCTAACCCAGATAATTCATATGAATAGTTTGCTGAGAGCAGAAGTGTGGGGAACCGCGCCCACTACTCGCCATTACAAGATGGCGCCCATATCCTGTGTTCCTGAGTAATAAACAAGTGCATTGCGCATATGCGAAGGGTTTTTCCACCTCGTCCCATCCCGCCTATCCCGTGGCGTCATCTCATGCGATGGGTTGCAGCCAACCAGGAGCTGACACGTCCTAGGCGAGGAGAAATCTCTATTTAAGGGAAAGGTTTCCCCACATCTGGGTCTCTGCTCTGGAAGCTTATTCTCTTCCTCTCAAGAAGCATTAAAGCTTACTGCAGAAGGATCCTTGTGTGCTGCGTCGTTCTTGCTGGCGAGACGGTCACGCGGGACACAGAAGACACAGAAGTTGAAGGCAACTTCCTAAAATCCACCATAAAGGTTGAAAGCATCCATTATAGATATGGGCTGATAAACAATGATGTTTGTTATCTGGGTCACTTGAGGTCAGCTGGAGCCAGTGACTTAATCCCTTGTAAAAACTCTGTTAAAGATTTCTATAAAGTGTCTCATCCCCTCCCCATGTGATGCTCTCTGTGTTGTTGAGAGCAAAGTCCTGTGTTGGGAAGAGACATGTACACAGGCACACATAGATATAACAGACCACACACAAACACCACTCACACAAAGATACACACATCTCATACAATAGGCAAACACAGGAACAAACAGATTCAAAAGACAGCCTTCAAGCAGACACAAATCCAGACTCATACAGCAGACTGATAGAGGACAGAAGACGCCGGGAACGTGAAGTAGAGGATTCAGATCTGGACTTGCTCTTAGTTAAATGACTCCAAGGGAAGTTCTTTTATTACTTTCCTTAGTGTGACACCGGTGCATTATTGGTGACTCAGACTTAATCATGAATGCATTAGATCCATATATCGTATCTATCATGTCAAAAATAAAATTGTTGACACCTTGGCTAAAATGATGTAGTATGCTGTAAACCCCATGTGCAGGTGGCTGTGGAGTAGCACTGATGATACACGTGAACGCATGTGACTCTCTAAATTCACATTGATATTTTTGACAGCTTCATACACACATGTGGTGTCTTGTGATTATACTCACCTGCCTCCCAGTATCCTCTGATATCTCACTTCCTTCCTACCTGGACCATGTCATCCTAGCTACTCTCCATTAGGGAAAATGACAATCCGCAAACCATTAGCAGTCACTACCTCTGAGGAGAGGGATGAAGCAGCATGGGTACCTCTCCCTACTCCATAATGGTCAGGTGGAGGGCCCAGACTTGAGCAGGTGTCTGTAGTTGCTGAAATTTTACACTGATCTTAATCCCTTGAAAGAAAACTTTCAGGGGTGTTCGTTGGACGCTCCCACTTTGGCTTCATCTCCCCCAAATCTCATTGCAATTCCCACCTGTCTCAGAGAGCCCGCCCAGTGGTGGCTCCTTCCCAAAGGCTGCACCTACAGGGTATTGTAACTGCCTTCTAGAGAATGGCCATGCAATTTTTCCAGGTCTCCTCTCCATGTTTCAACTGGAAGGGGTGGTGGGGTAGAGGACGGCCCAGAAAAGGCCATCCAGAAGCGTTTTGCCAGTAAACCCGGTTTTTTATTTTTAATTTGTCTTGATTTGGATTACTGTATTAGTGGAGAGACTTAATATCACAGTACAGAAACTTTCAAGGGGCTCATTGGGTCAAAAAGGTTCTGTCTTTGTGAGGACAGTGAGTAAGACTGACAGAAGGGCACCTTTTCACCAAGGCGGAAAGTTATTCTTTAACAGGCAGACTCTGCTTTTACTCTGATTGTTCATACACCTCTTCAACCTCCATTCATCCATCTATCCGTGTATTGATTTGGCTTCTCTGGAGAGTCTCCACTGCTGCTCCAATATTAAGTAAATCCTTGTTTACAGATCAAAATAAACAATCAACAAGAAGGATTTTGTTCAATTAAGCTTTTTGTCTTCATAATATTTTTGCAGAAATAGGAAATAGGCTTAAAGTATCTTTCTTTTTCTAAAAATCTGTGTTTTCTGAAATTTGAGCTTGGTATAGCAGTTTAGAATCGTAAAGAATTATAGAATGGAGGAGGGGTTAGAAATGGGAGGAGCAAAAGAAGAGAGATAATGCTATAATTACATTTTAATGAGTTTTTGAAGATATTTATTAAGTAAATAATAACAGTGGTGTCCAACTACAACTCAGGAAAAATAAAAGCACCCTAGTTTCAAAACAAACCACTGTATATAAATATATTCCTAAAAATATGAATGCAACTCACTCAGTATGAAATTTAAAATTTATTTTTAAAAAGAATACTATAAACATTTTCATCAGAATAAAAATGAAAAATTATATTGATGAGATCATAAAACATGAGACAAGAAAATTTGCTTTTAAATTACAAAGCATTCTACTGTCCCACAAAATAAAACTGTTGCGTTCCTCTTACTTCTGTTTTCTAACATTAATACCCCCACAGTGTGCTGAAGTCTGCCCACACCTGCCTCTACACACATTTCCCTCTGTGACAAAGTCAGCTTCTGTGACTAGGGCCCTCTGTACCAAAAGGCCAAAGAGACAAAGACAGATTAAGGATACCTTGTCTGGATTTTGAGAATAAAAATGGTGGGTATCGTACATAGAAAGGTGAGACCTTGGCTGGTCAGAATTCCCCTCCTATCAGTCTTCATTCAGGACCCAGTGGATCTAGGTGCCAATACAGACTCATTCTGGCCTACCTATAGTGAAACTCTGTGGACCTGTTCCAGTAGATTGATTCCTCCTACCTCCTCCTCCTAGTGAGCCATGTTTACTGCTTTGCATCATGGGCTCCACTGACAGGAGAATCAGAACACCTCTAGGCCTGTGGAAATCCACCAGGAGTTTTCTATTTTTGCTTTTTTGTTTTTTGGTTTTTGTTTTGTTTTTTGTTTTTTTTTTTGGTTCATTGGTTGGTTAGGTTTTTCGGGTTTTTTGTTTGTTTGTTTTGTTTTGTTTTACTTTTTAACAGAGTAGAATCACCCTCTGTATTAGACTCTTTTCCATTAAATTCTATTGCATCAGACCCTGCAGGGAATTCTTCTTACCTTACAAATTGTCTTTCCTTCGTTTCTCTAATGTTCAAATATTAAAATTCTTAAGTATTTTTGAAGGCTCTTTTCTCCTTGTAATCTCAAGGATTTTCCTAAGGAAACTCAATGATTAGGAACTGTTGTAATGAGGTGTGAGCTGTGTTCCCAGCACCTGAGAGGAACGTGGGCCCTTTTGTTCTGTCCCTCCCAGCTCTGTGGTCGCAT
>JAQHUG010000065.1:6737175-6764688 GCA_028555095.1 Dicrostonyx torquatus
AAGTCCACAGGTTCTCATCCTCTATGAAAACAAAAGAAGAACCTCTTTCCAAAAGCATCATATCCTTAGACCCAAATTGTGAAGCAATAACACCTTTATAATATCCATGCTGGTTTATCTTGGCAGCCCATATGATGAGATGTCTCTTTGTACTTAGCTCCTTTACAGTGAAAAAATTTAAATAACACACAATAAAATACATAATCCAGACATTCTGTAAATTTTCCATGTTTACGTGGCTTATTTATTTATTTATTTTAATCTATAACTATCCGTAGTCTGTCTCTTTAAAGTCTTTATCTTTTTGTTTAAGGCATTGTTTATTTTATTACTCTCTCCATATATACTCTCCATATATATTTTTTTCAAGCCTATGTAGTTTATCTAACAATATGAGCCCTTCAGAGGTCTTTCATGTCTGAATCTGTCATATTATGTATCTGTAATTCTTCACTGTACAGGAGCAGTTCTTAAAATGCTAAGCAGTTTTTAAAAACTTTAGCTTGTGCCTTGTAGGGGTAATTAAGGTACCGCCTGTTTCCTGCCCAGTCTAAACCTTAAGTGGGCTGTTGTTATGATAATTATGGTCCAGCCTGAGATTAGCAAGCACAGTTCAACATGGCAGAGCTGCTTCTGCCTTGGAGTCAGTTGTGCCTCTGAGCCAAGCAGTTCCAGGCACACAGCACACACAGCGAGCCCACATTGTCATCAAGCAACCAAGTTGTAACATTTTAGTCAGAAAACCCCATTCAAAGGCTCTATCTCCCACGGAGCCAGAGGTCGCGCTGGCGGCACAGACCAGTTTGTACCAGCAGCAGAGCCCAGGAAGCCCCATTCCAAAACCACCGCATCTTTTGCTTAATCAGGAAATCTCTCTGTGGCACGCCATCCACAAACAGGAAAAAACTGTGTTAAATTCTCTCCTTTTTAAGCCCTCTCAGGTGTTTAAGTGGATTAACCAGCCACATTGGAGCACCAAACTGTAGTAATGAGGTGCGGGTTGTATTCCCAGCACCTGAGAGGAGCGTGGCCGTTTGTTCCCAGCGCCTGGCTCCTGGCTGTGGCCGCTAACTTATGCCCAAAATAATTACACACAAACTGTATTCATTTAAATACTCTGCGTGGCCATTAGTTCTAGCCTCTATTGGCTAATTCTTACATCTGATTCAGCCCATTTCTAAAAGTCTGTGTGTCACCATGAGGTGGTGATCTTTCCGGGAATCATTCAGCATGTCTGACCCTGGCGGCTTCATGGTGGCTCTCTCCCTGACTCAGTCTTCTTTCCAGCATCCTGTTCTCTTTTCCCCGCCTATCTAAGTCCTGCCCTATCAAAAGGCCCAGGCAGTTTTCTTTATTAACCAATGAAAGCACAGAAATGCAGAAGAACCCTCCTACACCAAAGAACTTTAATTCATTCTGCTAAGAAAGCTCCTTAGAGCATCAGATATTCAGATTCAAAGGCATAATTGATATCCTAGAAAGATATTTGCTAGTCATTTGTTTTAATGAGACTGTTGGGGGTAAAACTTCCTTTAAAAATGTGTTACCATTAAGTCCTAGTAAGGAACCATCAATGAGGACCCAAAACTGCTTATAACTGAGATAGGTTTAGCTCACAGGCATATCAACCATTTACTTAACATTTAAAACTTTCAAAAATATGAATAATATTAATGGGATTAATGATTCAAGCATTCAAAGACTGGGGATATAGCTATGTGGTAGAGTGTGTGCCTTACAAGCACAAAGTACTGGGCTCAGTCCTCGGCTTGAGGAAAAAACCAAATACTGGTTGTGTTGTTATCTCAGTGCCTTATTTCTCAGTCCCTCTTGCTTCTCATCTAGGTGTTTTCCCCAGGGTATCTTGCCCTTGTCACATCTGCCCTTATAAGCAGATCTCTGTTTATACAGTTGCCTGGGTGTCCTGATTTCCTTCTTACTTCATTTCTGTTATTAAAGTCCATGGTATTTCCCTTGCAAATGACATTTCTTTTCGGTGCCTCCAAGTTCAAGGATCTCCTCCAGCATTTTTCAATATACTCAGTAAGTGTAAATATTTCTAAAACGTTTTGTCTGCAAAATACTTATTAATTACTCAACATAAATAAATGTACATTCACTAACTTGGGGAATTAAGTGTCATGATTAAAAGTTACAAAATGGAAACATATTAAAATTTTATTTTTATATTGTAGTGGAAATGTGGTTTTTATTCCACTTAGTAAAATATTATCATTTTATTATATATAAAGCCTTCATTATTTTGGGGTCTAGTCCTTCTGTTCCTAATGTCTTCAGGACTTTTTGTCATAAAGGTATATTGAGCTTTATCAACTGCATCTATTGAGGTAACCGCATACTTTCTATCCTTAGCCTTATTGGTGTGCACAGTACAATTACTCATTTGCATCTATCCAACCAACTGCATTCACATCCTTGAGATGAAACAAACTTGGCCATGGTATGTGGTCTTACATATGTTCTTGAATTTGGTTTGCAGGTATTTTATTGAGACTTTTTGCATCTTTGCTCACTTTGGAAACTGATGGAAGTACAGAAGTGAATAATAAAGGCGTGGTAAAACCACGGACTTTCTATGCCAATTCCAACACTAGTAGGTAGTATTTTCATTAATTCTCTGTCAATAGTGGGAACAACACTATTTCTACTACTTGACCAAACTCTGTGTAATTTCAGGGGTAAATTGTTATCTATAGATTAAGTGCCCATTTGTGTTGTTTTATGATTTATGTTTTTCAATCTAAAGAATAACCAAAATGGTATAGAATTTAGATAATCCTGGGTAAATAACTAAACTTTGATGAAAAAATAAAACTATTAAGAAAGTTCACACCACCAGATGGTGGTGGTACATGCCTTTAATACCAGCACTTAGGGAGAAAGAGATAGGCAGATCTCTGTAAGTTGGAGACCAGCCTGGTCTCCAGAGTGAGTTTCAGGATAGTCAGAGATACACAGTGAAACTCAGTCTCGAAAGAAAGAAAGAAAGAAAGAAAGAAAGAAAGAAAGAAAGAAAGAAAGAAAGAAAGAGAAAGAAAGGGAGAGGAAGGAAGAAAGGAAGAAAAAGTAAAGAAGAAAGTTCACACCAACCACTGTTTCCCATGATTCTAAAGACTATATTTAAGCTATCACATCACTTACAAATATTTTAATTTAAAAAATAAGAAATGGATTTATTTTCTCATTGCATTTGGTCCTAGAAAGTATCTAGTATCTGTCATCACCATGACAGCACTTAAATATATATAGGTGTATAAATCTTATCACGGTGATCAATGACTCATTGGATTTGGGTAAATTACATCAACAGGTATTGAGTAAGAACCATATTCATAATTTGAGCCATTTTCTCCACAGTTCTTAGTTTAAATTCAGGTATATAGTTTCATAAAAGCAAAGTGCTAATTACTTCATTTTTAAGCAGTGAATTCTACAATTATTTATGATTTGAAATTGTGGATATAATAACAGATATCCAAAGAGAGATTTTTGTGTCATTTTCATTTCAACAAGGAGGATAAACATGTTTCCAAAAGACAGCCAGTACATCTTGAAGAAAAACTAGTCTACAAGTTACCTGTATTTTTCCAACCCACTCTGAAAAGAGAAACTCTGACAGTAACTTTGTTGCGTTTGATAATTTTCAACACTTCATTGGCTGAATGAAGAGAAATTGTATCCAGTCAAGTGTATGCTGTGAATAAAGCAGTTTGCTCCTGGCATTTCAGGAGATCTCTTTGATCCAGCCAGTAACACTGTTGCTCCTGTACATGCTAATCCAGAACACCTCTGGTGTTTAGTGAAACTCAGAAAACAATCATTAGTGCTGTTCTCTAAAAATTCTGTCCTGTGTTGTCAGTGGTGACCAGCACAAGGCTCTGAGCACTTTTCTCTCAGACACTCTGCACAGTCTCCATAAATGCGTTCAGTCCATGCCTAGTCGGACTTGTCTTACCAATGCTGCTGAATATTTAATAAGCACAGATGACAACTACTTCCTAAATCATAAGCTTTGATCTCAGACAGTGTTACTTGATTTTAAAAACAAGGTTTACAAATAACCTTTTCTTTACCTTCAGCACTAGTGATACTATAAAATAATTTTTAAAATGGAATCTCAAACATTACACAGTTATTTCTGCATTATTTAAAATAAGATTAATTTGTAGCAGAGCCTGAAGACCCACGTCTTTAATCCCACCACTTGAGGCACAGGAAGACAGATCACTGTGAGTCTGAGCCCAGGAAGATACAGGTTCGACAGGACAACAAAGTAAAACTCTGTCACAAGTTAAAAAAAAAGTCATTTGTACATTTATTTATTTAATTCATCTAAATATCTCAGGTTTCTGTTGGTTGGTTGGTTGTATGCCTATTTGAACTTATCATAGTCGATTATTTTCTGAGACTATACATACTTATGTTCTATATTAATATTATTTACCCTGTATTTATCACTGCTTTTCTCAAACATTTTTATCCATTAATATATGATTAAGAAGTGGGCTAAAATTTGAAACAACAGTGGAAACTAGTGTGAACTAGAACACTTAAGCAATAAGAAACAATGTACAAAAAACACCCTGTGTGTGGGCCACGGTGTGATCAATTTCCAACTCTCAGCACATTTGAGACTGTAGAAGGCAAGGCCACTCCAGAGTACTGAACAACTAATCTTCTACCTTAACTCTGTGAGCTACACACAAATGAAAGTACTTCTGTCCTTTGTCTTCTTTATAAATATCAGGTGCTGTGGGAGCTCCCTCTCCTTCAGTCAATGGCTTTTAAGATGCCAGCCCACTAGGGCGTGGTTTCATTTTTAAAAAGCTGCCCCAGAGCTCCACTTGCTCTCCTGCCTCTGCCTTCCTCAGCAAATCCTACAGGCGTGCAGCACCACAACCAGCACAATAGGCCAGTTATTATCGGTGGGAATTCAAACATCAAGGCTTGATGAACTTTGTTTCATATATTAATACATATCGTACTGAAAAGGTCTCCACTAGGTTTGATAAATCTCTGGCACCTTTTGGGGCTTCCCAGGAGCTAACCAGACCTCTTCACTGAGACTCTCCAACTGCAAAGCCGAAGCCCATGACAATGCCTGCGATTATTTCCACGGGAGATGTTGAAGTGATTGCTCCTTCTTGTGGACATTTCTTTGAAACATTGTTGGAAATATTGTGTTGTTTTTGTTCCCCATTTCCACTGGAATTGATTGCTAGGCTTTAATGAGTCAATGCAGGCCTCATTTCTGACTTAGATCTGTGACTCTCTGGAACCAGCTCTTTCTGAATAGGCGCTTCAGTTTGGTTCTGGTGTTTGGTGTTTTCTCAGCCTCTGGACTTTCCTATTCTCAGGTGCTAGCTAGTCATCCTTAACTCGTGATAGTCGTTTTCATATTTACCCCATGACTTCTTCATCATCAGGATTTTTTTTAGAGTCTATAAAGTATTTTTGCAACTTCCAGGAAAAGTACAGCTTCATTTTCCAGAATCTTGAATATTTATTGAGCCCCAGAGGAACTGCCTCCCCTGCCCCCACCCACATGTTTATCTGCTGATTAATTTTCTCATCCTGGCACTGATTACTCTCCACTTATATTTGAATCCTCCTCCTGTTTCCTTTCTCTTAAGCTTTCTTCCCATCCCCTTTTCTGGACATATTCAACATTTCTAAAAGTAGAAAATCTTGATGCAAAAAAAAAAAAGATGCTCTAAAGGTGAACTTACCATAACTATTATAGTTCTAAAGAATGTGAATTAGCAGAAAGGCAAAATCATTCTAAGCTCAAACGGTACAAATATTTAGCAGGAGATTTTTTTTAAATGTTCCTTTCTCTCATCCGTTAAGTAGATATAATAATACCCAAGACAGAATGTGTAATCTCCTATAAAAAATATTTTAAAAAGTAAGGAGCTTCTTTGGGACGATAAATATTTGTAAAACTAGGATAAACTACTTCAGTCTTTTTATTTCATTGACCAATAGCGAGGAGGTTAATGCAGATGCTGTGACATGTTCCCATCACTCTGTGAATGGAGGGAATGATGCTTTTACAAAGCCCCTGCTGGGCTGGAAGAGCTGCTGTTGATTTTCCCTTCTGTTGGGGCTCAGCACCTTGCCATTGGAGGTGACTGGAATTTCCTCTGTACAAAGTAAACATGTCTGTCTGTACTTGGGGTTCAGCAGGAGCAGCCCCAGGGGCCTCTCCTTGGTCTTTCACAAAGCACTATTGCCTTTCATGAGCTACACTAAAAACTCAGCTTATAACCCTCTAAAGAAACAGCTTCCTTGTTCTTATTTCTTAGGCCACATATATATTACTTACAAGCCAAATGATTTCTAAATGTTTTATTAAAAATGTATATATTTCAGCAATGAAATTCTGCCCTAGTGTCTGTGAATATTAGTCAATGATATCCTGATGACCAGCCTACTGTGCAGAATGATTCTTCTGTTTCCAGCTAAGAGCATTGTACACTTTAATACTCTTCCCCAGCCATGTATGGATCTACTGGTCTCTTTCATCATGGTGTTAAGAGGGGAAGCTACGCTAGCAAATTAAGACAGAAAGTTGACGGCATTAAGGCTGCTGCTCCTGCTGTTACTTTCCTCTGCATCTTTTTTTCCAATGGGATGGAACAATATAAATCTAAGGATTATTTTATTGCTGTGCTTTTCTCTAAAACCATTGCCACAAATGCTAACACTTTCATGTAAGATAACTAAATCTATCTCATATCATAGCTATGGGCCGTTTAATATTGCCTTGAAAATTACACGGAAAATTAAACCGATCCAACCAACTAAGACATAATGTGACATTAAATGTCTAACTAACTCACTCAAGCTAAAAATAAGTAGCATTAAATCAATACACTCAAGCTATTTACATAATTGTCCCCATCTTTCAGAAGTCTGTTTGCCACTCCCTGCCCACTTTATTTTCCACTATATATAACATGGTTAATAGATTTTTAATTAACCTACAAGCAATGCTTCCTGAGAACCTGCTGGAAACTACTTATTAATGATATCTAACACCCAGGCACATCTTTCATGCTCATACAATTTGCACACAAGCCTGCCATAAGGATCCTTTGACCATGTTTCTATTTAATAATCAAAAAGGAAATGTTCAGAGAGGCTGGGTGAGTGACTCACAGTCACCCAACAAATAAAACATGAAATTAAGAGTCCAAGTTATCCATGTCAGTGCCACTCAATTAATTAATTGTATCATAGCCAAAAAATGAACATTTAAGATCCTATTAATGTAAATGTAATCATCTAGTTGCTCAAATGTTTTTAAATGTTCTGAAGAAAATGACAAAAAAATGTACTTTAAGAAACATAAATCATTTACTATTTTTTGAGAAAGTGATTCTGAAAATTATGCTTTCTTTTAGTCCCATTGGTCATTAGTGTAGTAGAAATTTGATTTGACTAGTCACTGAGTATATTTGTTACATTAGAAAAGTGATTTTTAAACTAATAATAATAAATTTTTCTGGGAAAATGATCTTTGTAGCCTGAATTATTTCCTGTTTAAAACAATATCAAATCATTCTATTGGAATATTAATTAATGTGCAAATGCTACTGATATACATTAAATAAATTATGGCTTTCTGAAAAAGGAAGAATTAAAAAATAAAGATTAAATAAAACCATCCTGCAATGCAATATATTGATTATATTTTATTAAACCTATTAAGAAGTGAAAAGCTATGTTATGTTTTTATCTGTCCCATCTCTACCATGCTTTGATTGTGGCAATGCTGTGATTGCTCTAGAAAAGGTAACCATGTGTGTGGTCATATTTGAAAGGGCACTGCCCACCCAAACTCACAATGTCGGCCCCACTCCTATCCTTCCTCATTCTTGGTGATATGGCCACCCTGACAAATGGGCTTCACATCTGAATAATGCCAAATGACTCCTTTGGGAAGGAGAACAGGAGTGTACCAGCCAGCAGGGGGAGAACTCAAGTCCCAACACAAATGGGCACTGGGGTCTGCCTCATGTCTGCCTTTGGGTTCTTGGGGATGGCATGAAAAATGATATGGAAAGAAGGATACAAGATAGGCAGGAAAAAGTCCCTATTTGCTATCTTCTTCAAGTCTGGTTACTCTAAATTGAATTCATCTACAGAGCGCTAATGCGCTTAGGTGACTGTGGGAAAGCTTGAGGCCATTGCCCTCTAACCTTGATGCCAGCAAGTGCAATGATTCAACTTCCTTAGCCCTCTTCTTGATCCCTGTCCTCCCATGGAAAGCTTGGGTTCTCATGTGGTCCAGAGGCACATTCAATATTAGAGAAGAGCTTTGTAATGTTAACAGATTTGATAATTTTTAAGTGTCCCAAATACTCAACGTCTCTGCACTGCTCTTTAATCCTGAGGAAGTCAATGCTTTGCAATATGCTCCTTGAGTATCCAGATAACACATAAACATTCTAGTAATGCTTAGAGTCCAAGGGTTGCACCTGTTCAAGGCTTTTCTCCCTCTTTTGTGTACTTGATATAAGACAAAAGATGAAATTTGCCATTGGGCTTCCATATTTCTTTATGATGTGTCATCAAGTCCTGCTAGCCTTCAAGCCTTAAATAAAATTTCAACTTTCATCTGCATTTCAAGCCGAGGTGAAAGTGCTGAAATTAAACATTTTCATTTTCTTCTGGGTATCAGTGATGCTCTGTGTGCTCTAAGAACAACAAGGTACACTCCATGCTGCCTCTCCTTCTAAATGGTTTCTTGGAAAGATCATAAGAAAAGAACATATGCTCATTAACATATCTGCAACAATGAGGTGGAGGGGCTTTCAGTTTAGACAAGCAGGAAGTTTTCCAACAGCAGACGCTGTGACAAAACAGGTGGAATAAAATGCAAGCAACCAGGCCAGACACAGGAGGTAAACAGTCTCCTGATTTCCATGAACTTGGAAGATTTTAATCACTGACGAACTACAATGCTGATACCACTTTTGGGTATATACCTAAAGGATGCTCATGGTCCACAAGGACATGTGCTCAACTATGTTCATAGCAGCATTATTTGTCATAGCCAGAACCTGGAAACAATCTAAATGCCCCTCAACCGAAGAATGGATAAGGAAAATGTGGTAAATTTACACAATGGAGTACCACACAGCAGAAAAAAAAATAATGACATCTTGAAATTTGTGGACAAATGGATGGATCTAGAAAAAAAAAGCATATTGAGTGAGGTAACCCAGACCCAGAAAGACAAATATCATATGTACTCACGCAAAAGTGGCTTTAGACATAAAACAAAGAAAACCAGCCTACAATTCACAATCCCAGAGAACCTAGAGAATAATGAGGACCCTAAAAGAGACATACATGGATCTAATCTACATGGGAAGTAGAAAAGACAAGATCTCCTGAGTAAATTGGGAGCATGGGGATCATGGGAGAGGGTAAAAGGAGAGGGGAGAGGAAAGGAGGGGAGCAGAGAAAAATATATAGCTCAATAAAAACAACAACAAAAAAAAATTACAATGCTGGAAGAATGTTAGTGTATAAATATATATTTAATATGTCTCATCAAGGGGACAATTAACCAAAGCAAAAGGGATTTAAGATATTTTGTTAAAACTCCATCTATTTATACATAAGAAAGTGCCTGTTGCCTGGTCTGCAAATTGGTCCCACACTGTTTTTATATGTTTGTGTATTGTGGGCTGGTGGTGCCTGTAAATGTGGATGGGTGTGTGTTTTGGTTTTCTTTGGAATTTAAATTTAGAGAGGGGGAAAAGTGATCAGTTCATGCTGGGTAGCTAAATGAATCAACCTGTCTAAACTGTTTTCTTTCTTCTCTTTCTTTTTCCACAAGAACTGTACGTACATTCCACCATCTTGAAACTGTCGTAAGAAACACAGACCAGGAGAACGAAATTAATCCCCAGTGGACTGTAAAGGTTGCCGTTAATAATGTTCACCTGAACTTAAGGCTTCAAGCATTGCACGTCTGTCAAATAAAGGAGACAGACTGCACAGAGGGGAAGCAAGGACAGACTCAAACAAGGCAAGCACTTTCAGCTTCAACAGGTACAAATTGCACATGAGACAGAGAGGGTTAGCAAAATAAATTATTTCCTGCCCTCCCGTAATGTTTCACAATCCGGGTGGCAATGGTTTCAGTGCAGACACCACCAGCTCACCCTCTGCATCTGCAGTCATTCACTGTGACCCAATGGGGACAGCAACCCTCTTCTCCAAATAACCGAACACCAGGCTCTGCATAATGCAAAACACCTTCTGCTTTCCCAAGGGTACAATGGAATTAGAAAAAAACCGGAACCAGTCCCAATGCTGCGTCTATTTAACAAGGTGGTTATTCGGAGAACAAGTGTTTATGGAGTCTCATCCTGTTTTCAAACTCCTGGCTCAATTTACACCAAAACAAATTCTAAACTGCTCCTTCAAGAAAACATTTCACAAATGATAACCACTCCCTGAACCTCCCTGAGCAGACACAAACTCACACCTCCTCACCCTTCTCCCTGTAGCCCTTTGCCTCCAAAGTGAAAGAATGTTTCTTCTGTTTTTATACCAAAGAGCAACAAGAACACACTGGCTACTTCCTAGGAGAAAAAGTCAGTATATAAACACTAGGAGCATCTTAAGCACAGAGAATGCTCTATAAAAGTCATATATTTTAATCCATTTATGAGTCCACCATTTTGAATAATGTTAGTCTTTGGTATTTAGAAAAGTGACACAAATATTTTGCTTGGAACATAGCGACTATACAATGAAGCTTAATCAAGCCCCTAAAGATTATGGTGGGAGAGCCAGGCAGTGGTGGCACATGCCTTTAATCCCAGCACTTGGGAGGCAGAGGCAGGCAGATCTCTGCGAGCTGGAAACCAGCCTGGTCTACAAGAGCTAGTTCCAGGACAGGCTCCAAAGCTACAGAGAAATACTGTCTCGAAAAACAAAACAAAACAAAAAAGATTATGGTGGGAGAAAAGGAGACTCAGCACCAGGGCCCAGAGTGAAGGTCTATTGAGTCTTGTGAACAGGATACAGCAAAGGTCAGACGACAGTTAAAACAACTCCACTGGGAGGTTGCTAGACAGCATTAGTTGACCTTGCTTGTTCAGTAATGAGAAAATTCAGAGCTGGTGTTAAATAATTTCTTCAGTCTTTAAAACAACTGTGTGACAAAACCAAGAACTTCAGTGACCTCTTGTGAGGTGAGGATCCGGGCACGACTGGATCTCCACTTAAGACTCACGAGAGCTCAGCCAGTAAGCATTAATCCAGGCTTTCTGTGGAGGGTGCACGCGGAAACTGGAAGAATGTTTTCTCTACAAACAATGCTTTCACGAATGCCAATCACTCAGTTGCACATGTGAATATGGATGAAGGCTCCTGGGAAAAATGTCTTCATATTTTACTTCAGAAAAAGTACTGGATGTTGGGGAGATGCCTCAGCACTTGCTACTGTAGCGCATAGGACCCACATTTAATCCCAGTACCAAAGTCAGGGGGCTCACAACCACCTGGAACCAGCATCCACCACCCTCCATACACACCAGCATGTGTGTGACATAAACTCACAGACACACAGAGATGTACGCAGAGACACACCCATAAATAAAAGTAAATTTGAAAAGAAGAAAAACTTGTAGGAACTTCTAAATGGTACTGACTCCAAAAAGCCACAACTGAGAACACCGGCCGTGATGACTGGCCATTCTCTGGGTTTCCCCTGTTTCTCCACTGCCTCTGGAGAGCAATGCTACTACTCACTGTGGTGCCTAGCACGAGGTAAACCTGTGAGCGGGAACTGAAGTCTAACCACAATAACAGCCATAAAAATATCCTGCCCACCTTTGCCTCAGCAGAGTCGAACTAAAGTTTCTCAACTTGAACCGTCAGAGCTCCAGGGAGTGATAGGATATACATGACTCTCACTACTAATTTAACCAGTCACACAGGAACACTGTAGGAAAACAGAGACCCCCCCTTCCTGCTCCAGTGCATCAAGAAGCCACATGGTGTCCCACAGCAGACAGCCTGTCATTCCCACTGCAGAAGCTGTCATGGGATAGAGGAAGTTATCTGGGTATCTGACAGCCCGACAGCATATCTCAGGCGGGAAAGCACAGAGGTCAAAGCCCTTGCCTAGAGTTCAAATATTTTTCCATTACAATAACAATTTGACTGAAGTTGTCAGTGTTCTGAATACATTTTCTTTAGTCAGTCTTTATCATTAAGTGGGTAGTCCTTTCTGGAGCTAAAAGAGATCAAGTTTCCTCAGAAGTTTCTTTTATCAACAAGCTGTTCGTTTTCACCTAAGGGTTATAGATGTTTCAAGAAGCTGTATCTACAATAGTCTTGAAGGTGATTAGGTGTGAGACTGGGAACCACTGTTTAGATGCTGGTGTACAAACCGAAGGTTTGGGCACCAGATATGTAAACTGAGGCATGACTGTTACACTCAAATCCGTGGGTCCTCACGAAAGCCAATAAAGGAGACCAAGTCCCAAAGTCCCATATGTAAAAGCAAAGAGCCTTTATTTTATTCAAGTTTGCAAACTTGGTCTCTCCACAAGTCCAATGTATTGGAATATCCGCAGAGCCCAGAGCTCAATTAGAATTGGGTTTTTATAGTAGTAAAGGTGGGGGTGAGGGGTCTCTGAGGTCCAGGACCCCTGATTGGCTGACATTTGTCTAGGGGTGTCCTGGTTAATTGCTGGCAGGTGTTTCTATCTACAGTGCTTGTAATGCCAGGAATTTCCTTTGAATGGTCTGCTCTTGGGTGGGGGTCAGGTAATCTCGGCCTGCCAGGCATTGTCTCAGGATAGACTGTTGAGACTCTAGGCTCCATTTAAATTTATTGATGGCCAGAGTCCCAGGTGATAATGGTTGGAGGGAGTTAAGAGCTTTCTTTCTGGCCAGACTTAGATTATCAAGGCTGGCCCTCAAAATAACAACACAGTATAGTTGAAGGGAAGGTTTTTGTTGTAGATATGAGGGCGAATACAGCCAGGGAAACCCAAAGGAGTCCAAAGCAAGCATAGAAAGTTAGTAGATTGAACCTGGCCAGCTGACTGCATGTAGTTCTCAGAGGAGAGAGTGAGGAAGATCGAGTGCAGACAGAGAAACCTATGAGAGGCAGGGTTGAGAGAGAAAGACCAAAGGGCTAGACAAAAGAGAGCATGTGTCCGAAATGGAAGGTTGTATGGGAAGGAGAAGCTAATAGAAAGAAAGTCCTTGAGCTGGAGAAGCAGAAGATAAGGGGTGAGGTGAGAAGACCTGAGACCACACCAGGTACGGTACTGAGTGAACCTGAAGACTAGGATGTGATTTGGTAGGCTAATAGGTGCCACAGGTAGCCATTTGTCCCTTCTGACTGATAAAGAAATGGTTCCTTTGGTAGAGGGAATTGGGCATCAGAACTTCTGGAGTACTTTCCTTGGTGTCTGACAACTAGAAGTTAGAATTTGTGCAGCATATGCTCAAAGAGAAGGGGTAGGCTGAGGCTGTGGCTCAGTGATCTAGTGCTTGCTGGAATTTATGAGATCTGCATTTGATTTCTAGCATGGGAACAAAATCCTGAGATTTGGATGAGTATGTCCGTGACTTTAAACTCAGATCACTGACATTTGTTTCATTACAGGGAGATGCATACTTCATGAAACATGAAAGCTCGAGGCCAGCGGCTTGGTGGGTAAAGAGTTTCATTCATGAAGACTTGAGTTTAGATCTCTAATTCTCACATGGAAAGCTGGGAAAAGTGATGTACATGTATAACCCAGCACTAGCAGAACAGAGATAGGAAGGTCACTGAGGCTCAATGAAGAGTCATTTTAGCTGACCCATGGGCTCCAGGGTCAGTGAGAGATCCTGTCTCAGCCCTAATGTGTAAAGCAATTGAAGAAGGAGCTTGGCATTGACTCTCTGGCCCATAGAGGCATGGATGCATACACAGGTACATTACATGTGCACATCCAAATGAAGTTACAGTTTCTTTTTTTTTTCTTAAATCAAGACTAATTTCAGAGTGGTTTGTTTTTTCAATAGTAAGGTTTTATGGGAACAGGAGAGAAGTTGAAAGAAAAAGCCTGGAGGTATGGAACTAAGAAAACTCTGCTGCGGATACAAAAGGAATTAAGTAGCTTCCCCATTAAGTAGCCTTCTAATGGAGACACATCCACTCTCATCAATTTGCACTTAAGAGGGAAAAATGGATGTTTATCAAGGTTTTCAATAATGCCACTGCTTACAGAAATTAGCATGGGGCTGGCTGAGTTGATTTAAGTGTCCCTGTAAAGAGCCATTCCCACAGCAGAATTCAATCTCATCGCTGAAAATACAATTATAAGCCCAATGTAGAGCACTTTCCAAGTACTATTTTCTCAAACAACACTTTTTTATAATTATTTTTATTGTTTGAGAATTTCATAGATGTATATAATGTGTTTTGATCAAATCCACAACCCAGGCCTTCTTTCAATTCCTACCCTTTGCACCACTCCCTCCCAACTGTATGTGACCTTTCTTTTAACCCACAGAGTCTACTGAAAGCCGCTTGTATGTGCATGGATGTAGGACCATCCGCTGGAGCATGGGCAGCCTCTCAGGAACCACATATCTGAAGAAACAGACTCTCTCTCCACCAGCAGCCATCAGTTGTCAATAGCTTCTCAGACAGGAATAGGACTTCACAGCCTTTCATTCATCTGTGCTGGAATTTTGGCTTAATCCTGTTCAGGTCTCATGCCTGAAGTCACAGAGGCTGTGAGATCTTATATGCAGCTGCTGTCATGACCAGCGAACACTGTTATGCTGCAGAAGTCTACTCCCTTTGGCTCTTATAATCTTCCCACCCCTTCCCTGTAATGAGTCCCAAGACTTATGAGAGGGATGTGATAGAAATGTAGAATTTAGGGCTGAGCACTCCAAGGTCTCCCAGTCTCTTCATGTGGACCAGTTATAGATCTCTCTGTTATTTGCTTTCTACTGCAAAAAAAAATAAAAACCCTCTCAATGATAGTTGAGAGATGATCTAATCCATGGATATAAAGATCTTCCAGAGGCATCAGCAGAAGCTTGAAGACCACGGTATTTACTAGCCTGAACCAGACAGTGCCTATTATCAAGGTTGAAAACCCAGGGTAGAGATTGGTTTTGACACTAGGTTAGGCCCATACCTCCATACAAAGCTCCAAAAACTGCTTTTAAAATCTGATTTCAAGTAAAATCTAAATACTTGCTGTAATGTTTGGTGTGCTTTGAGTATTTGGGGGGGGTGATTTTTTGCCTTTATTGGTTTATACCTTTTTTTATACATAATATTTTAATATCTATGATGTCCAGAATCCCATGCTGAAGTTTGAGGATGAGTTTGGAGAACAGTCCCTCCTAGTGTTTGTGGCTGATGGAAAAAGTTCTGTTTTGGAAAACAAAAAAAAGGAAGCAGGGGCACAAGGCAGAGGAAGGGCGGAGATTGCATTTCCATAGAATTTGCGGGAAACAATATGGTGTCCCTGAGTTGTTATCACATCTTGTGTTGTACTACTGTCAACTTTTATAGACTTAGCACAGTCTGAGAGGTGCAGAATACAGCAATGGAGTGTGGGATGCAATATTCTCCTTGCTGCTGGGATGATGATTCAGGCTTCCCTCCAGGTCTGCTAGCCTGTCTCCAGGGCAAACTGGTACAAGGTGATTTTACTGCTTTTCATTATGGGCCTTAACTTGACATAAATGGTTTTATCCCAATCTATGCACTGTCCCTTTCAAGTGTTTATCTATTTGATAATTTTCATAAGTACATTAAATCCCATTTCTAAGCTCACTTGACTTACAGGAATGTTAAAATTCATGACTGTGATTAAGGTGTCAGTGTTCCATAAGGAAAACTTGTACAAAGCAGGGCTGGGAGAGAGTTGACAAATTTAGCAAATAAAAATGTAAGTTGTCCATGGCAAGCAAGAGTGTCAGTACAAATTTACAACATGTAGCATCTGGCACATACTGAGGGTTTTAATTCATTCGCTCTTTAGCTAAGGTCAGATTTGATTAGCTACCTTGGTCTACTGGGCAATCGGAGCCTAAACCTTCAGAAAGTCTTAAACATTGGCATATTATTTACTCTTAAAGCACTTCAAAATTAATGTTAAAACAGATTACTATTCTTTTATTCACATTTCTTGGAGATGTGAAATCTTTAAGGTGAAAAAAATTGGTTTACTAAATCTAGACAATCCATACACACACACACACACACACACACACACACACACACACACCAACACACACCAAATAACGGTATGGTCTACTCAGCAAATATTGAACAAAAAGTGTCTAAATTCATCACCTAGATGTCAGATCAAATCATTAGGTCTGGACTTTTACCCATGAAGTCACCTTGGTGACATAATTGAAAGACCCCCAGAGTTCTGTAGGCCTTGTCAGAGACCCCCGTCAAGACACAAGACAGGAGACCACTGGCTGCAACAAGCAAGAGGTTCTTTATTTCACGGATGTCCAAGGATGCTACAGCATTCGGAGAGCTGAGCATGCCCTCTAGAGTCCAGAGCTGGTATTTATAACTCTAAGGCAGCAAGAAGCAGGCTTACAGAAGCAGATGCATGGTTACAGGGTTCCTATTGGTTACTTCAATTGAGGCGAGGGGTTGACCTGGCTCAAACTCTAACACGTCAGCTTTGTCCTTGTTTAGGTCACTGAGAACATCTGGTGTTTTTCTGTCCCTTTTTTATCTTCCTGTTAACTAAGCCTGGCCTTCAGAAACCAGACCACTGGCCTTCAGAAACCAGACCATAGATATTCTGTTTTCATAGTTCAGGGTGGCCTTGCCTCCAGATGCCAAGCCATAGATCTCCTGTTCACACAAATGAGGGTGGCCTGGCTGGTGTCTTATTTTAGACTTGAGAGAAGGGGGGTGTTTCTTAGTCCGGGGATATTGCTAGTCTCAAGCCTTGCTAAATCATGGCATTACTGCTGCTACTGCTACTGCTGCTAAACTAGTGTGGGGGGTCTCTCATTATGAAGATTAATTAAGGTAGATACTGTTGGTATTCTTTGAGAAAAGGTAAAGACATAACCATTACCACTAATATTAAGTATGGAGAATGCCAAATTGAACCTCTTACTGTCTGGAAGTAGGAAAGCCTACTAAAAAATAATAAACACATCTTAAAGAGCAAAAGTATATTTATACATGGGGCAAATTTTTTTCTGGAAAAGAAAAACTGTATGCTCATAGCCAGTTAACACTGAGAGAACCCCTTCCCTGAGCAAGGCAAGCCAATACTTTGCTTGATTTACTACTTAAAATAAGAACGGACACATGGTACAGTGAAAGCTCCAAATGCCAGGATGACAAATGTTCTTTTTCTGTTTCAAAGGACAAATCACTGATGCAGAGAAAAACAAAATTTCAAAAGCATGCTGGCAAGGTATCATGAAAGAGATTAAAACAGCACAGCAAATCCCACCTTGAGGTAAGAGCTTGTACCCTAAGCCTGACAGGAGACACACAGTGGGACATTCCATAGGAACAGGAAAGCATCTTGTCCCCTAGCTGCTACGGTTTACATGAGAGTGCATGATAATGAAAGATAAGTTAATATACAGTTCAGATTAAGAGCCAGAACTTTCTAGAATGAGTTCATTATTTCCCCAATATAAGGAAATGCTTCCTAATTATGTAACTTTCGTCTCCCAAACATTATTCGACCTTCCCTTGCTTTAGGGTAGTCATATATCTGACAACAAACAACTGCTGTAACTTCAGCTGCAAAGATTTCCCTCATCTCCTTGAGCACTGCTCTCATAGGCACATACTCACAGGCACACATGCATGCAATTTAAAACAAGAATTTTTAATCACCTAAATTAATAGTAGTATACCATTTTTCGAAGTATAAGAACTGTCTTATTAGCCGGGCGGTGGTGGCGCATGCCTTTAATCCCAGCACTCGGGAGGCAGAGGCAGGCGGATCTCTGTGAGTTCGAGACCAGCCTGGTCTACAAGAGCTAGTTCCAGGACAGGCTCCAAAGCCACAGAGAAACCCTGTCTCGAAAAACCAAAAAAAAAAAAAAGAACTGTCTTATTTGATTATTCCCCACCCCATATGATGAAATTTAATCAGCAAGAGAAGGCTTCTAATATCATAAGTCCAACGCACGTAACTGAGTAAAACAACTGAGTGGGATCTTTTTATTTCTAAGAATCTTTAGATATTTTTTACTTTGATCAATCATCCAGGTTCCACAGTCTTATAAGATGCAATATGTGTATATGTACGTATGTCTCTGTGTGTGTCTGTGTATGTCCAGGTTCCACGGTCTTACAAGATCCAATGTGTGTATATGTGTGTGTGTCTCTGTGTGTGTCCGTGTGTGTATATCTATGTACAATGTCACACATGTCAAGCATGTCAAATTTTAGCATCTGATTTTGCGGCAAACTCACAAGACCATAACCAAACTGTTTGGGCATTTTTCTAAATCAAGTAACAGAAATAATTCCATCTTTCTCTCTGTCAGTCATCTTTTCACCCCAGTCTAATTACAAGGTTTTCTTCTGTGAAAATCAGTTTTAAAAATAATTTATGTAGTCATATGCAACTCAAGTATGAGTTTAAATGAAAATCTTGATAAATGCAAGTAATTGATGTTAATTTACATGTTCCTCTGTGATTATCATTGGTTTCAGGTAAATAGTCTGAGGCTCTGGGCTGCATCTCAAATATAAAAATGACAGTGCCTACATGAGACTGACTGAAAGGTCATGTTGGGACAAAGACAATCACCTAAATGGGACCTCAGGGAAGTATCAGTGAAGGGTCACAAAATCTAGAGCCTGTCCTCATGGCAAGCAAGCAACAAATGTCTTGCACAATTCATTTTTATAAAGATGAAGTGAAAAATATTTGTTCATTTATAAATATTAATTAACTTCTAATATGTATCAGGCTCTGCTTGTAGCATTGCAGATTCTGCAGAGAGAAATTAAAGGCCTGGGCCTGCTCCCTGATTCTGTGTAGAAACAGAATTAGTGCTAGTCTGGGAAAATGAGAAGAGCATTTATGTACAAGAGAAAGCTGCATGGGGAGCTGTGAAGGAGTGTTATCCATGGTACAAAGAAAGGAACAGTGTTAAAAGTGCTTGTGCACACGAGATGGAAAGACAGGAGTAGAAGGAGCACACAGAGGTATGGTTGGAGATGAAACTAGAGAGAAGGCTGGGGTAAAAGCAGCTGGGGCACTCTTACCCAGGAGCCAGGGTAAGACCCTAAAGATAGAAGGGGGCCATCAGAGAGTCAGTAGGGATAGAGAGAACATAAGACAGAACACGTTTGGACATGACAGCGGAAGGGGTAATACTGAGGATGGAAAGATCCAACAATACAAACGTTCATTTAAAGCAGAAGAATACTGATGAGGCTGGAGATAATGCTGGGGTGGATGAAGTGGGCTATGGTTTTCAGCTCTTGGAAAGGCTGTTCCAGTAATTGCGTGGTTAAGCCTGGCAGATCATTGCTCTAGAGTGAGAGGTGATGATGGCTTGGAGTGGAATGGATGGCAATAAGGAGGCAGCAGGTTACGTGAAGATGGAACTGATGGAACCAATGATGATACAGCTGGGACTCCATTCATCAAGTGTGACGGGCACTAAAAATGGCGCCTGGTATATAATAACACTGAAATGCTTCGGGAATGAACAATATTTAGAATTGGTAAAAACAAGGATGAGAGAAATGAGGTAAGAAGGATTCCTAAGATTCTACATGGCTTATCTTAGATGAGCAGTGAGGTCATGAAGAAACCAAAGGCCCAAAAAGAAAGGCAGGTTTGAAGTAAGAGCCCGTAAGTTAATTGTATCTCTTTGATCTTGATATATCCTGAAGTCAATCAATAGCAGTTCAGAAAAAGAGAGGGAGGGCAATGTAGCGTCCCAAGAGATCTTGTCAGTAGAGAGACATTTCTGAGTCACTCCTTGATGGGAAGTGATTAACGTCTTAACATAAATGCTATTTCCTGAGCAGAGACTCCACAGTAAGAGGAGGACCAGATGTGAACCAAGCTTGGAAAGCTTTCTGACACAAAGAAACAGAGAAGCTAAGTCTGCAGAGGAGAAGCACATGCAGAGACATCCAGGTAATCACAGGAAAGACTTAGTGGGAAGCAAGGTAAAGTCTGTTTCAAGGCAGTGACCATGCTGAGTGCAAATCAAAAGTCACACAAAATGAGAACAGAAATAATGCTTATGGTTTATCAATATCAAAACTGATTATGAGGTTAAGTAATAACTCATGGTATACAGTGGATGCATGTTACACAGTTGCATGTGATATACAGTAGAGACATGGGATATAGTGGAAACATGATGCAGGAGTAGACATGTTATAATGGACACAGCATATTGTGGACACATACCATATTGAACACAAGGCATATAGTGGACACATGGCACAGAGATGACATATAGCATATAGTGGACACATGTCATACAGTTGGTATATAGTATACCATGGCCATGTGGCATGCAGTCAGGAAGAAACATACTGTGGTAGCTACACAAGAGCTTAGAGGGGCACAAGTGACCAAGAAGGCCAAAGAGAAGCATTCAGCTGTTAAGATTTCCTAAACAACACAGAGAAGTGTTGATCAAGTTCAAAGCCTCTTAAAAAGTTCAATACCATCCAAGTAGTATCAATATTAGAAATACTGTCCTCAGAAGCATGTAGCAGATTTGAGATATCAAAATATATGATAGACAAAACCATCAAGAAACATGTAGGAAAATGAAGAAATATATAGAAAACCAAACAAATAACAAGAAAAACAAGTCACAACAGCCACAAAAGTACCCTCTACTGAGAATGTTGAATCTGCATCAAATTTGGTGTTTTAGAGTATCTCATCATCATCATCATCAATCATCATCGTCATTTATGCCCTGGCAATGTTTACACAAGCATGGGCAACCTGTTTAGGGCGGTTCTCCAGTTGTTTCTATCCTGGGCAGTCCTAGATGATTGTGCTCTTGTCATATCCAGGTTTTACAGTCTTCCTTTAGGCTCCAGCATCTTTTGGACCTTCCTTCTTGCCTTATCTCGTGCACTGCTTCAAGCAGTGCTATTTTCGGGTATCTGCCATCATTCATTCATTCATCCATTCTCAGAACATGGCCAGATTATCTCAGGAGCCTTTGCTGTATCCTGTAGTTTACTTCATTCTGTAGATGGAGATGCTTCGTAATGTCATCGTTGCACAGCCTATTTCTTTGTGTGATGCCTAGAATCCTCCTGAGACATGCCATCTCAAATACATTTCGCTGCTGTTCTAAGGAGTGTTTCATTGCCCAGGTTTCAGAGTTATAAAGAAGGCAGCTCAAGACAAGCACCTCATGCAGCCCTTAAGATCCTTATCCTCCTCTTGACATCTGAAACAGTTCCCTCCTTTGAGCTGAGGTTTCCTCCCAGATAGACAAAGTCGACTGTCTGTTTGAGGTTCTGATTCCTCAGTGTTAGAATCCCCGTGCACTCTTCCCATGAGTTGTATCTCAGTCTTTTCGATGTTTACTTTCACACCAAGTCTTTCACTGACTTCCACCGCTCTGTTTACCACGGCCTTCAGTTCATCTGGACTTTCAGCAAGTAGTGCTGTATCATCGGTGAAGCACAAGTTATTGATTCACACACCACCTATCTGCACGCCTATCTCCTCATCCTCCAGGGCTGTTGCTATTATTAATTCTAGGAATATATTAAAGAGTAGAGGTGAGAGGATACATCCCTGTAACACTCCTATGATTGTCTTAAACTAATCACGTAGTTCTCTGCAGATTTTGATTGATGCAAAGGAATCTTCATAGACAATTTTAGTATTCTTACTATTTTCTCTGGGTACCCAGAGAACGTTATTGTTTCCCAAAGTAATTTTCTCCCAATGCTATTGAATGCCTTTCTGAAGTTGATGTAACAGATACATAAGTCTGCCGGGTGATGGTGGCACACGCCTTTAATGCCAGCACTCGGGAGGCAGAGGCAGGCAGATCTTTGTGAGTTCAAAACCAGCCTGGTCTACAAGAACTAGTTGCAGTGCAGGCTCCAAAGCCACAGAGAAACCCTGTCTCGAAAAATCAAAAAAAAAAAAAACCCAAAAAACAGATACATAAGTCTTTTTCCAAATCCTTCATATTTTTCTGTCAGTTGCCTCAAAGTGAAGATCTGATTGACTGCGCTCCTGTTGGTTCTGTATCTGCACTGGGCCTCTGCTAGGATTTCCTCTGTTCCGCCCTTGATCTTTAGCAGGATAATGGAGGAGAAGATCTTGCTGCTATGGCACAGCAAACTAATGCGACTGTAGTTTAAGAGTCCAGCTTATCCTTCTTGTGATGGGAATTATGACTGAGTGCTTCCATTCCGTGGGAATCACTTGGTGTTTCCATATCTCCCTGAAGAGTCTGAGAAGCGCCTTGGCCCCTGAGCCTATTGTAACCACCTCCAGCTACTCCACTGTGATACCATCCACTTCTGGGGCCTTCCTGCATTTCGCTTTCTTGATAGCTTCCTCTATCTTGCTCATGTCAGTATTTAATATTTCCTCATCATCTCTGGAGTATAAGTGGCTGTTTCAGAGTATCTAGGAAGAAAAAAACTTCCTTTGAGGTTCTCTGATATTACTCTACTTAGGAAAAAAAACCACTCAGTCTTAAGTATTGGCCATTTCCATGTGTAGTTCATGCCTTGAGAGTTAAGCGTGACACATCAATCAGTTCAGACTGCCATAACAAATGAGCAAAGGCTGAGTGGCTTAAACAACAGAAATTTGTTTCTTACAAATTTCTAGAGGATGGGGGATTTATGATGCTGGCACTCCGAGCACAGAGTAAAATCGAATGATTTGGTAAGACAGGTTTCATTGTGAGACCTTCTCCATGACCCCAGCCCTCTGCATACCAGATGGCCTCATCTTGAAACACTTGTTGGGGGGAGGACAGTGCTCCCTGATGCAGACAGAAAGAGAGCTCTGATGTGTCTACCTATAAATAATAAACCACATCTGTCAGGGCAAGAGCTGATTGTTGTAGGAGGCCGCTAGTTAGTTCCTAGCTGCTCAGCCCCAAAATAATCACACAGAAACCATATTATTTGTAATACTGTTTGGCCAATAGCTTAAGCGTATTTCTGGATAACTCCTATATCCTAAACTAGCCCATCTCCATTCATCTGTGTATTGCCATGTGGCTGTGGCTTACCAGGTAAAGTTCCATCCCCAGCGTCTGTCTCCTGTGGCAGTTCCATGGCTTCTCCCTAACTCTGCCTATTCTCTTTATATATCTCCTTTAGCCTGGCTTTACTCTGTTAAGCCATTGGCAAAGAGCAGTTTCTTTCTTAACCAATGAAAATAAAACGTATTCACAGCATACATCACCTTCCACATCAGCCTATGCTTATCATATCAATGTTAATCATCTCCATAATAGCCAAATTCTTTCATATTGGCTGTTAGGAATTTACAAATGAATTTTAGGGGATTCAGGCTTGCATCCATTATAACTGAGAATAAATCTTAAACACTGCACTGATGTTTAATGCAGTCTTTCCTCAATATCTAATGGATTGGATCTAGATTCCCCTTCAGTTAAGTCCTTACTTAATGTCACATGTAATTCTTTTGTGTGTTTTTAAAATCTCTGGAGGCTGGGAAGTAGTTTAAGCTTGAGCACTTCTGTAACATATGCAAGAAACATTACCCATAATACAAAGGCTAAAATGCAGCCCTGGTCATGGTACAGGCCTATGATCACAATACCCAGGAGGTGGAGGCAGGAGTATCAGGAGTTCAAGGCCAGGCTGATAAACAAAAATAAATAAATCTCTCTGTATTGCTTATAATGACTAACATAATGTAAATGGAATGCAAATGGCTGAGAATATAGTTTGGGGTATAACAGCAGAGGGAAATCTGTGCATGTTACACGCATATGTAACCATTTATTTTCATAGTTTTGATCTGAGTATGGCTGAATTCACAAATACAGAGAACTGGAAGGGCTGTTACTCCAAGTGTGGAGGAAGACCAAGTGAACTGGAGTTCAGGAATACAAAACCTTTGAAAAGATTATTTAATCCAATTTCTGTGCACCATATCATCCATCTTTCCTCCTCATAAAATATGTAAAAACATATCTCTTGGCCAACAGGCACATAAAAAACTGCTCAGTGCCACCAAATGTCAGGGAAATACAAATCAAAACCATAGTGAGATATCACAGCACCCCAGTAAGAATGGCTCTTATCAGAAAGAGAAAGGATAGCATGTGCTGGAGGAGAAGGGAAGAAAAGGAAACTCTTAAACTCATGCTATTGGTGGAATGTAGACTAATATAATAATATAACCACTATGCAAAACAGTATGGGGGTGCCTCACATAAGCTAACAGTAGAATGATCATATGATTTATATACCCAAAGACTATACAGTCCTTGTGTTGAAGAAACATTCACCAACCCATGGTCACTGCAGGAATATTCATGGTAGCAAAGAAATGGAGACAAACTCAGCATCTATCACCTGATGGACAGATGAAGAAAATGTGGAATATATCCCCAATGTGATTCTATTCAGGAATAAAATGAATAAAATCTTATCATTTGCAACCACACAGATGAAAATAGGGGTTGTATGCTAAGAAAAACAATCCAGGCACAGAATCATCACATGATCTCGCTCATATATGAAACTAAAATGTTCATCTTACATAAATAAACATACAGTGGTGGTTCCCAGAAGGAAAAAAAGGAAGTGGGAGATGGGAAAAGACTGCTTAATGGGTTCAAAGTTGGATGGAAGCAAGACATTCTGATGTGCTCTCAGAATGTTAGAAAGGATGTTCAGTAGGATGTTAGAAAGGATGGATTAAAGAATTCTGTGTCCATGTATGTACAACCTGATTTAAGCATCATTACATATTGCCTAATGCCCGTTAATATGGCCAACTTTATTTTTTACTTATCAGCTGAAATACATATTATAAATGAAAGCATATTTGTAATTGGCAAAAATCAATTACTGCACATGTAATTATGCCTTGGAGAAAAAAATAATACCAGAATAGAGACTTTTGTCAGAGAACAAAAAGCATAATCCATAAATGTCCATGTTCTCTTGATAGATGAAATGTATGATGCAAGGATAGGTCACTGTATTAGAAGGATGCATGGATGGAATTTCTGCCTTTGTACTAACTTAATGCATCTTTATCCACAATCAATAAGTGGCAAAAGATAACTTTCTCGCTAAGCTTGGAATTTATTCCTATACAGCTTCCAGCATCCTTGGATCCATCCATCTCACAGTTCTATGGGTTACTACAGCAGCTCCAGTTTTATGTTTTTGCCTCTCAGGGACCCTTCCAAATGTTCTTAAGCCCCTGCTAAACACACAGGATTTACTTACTGCCTCAGCATTCAGACCACAAACTGCAAAGGACAGCTGAGACTCACAACTACCCCTGGATCTATGACTGAGCCTTAAACCTGAAATCCCCCAAGTTCTTAAATCTCTTTCTCTGCTCCTTGGATGACTGTACCTTAAAGAATTCTAGGATTTAAGGCTAAACTTTCCTCATATTTTCTAGGGTCTGTGCATGATTCTCTAGAATGCAGCACTCTGTGAACAAGGGAGGCTGGGCAGCAGGTGCTTGGGTCACACAAGCTAAACCCAGGAAAAGTGCTTCCACTCTCTCTATAAGAAGATACCATGCTAAAGCCTTTTCTTCTAAACCATCTTCAGTCCATCTTTGCCTAACTTGCTTACACACAGTGGAATGATCTGAGTCCCTGGGTTGCTCTTCCCCTGTCAGTCTGTTGATGGGGAAAATAGGGTTTAACCTTCATAGGATAAGAGAAACATCTTTAAGTCTCCAGACTATGCCTTCCAATGCAGCCTGGTATGACGTGGATTCCTGCTTGGTTAATTGGTGGTGAGGACTCGTGTGCTTTCCTGCCTTTGTCATTGTCCTTGCATCCGTCCCATGAGTGACCTCCTCAAAGGCTACCTGCATGCATTGTAGGTTCCTTTAGGCTCATACCCATGACTTTCAGTCTATTACATAAAATCATGAATTTCTAAGATTTAAATTATAGTTTTAAATATTTTAATATAGAAGGAAAGTGAAATATGCCCAAGTTCTAGAAATTGGTTGCCAGGTTAATAAGGCAGGAACCTGGAATTATTGTCTCCAATGGTGAATTAGTTCAAAGGAAGGAAGCTGTAAATGAAAGCTTCCTTGATCATGAAAAATGTAACTGCTAGAAAACAAAGTCCCAAACTTACTACTCTGTCTCCTGCCCTTTGAACTAATTGCAAGAAAATCAAGGGTCTGGGGTAGATTCTAAAGTGATTTGGTGGTAATTTAGAGTAATTGGGATTTTTTATGACAGTTGCTATAAAGAAGAATATATAGCTTTGGTATTCCTTGAGACAGTTCCTTGAATTACACCACAGAATAAGAAGTCTGAGGCAGGTCTTTTAATTTATGGTGATACACCCATTCTGCCATCATGGGCCAGCATTACAAATGAGCAAGGAATAAAAAATAGCTTCTGGGTATAATGAAAAGTGCCTGTGAGTGCTCTCACGGTGTCCAGGTTCATTTCTGCTCACACACACACACACACACACACACACACACACACACACATCCCCACAGCCCTAATATAGCTCTCGGCAGCCAGTCTGCATCTTGGAGCCAAAAGGCAACTCATCCGAAATCTTAAGTGGTAAGTGCGATGCTGAAAACATGCAAAAATCTTAATTAGTAAAGGATCAGAAAAAATAAGTGCTCTATTAATAATTAGGCAAAAATGAAGCAGGATAACAAGTGCTTAGACTCTGAGACAGTCACTACCTCCTTAGCACAAATTACATTTGATCCGTGGAAGGGCTCTTAAGAGCCAAGAGTATAAAGATGTTTTCGGTATCTCCTCTCCTCTTCAGTGTCCCTGGTGAGTGGGCCCCACCATATTGAGATGCTGGCATTTTGTGGAACACTTGTAGTGTTCAATTAGGTTTCCTTTATTCCTAACTGTCCTCTTTTAAAATGAATGAATACAAAGCCAATTATCCTTTAGAAGCTTGCTTTGAGTTGTGTTGACAGACTTCCCATATGTTTGACAACTATCACTCTGAATCACTGTCCTTAATCTGGATGTAGGTAAGACAGAAGGAAGGGCTTCAATTTCTATGTGAATCCAATTGAAATCCAATTTACAATGCTTCACTTGTAAAGGGTGTGATAGACCAGCGTCGATTCTCTAAAATATGCTCTTCATGTTAGCAGAGTCCTCATTGCCTGGGCCTCACCTTAGACCTACTGACCCAGAACCTGCACTTTAATGAGATCTTGGGTAGTTTGTATCAACATAAGTGCTTGGGAAAGATTTGATATAAAACCATCAAAACTTGAGCCGGAC
>JAQHUG010000065.1:6764908-6775954 GCA_028555095.1 Dicrostonyx torquatus
GAAGAAGAAGAAGAAGAAGAAGAAGAAGAAGAAGAAGAAGAAGAAGAAGAAGAAGAAGAAGAAGAAGAAGAAGAAGAAGAAGAAGAAGAAATAAATAAATAAATAAATGGAAAAAAAGAAAAAGAAAGAGGCCAAAAAGGAGTGTCCCTTTTCTGTCTCATCAAAAATGGTGGCCAAAAAATAGAGTTTCAACAGTGCTCAAAGAAACAAGCTAGACTCAGCTGCTGTGACAGTCATCAGTAAGGCCAACTGCCAGACCCACTCATACTGTTCTTTTCCCAATCTCCTTCACTGTGATGTGGCTAGGAAGGAGTTACTATGTTTGATGAAATGGGAGTAGAAGGAACACATGCCACTCCCTATGGTGGTGCTAGGCAGCTAGCACACCTTTCTTTTTACTTTCTCTTCAGAATTCTTCATGGAAGGTCATGTTGATGTGGAGAGTACATGGGGTGGGGGCAGAAGCAGAAGGGGACAAATGATGCCATTTTTGTCTCTATACCAAAATAGTGATACTGAGTATAGAGTTTTAGAAATATTCTAAGAAATCTGAAGTAAATCAGAATAACTTTG
Source organism: Dicrostonyx torquatus (assembly GCA_028555095.1). NCBI lineage: Eukaryota > Metazoa > Chordata > Mammalia > Rodentia > Cricetidae > Dicrostonyx > Dicrostonyx torquatus. Next base: position 6,765,482 of record JAQHUG010000065.1, read on the forward strand.
CCAACACATGGATGACAGCTGTCCTCATACAGAATCCTTGGCCCTCAGCACGTTTTATGTGAGTGAGATAAGAGTTTCCCTGACAGGGGTTGTATTATGTCAGTATAGCCTCACCTCTGCTGACAGATTCAACTGGCTGTCTACACACGGAATGCATACAGAAAGGCAAGATTTATCCATTGCTTTGTGGAAGACAAAGCACATGTATTTTTGGCACAGTATTTTCTCAAACGTACCAATGTCACCATAAAACATCCAGTGTGTCTTGAAAATTCCCTGTGACCTGTCACTCTGGCTAGTACAGATCCATAATCCAATATCATATCTTGAGTTAAAGCCTGTTAAATAACATAGTAGACCTTTCTGGGTCTAGGAGGAATGGAAAAGGTTCTCATAGAGGTACTGATCCTTTCATTTTCCTTTCAGTTCCCTATTTTTAATTCATCAGATGCTTCGCCTGTGTGTTTTTAATGTATCTAAACCTTCCACAGGATTCCTGTAAAGCAAGCATAAACCCCTAGAAGATGAATGAACCCTGATAGCAAGAATACTGTTATTCCATTTTCATTGTCTGTGTGCATATGCCACATGTGTTCAGGCATTGGGTTTCCCTGGATCTGGTGTTCTGGGAGGTTGTGGGCCATCAAACAAGCGCTGATCTCTGGTCCTCTGGAATAGCAGGAAGTTACATTCACCACGCAGCCATCTCTACTTCCCTTCACTGGGTGATGTTCAACCACCACTCTCAGCAGAAACCGAAGAGGCTACCCTCAGTTTTCAAAGCTCTAACTGGCACTGATCCATGGCTAATGTTTTTTTTAAATAGACTCTGACAATGTCACTGTTTAGAAAATATAATCTAGGCTTCCAAGCATTTATCTCAAGCATAGAAAGACGACTATAGCAATCCTTCTCTGAGGACTACTGAGAAATAGTTTCAAATTGCCAAATGAAGTCTCAACCATGCTATTCTGCTCTTTCTGATGTCAAACTCCCATAAAGACACAGTAAGAGAGAAGAATGCCCCCAGTAACTTTTCTTCCTGAGAAGTACCTCTCTCCCTTTCCCTCCCCTCTCCTCTTTGCCCCTCCCGTCACTCTCCTCTCCTTCATTCTCTCTTGTCCCCATGCTTAAATTTATTCTAATTTTTCTTAATAAACTTGAAATTTGCTACATAAAAAAATAAAAGGTCTCATCCAGATAGCTATTTTATCAGTCAAAAACTGCTTAGAGAAATTTTGACATAAGAGAAATATTAATACAAGATTAAGGAAGTAGTTATTGAACAAAAGTCGGTCATGAACTTTTTGAACAGAGTGCATCATGTTCATTAGTGGTGAAATATAGTGTCAACATTCAAAATACATAATTATTGGATTTATGATTTATGTTTAAATCTTCCCTGTTTAATAGAAGAAAAAGTGCTAAGCACAAATCTAGAAAATTTATTCTGGATGTGATAATGAGTCATAGGTAACTTTGGAAGGAAAGTCCTTATCTTATGATATATACAAAAACACTTTAAAATGAAATACTTATGGTATCTGGGCTTTATTTTTACATAACTAGAGTGAGGGAAGGGACTAATGTCTAAAATTGGACTGGCCAATGAAGAAGCAAGGCTACTTGATGGCTACATCAGAATCATTATACCATTCTCTTTATTTCTGCAATTATTTAAATTCTTATGATAAACTACTTAAGACATAAAACAAACAAACCATGGCCTCTGAATTACTATCTTGCCACACCAAACTCCATGACTTGCAGATCATGGAGGGTCAGAGGAGGTAAAAGTTCAACAAAGTTTCCTCAGTACTTTGAAGCTTGTCTGCACATAGGACTAAATTTAATCAACCACACTCATTTGCATTAATAGCTGGACTGTGCTGGGATATTTCAAAGGAAAATTCATTTTTAGAAAAAAAAGAGCTTAGCTAATTATCATTTTAAATTTGTTAGCATTAAATTGCTTTACCCCATCTGCCCTTATCATACATCCTGATGATGAGACAATCTCTCAATTTGGGGGAACCTTTTATTTATTTAATTCCAAATGGGTAGCCATCTTCCCCCTTTAAATTTAATTGACATGTACTATAAGCCCAATTTTTCAAAGTTTCTCATCTTATCCAGATTTCATTAAGCTTCCAAAGTGAACCGGCCATGTTTCATAATTTGGCTTAATCATGCTTTCCTCTGAAAAGTAAGGTTCCATGTGTCTGCAGAAGTTACGTTATGCTTTATCTCAAGGGAATTTTCAGGACAGGAAATGTAAGGATGTCAGACTTTAAAGCTGTAAATACGTAATAACCAGAAAGTTTCAAACGGTTTATAGATTAGGATACAACCAATTTTCATTCCGATCCAAGCAAAGAACGTTTGCAGTTCTTCTCGCATGGGCATGTGACATTAATCTTGATTGTCTACTTAACTGGATTATAAAGCACCCGGGGGATTAATCAAGCACACTTCTAGGTGTGTCTGCAAAACTGACTCCAGGAAGTTTTACTAAGGTGGGGGGAACAGCCTTAAATATGGTAGCACATCTACCAGTCTAGGGGTCTGGAATAGCACAAAAAGGGGAGAAGGAGAAAGAAACATTCTCACTCATACTCTCTCTCCACCCTCTCTTCCTTTCTCCCTCTCCTCTCTCCTGGTTATCATGTGCAAGTTAGTTTATTTCATCACACACCCATACAACCAATGCTTATCAACCCTCCTAATGATGTGACCCTTTAATACAGTTCCTCATGTCCTAATGATCCTCAACCATAAAATTATTTTTGTGGATACTTCATAACTGTAATTTTGTTGCTGTTATGAATAGTAATGTAAATAGCTGACATACAACCCCTGTGTCAGGGTCCTTCAACCTCCAAAGGGGTCGTGACCTACAGGTTGAAAACTGCTGTGACAGACTGAACCTTGGAGCCCAAATAATTTTTTTCTTTATATTTGTTACTTTTCTTATTACCGTGACCTCATATCTAACAAAAATCAACTTAATTTGTAACATGATTAATAAAAACCCAGAGACAGAAATTGGTGTTCAACCTGAAGATCAGAAAACCAAAACATCCAGTCACTGGCTCTTAGTTACCTCTACCTCCGTCTGAAATGGTGATCTTGTCTCCAGGAATCTCAGAATGAGACTGTGTGTGAGAGCTGTCTCCGCCTGTCTTATATCCCTCTCTACAGGCAGGCATGCACCACTACTGCCTGGTTTTCATGACAAACTAGTGTGGTACTGGGATTAAAATGTGTCACCACTGCCTGATCTATAAGGCTGATCTGTGCAGCTGTTTTACTGAACTTGAGGCAAGCTTCATTTATTAAAATACAAATGAAATATCATTACATTAATTGGAGAAAGTATTTATTTCAGCTCGGAGTTGTAAAGGGTATTATCCATCATGGCAGGGAAGGCATAATAACTGCAGAGACAGTGTCCATGAGGCTGTTTGTTCATGCCTTGGCAGATTAGGAGCCATACACCTAAGGTTGGAACTGAGCCAGGCCATAATCTGTAAGGCCAATCCTAACCTCAGTGAGCCACAACTTCCTCTATCTGAACTACCTCCTAAAGACTGCACTGCCTTCCCGAATAGATCCACCATCTGGGGACCAACTATTCAAATGCATGAGCCTTATAGAGCAATACTTCACATTCGTTTACAAAACTCTCATATTTGGCTCATGTATTTTGTCAAAATGATGAAAAACTAATGTGGCATTTTTAAAGAATAAAGTATGAAAATACTTTGGACACAGATATCACTAATTATAAGATTAAACTAAGAAAAGCAGTTGGAGAAATCATGTAAGCTAAAGCCAACCAAGATGGTGATTTCCATAAGGTAAATGTTATGGTTAAGTTCTGCTTAAATTAATTAGTTTACTTTTATGTAGGGAAAGAAAGCTCAAGATTGGAATCTACTCATGTCTACAACTATTTCAGCCAGCAAAAGTCATTTTAGGGAAGGAATGAATGTTATAATTACAAAAATGCAAAAAAAACTACATGAACATGGAAACTAATTAAGGTATCTCAGGAAACTCTTTGAGGATATCTAATAAAGATGAAAACATGTCTATTTTATTGCCAAGACCAAATTCTTAAGCATATGTGACCAAATTTTATACATTGACTCACCAAAATGTATATACTAAAGTGTTGAAATTAAGAATTTCCTAACTGGTCCAAGATGAAAAATTACTAAATGCCTATAGCCAGTAGAATACATAAATAAACCATGGAATGTTCACATGGGCTCCAAATTAGTGCCTTCCAGCTATAAATCATAAATTTCACTATTACCAACTTTTTATGCCTAAAAATGCTCATAAACTGATACCAACCTTCCTGAAATCTTCCCCTTAATTTCTGAATAATATTCTAAATCAGTTTCCTGCTTTGAACTGGGATTGACAATGCTGAAATACTTAAAGCAGTGGCACAGAAACTTAACATTATGAAATGAATTTTTAGCATATAAAGTTAGCACACGCAAGCCTGTCTCATATTATCTCCTGGTACAAATACCATTGGCGATCCCCTTAAGGTTTTCACAAAATCCCTGGTGACTCAAAAGTGTATAAAACATGAATAGCAATATCTTAAATAAGTGGCAACACTGGAGATCTTAGCAATGTTTATGAACAAATAGTCAACCAGAAAAAATATTCTGAAGCTATGAGAAATGGGGTTTATGAGGAAGTATGGGCATTAGGCTATCTATTGTATGTGATAGAGAGAGAAACACAAACTACCGGTCATAAAAAAAAATACAGTCTTATGTTTGTAAGAGGCAAGAGCTACAAGAAGAATATCTGTTGCCACAGTTGACTCAGTGTCTCAGTTGTGGTTAATATTGCTGTGATCAAACACCATGATCAAAACCAAGTTGGGAAGGAGAAAGTTTATTTGGCTTACACTTCCACATTGTATTTCATCTCTGATTGAAGTTAGAGCAGGAACTCAAACAGGGCAGGAACATGGGGGCAGGAACGTGGGGGCAGAAACTAAGACAGAAGCAATGGAAGAGTACTGCTTACTGACTTCCTCAGGCTGCTTTCTTACAGAACCCAGGACCACCATTCCAGAAGCATCACCAATAATGGGCTGGGCTTGGCCCTTCCCCATCAATCACTAATAAAGAAAATGCCCAACAGACTTGCATACAGCCCAATCTCATGGAGGCATTTTCTCAATTGACGTTCCATCCTCTCAGATGACTCTAACTTGTCAAGTTTAAATAAAACTAGCCAGCATCAGTGAGCCTTTGTTGAACTTAACACATCACTTTTCAATTAGTACCTTTCCTTTCTCATTTATCCCCAAGATGGCATGTCAGCATTAATATCACAATATAAAATATAAATAACTATACAAGTCCCACAGACTTTAAAAATTCAAATACATTAAAAGTTCAGATTCTTTTAAAAAATCCAATCTCTAAAAATCCCAAATCTCTTCTAAAGTTCAAAGTCTCAACTATGGCCTTCTATAAACTTAAAAATATTTGAAATACTATATATCAAGAGAGAAAAACCTAGGCATGGTCACAACCTGAACAACATAAAACCAAACTCCCACTGTGTAAATAGCTCAGTGTTCATATGTAGAAGCACTCATAGTCTAGTCTTTTGGGCTCTACCAAAGGGCCTAGGTTACTTCTCTGCCTCTGCCTCTGCCTTCTGCAGAACACCCAACTTGTCTTCTGGATACTGACTGGCTACTCTCCACCTGATGCTGTTCTTTGGAGATGTGGTCATCCCATCTCCAAAATACTGGGATCTCTTGCTGCAACTTGGCTGCATTTTCACCAATAGCCTCTCCTGGCAGTTTCCAGCCCTGCCACACAGTGCCAAACCTTAATTGTTCTCCATGACCCCTCTATGACATCAAAAAGAGTACCACCTGAGGAATTCTTACACTATTAAATGCAGCTGATAGAAGGAGGTAAAACCTTGGCCTCCTCAGAAGCACAGTTTATGTTTGCTGACCATGAGGAAACACTTCCCAGAGATTGCACCTCAATGATGTTGGTCTCTCCTTAATCACAGCTTATTCTTCATCCCCAGCTGCCCAGCATCCATTGTCTCTCCTAAGCAAAGTTTTCATTTTAGTGGTTCCTGTCTCTTGTTAATGACAGTTGATTCTTCAGCTCTATCTGACCAGATATCAGATACTCACACAAATGGCCTGGTAGAGGCTTGGCTTCCCTATGGACACAAACCAGGCCCCCATCATCTGCTCTGCTCTCAGCATTATCATCTAGTCTTCCAAGCTCTCAGAACAGTTCACCAAGCATTGAACACTCAATGACTTTTAGCCCAAACCTTGAAAGACGTTCCACAATCCTCCCCAAAATGCATGGTCAGGTGTGTAACAGCAATACCCAACGATCCTGGGACCAATCTCTCATAATACCCTCTGTTCTCTTATATGTAGTCATATATCACATAATAACAGATACTTTCTGAAAATATATATACAATTTTATCCCTGTATGAACATCATGGAGCCAATTTAAACAAACTTACTGCTCTGATGCCACTAGATAATATAATTTATGGGATTATGATTATATGTGGTACATCATTGATCAAAGAATCATTCTGTGACATTAGCTATATATGTGCATTACATGTAAATATATGTAGTTGTATGCATATTATACATATGTGTGTTGAATGTCAGTCAATAGAATTCACTGTCAGGCCACTTGTACCTATCAAATTTTCTGATAGGTAAACCTAACTAGAACACTAAAAAATTTGGAGAAATTTATATTTTATTCAACCAATTCTAATGCCATTTAAGAAGACACATGAAAATGTAGGTGGAGACTGTACTTATGTTTCCTGACCTCTACGACCTGAATAATCATAAAAAACTATATTAATTACAACACTGTTTGGACAATGGCTTGGGTGTATTCCTAACTAGCTCTTGTATCTTAAATGAACCCATTTCTCTTAATTTATATATCACCACAAGGCTGTGGCCCACCAGTAAGGTACTGGTGTCTTTCTCCTTTAGCAACTACATTGTATCTCTCTGATTTCACCTACTCTCTTTCAATATCTCTGTTCTGATTTTCCACTTGTCTTTATTCTGCCCTGCAACAGGCCAAAGCAACTTCCTTATTAACCAATGGTAATAAAACATTCACAGCATACAGAGGAGAATCCCACATCATCTCCCTTTTCTGCCTAAATAAGAAGGAAAGTTTAACTGTAACAGAGTAAAATTACATATAACAAAATAGGTATCAAGCAAGGATTACAGTTACAATATTTAGTCTATTTGCATTAGGCAAAAATTAAAGAAAATATTCTCTTGTCTATCTTATCTTTGTGCGTCAAAAGTTTTTGTATCTAATTTATCATTTATTATAATGAAGGAGAACTAAATACCTGTCTTCAATGTCACCAAAGACCCTAAAAGGATATAATACTACCTAAGTAAACAGGAAGTGCATTGTAAGCAACTTCCAAAGTTCTAGAAATGACAGAGACATCTTGCTGCCTGGATAGTCACCCAAAATTCTTCTGTACCATTGAAGGCCCATCTTCAGCCTACAGGCCCATAGTATCCAGCAGACTTTTCCATGAAGCAGGAAATTTGAAAGACTGTTTTGCCTATATTGGAATTTTCTCAGTGAGTTCTTTCTGTGTCCTGAAGAATGTCTGGCAGACTCTTTTATGAAGCATGAACCCTGAAGGGCTGTGTCACCTTCTTCAGGCAAATTCAGCCGTCATTTTTTGTGGGTCCTGCGTGTCCAGTTTATACAGCATACCATCAAGCAGTCCAGGCAAGAACAGTTTCTTGCCCAAATGGCTAGCCTTGTCACTTGAAGGCAAATTCCATAATGAGTTTCTTCAGTGCCCATCAACCTCTCTGAAGTAACTGGTGCGGCCAGAAGAATATATGTCTCACTGTTGAAAAAAGTCGATGTTCTTAAAACATTTTAAATACCATATTTTGTAGGTGTTGAAGATTATCTATCTACCTGATCTATATCTTTGTATATCTAGAAAATTTAGCTAATATAATTAAAAGTTAGATTAATATAAATGACTATTTATTAATCTGTAACTTTTGAGTAAACCTTACATTTTAAATGAGCTGTATAAGCATAATACCTTAAATAAGAGTGTAACTAAATCGATATTAAAACTTTATCAATTATACCAAGATCCATTCCAATGCAAAGAATTCATCTCTATATAATATCCAGTTGTTTCCATTAACCATTTATAACCAACACTTTTAAAATGAAAATAAACATTTATAAACAACCATTTTGGGAATTTAGGCATTCTTTTCTCTTAGCTGTTTCCTGCTGTTTGTTGGATGAAGTGTTTTTAGGATTCACAGAGACCTTTCAGGGAGTCATATCATTAGACTCAAATTTTGAAGTCAAGATACTATATATATACATATATATGTGTATATATATGTGTGTGTATGTGTGTGTGTATATATATATATGTTTAGCCTAGCAGCCTGAACAATGAAATGTCTCTCTCTCTAGTTAGCTCATTTACAGTCAAAAAATTCAAAGAAAACACAATAATATTCTTAATCCAGATTTTTTGTGTATTTTCCACCTTTATATGGCTTTTTTACTCTAATTTTTAAACATTTACTTTATTATCTTTATTCCTTTAATCTATGATGGTCTGTACTTTTGCACATTACTTTTACTGTCTCTTTAAAAATTTTGTTTTAAACTATTCATTTTTATAATTGCCTATACCTATTTTCTTTTTTCATTAATGCTACATACATTTTTAAAACACACTGTGACCCATTCAGAGGTTTGTTTCTGTCTAAATCTGTCTTTATTGAATATATGTAACCCTTTTGTGATCACTGTTGTGAACTGTACTCATTTGGTTTTCATGTCAAAATAATCATGTCCTTAATTTTTTTTAAACTGCTAATTAATAAACATTAACTAAAATACATTAGTCATTCTACATTTATTTTGTTTTGTTTTTCTGAGACAGGGTTTCTCTGTGGCTTTGAACCCTGCGCTGGAACTAGTTCTTGTAGACCTGGCTGGTCTCAAACTCACAAAGATCCGCCTGCCTCTGCCTCCCGAGTGCTGGGATTAAAGGCGTGCGCCACCACCGCCCGGCGAGTCATTCTACTTTAAAAAGTGTAGCTTAATTTATTAAGTTTTACTTTCTCCCAAACCCCACTAAAAACAAAATAAAAGGAAAATTTTATGAATGTAGTAAAGGAGAAAAGACAGCAATGCAACTCCAGGTGCTGTGTGGTAGATTATGTACACCAAGTAATTGTATAAATAGAAAAAGTTAGACCCCAAGTTCATAGGGAAAAAAATACTGAGGCAATATTATTTGCCCACAGAATACTGCAAATTTGGGAGTTGCTGTCCTTGAACAATTCAGGAAACAAGGAAGAATTGGCTAAGGGGACTGTAATCAAAAAGCCTCAGCAGAGCTGAAAAGCAGATCACTCACCATGAGGGACGGTAACTCCCCTTCTCTCCTGTCAGAATCCATTTGTGGATTTTATTGCTGAAACTTCCTGGCTACAGGGATACTTTGCACAGTTGAAAGTGTACACATCTATCTACAAATTGTGCATCTCTTTCATGTTGTGTATTCACTCCCAATTCCAAAAGCACAACTGTAAAACCTTCACAGTTTCAGAAATCAGAGTTCTATCTACCAACCCAAAGACTGTAAGGCTGCTTTGGACAATCTGACCAGCTCAAGAAAGACAGCCTAGAGACAGACACTCATTAGAGATGACCTCCACCATAGTAACCCTGAAGAAAAGCGTAATGACACTGAATACAGAGGGGATGAGGAGCCAATAATCAGTAGACAGTCAAAGGTGACCATTCATCTCAGGCAGAGTTCTGTCCTGGAAGACAGAAACCAAGCAGGTGCACTGAAGAATGAAAGGGAAGAAAATACTGAAAAGAACTTTCTATAATAATGTCTTCAAATATCATTAAAAAGGAAGTATACTTCAATATAGCAAGATAAATTAGACCTTATGTAAAAGACCATCTAGAGTTTTAAAAGGTGGTGGAGGTATAGGAACTCTTTCAAAAAAAAAATTGTATTAAGAAGAGGAGATCTTTCCAGAAACTGAACAAAGACAGCAGAAGGGAAGAAATAATCCTGCTGGTTGAGGCCTTTGATCCTAGCTATACAGGAGGATGAGACAGAAAGACTACAAGAATATCACCATCCTGGACAACTTAGCAAAACTCAGTCTCAAAATAATAAGTGAAAATAGAACTAGGGAACTGGAACTATGGCTCAACCATTATATGGGCTCAGTTCTCAGCACCCACACGGCAGTTCATAACCATCTGTAATGGCCTCTATGGGCACCAGGCCCACGTGTAGTACATATATGTGCAGAAGCATACTTACAAAATAAAATGAATAAATCTTTTTTTAAAAAAAAGTCTG
>JAQHUG010000065.1:6778967-6795462 GCA_028555095.1 Dicrostonyx torquatus
ATAGAGAAGATGACTATTGTGTACACTTGGAGATCACTCTGTTCTTTTATAGGGAAGATGACTATTGTGTACACTTGGAGACCACTCTGTTCCTCTTACAGGGAGGATGAGGGTTGTATACACTTGGGGAAGGCTCTGTCTTCTTACAGAGAGAATGGTTGTTGTATGTACTTGGAAGCCTCTCTACTTCCCTTACAGAGATGACTGTTGATATGATTTTTCATTGTGATCATATGTCTACACATTTTAACATGCCACTGAACATGTGTTGAAGCTTCATATCATAGACTTAATAGTTAAAGTTCTTGGAGGAAAACAAAAATCCTCCTCTTAAACTATTCTTAATATATGGTTTATTGTTTTGATATGTGAATATTTTAAAAATGCATAAATGAAAAAGCTTAAATTTACCATGCCGCCATCACCTCTACCCGTTTGTATTCCTATGACCACTGTTAACAAGATAATTAGTGATAATAGTTTGGTGTGTGTCCTTCTGCACATCCCTGTGAGATCTTGTCCTTTAATGAGATACCCCAGAGCCTCTCTGGAGGCTTCTTAGCATCCGAGGTAATACAAAACCTAATTTCAGCTGACACCACAGCACAAACTAAAGCACTGTGTAACACTCTTGTTCTCAGACACACACATGATTCTTTTCACTTTCTTTTATACATCAATCTACCCAAGTAACTGTGCAAGTGTGCAGTTTTCTTTTAACAGATCCATGGTGCCCAGTTCCTTTGACAGAGGCCATTTGAATTCGTTCAAGAAATCTCTTGCAGGCAACTCACACTTGAAAATCCTGGGAACCAAGTTCCTTTCAAGCCCTTACAGAAGAGGTGGCAAGTCCTACTGCCTCCCATGCCTCCTCTGGCTCCAAATCAAACACTCTCTTAAGAAACCCAGATACCTTTAACTGACTGTCAGGGCGCATTACAAAGAACAGTATTCACATGGAGACATCAGTCTGCAATTTTTGCCAAAGCAACACAATGTCCTTCTTGAGGGCTTGTTGAACAGTGACTAAGGAAACACTTGGAGCACAAAATAATGTCCATAACCTCCATTCAAAACTCTTCCACCCCATGCCCTCCCTTGTCTCCAGTGCCCTCCCTTGCCCTCCTCCTTCCTGTAGTTTAATAAAAGTGGTTAGCAGTTTACAAGAAGTGGAGAATTAAAACCAGAGAGACCTATAAATCTTCTCTCAAGACAAAAGAATTAAGCCGCGTTCAAGGTTTCCAAACACTAGTCAGGATTGTATGTACAGTGATCAGAATGCATTTATACACATGACAGTCTTTCAGATCAATAGAAGTAGATTACTATATACATAAGGGCATAGTCTAAGATTATTTCCTAAATACAAGTTCACCAAATATTTGGAAACTTACCAATAGAAAGGGTCATAAAATTTTTTTAATCTGGGATTTGATGAGCGAAAGCTAAACTTTTTAGCCAAGAACTATATATATATATATATTCTTAAACTACATTTAACAAAATGTTACACAGATTTAAACATTCTAAAATAAAAAATACAACAATCAATTATTTTGCTTTCATTCATCACTGTTTTTATGCCATGCCATTTTAATTTCTGTTACTATTATAATCAGATTTTATTTTCCTAGTGTTTTATCATGATTTCCACGAATAGATTATTTAATTTTATCTACTGCTTTCTCAGATTCATTGAATGTCACCACTGTAATATCCTCTAGTACCATGTGAAATATGAAACTATTAACAAACAACCAAGTGAGAAAGGAATTTAAATGTTCCTTGTGGTAGCAGTTCCTCTCTTTTTAGAGTATTTTTACATTGATCAGTAGGACACAGTTTTTACCCTCATGCCATGAAACTGAATATATTATATTGGGTATTTGGTTGTTGGGTGACCTTAATTTTCTAACAACAAAAAATTAGCTTTTCATTTCATTTTCTAAAAACTATTTACAAAGTAACTCTTCTGTAGAAAAAACAGAAAACACTTCTCAAAACTATATTATCAGAAGCATTTTAATTAGATTACAGTCCTCTGAAAATAAAGAAACAACCTTCTTTCTTTATACCTCTGAGCTCTTTGGGAACAAGGAACATGAGGCAGTCACACTGCTGGCACCCAGTACAGTCTTGTCACTCAGTAGGTAGCTAACGATTATGTGGTAAATGAATGGGTGTTAAAGACGGCAGAAATATCAGGGCAATCTTTAGATAGTCAAATCAGAAAGTTTTCTGGTTTGATGGGGATGTTCTAGATTTCATGGACCTTTAGCACATTAATTAGTATACATGTATTCACTATTAAGAAAATAAGTGGCTGGGAGGTGGTGGTGCACCCCTTTAATCCCAGCACTCGGGAGGCAGAGGCAGACAGATTTCTGTGAGTTCAAGTACAGGCTGCTCTACAAGAGCTAGTTCCAAGACAGGCCCCAAAGCTACAGAGAAAATCCGTCTCAGAAAACAAAACAAAAAAAAGGAGAGATAATACATGTTTTTTCCAACCATACACACCTTAGCTTTGTCTTCTGTATATTTTAGAATAATTTATATTCCATAGGAAAATAGTTTATTACACTTACTGAGTGAATCTGGAATCTGGAAATGCTGATATCCCCATCTTAGCAGCAGATAGTAAAAAGTTGATAGTACTGAGGTGCCAAATGGCCCCTCAGAGCAGACGGCCTCAAGATCAGGAATAAAAGAGATAATCCCGTGATCTGGAAGAAATCAATTTCAGTGGGTTCACGAAGACTCTCTAAGTAACTAACCATTATGTACACTTAGCTTGTGGTCGGTCTGGTGGTAAGACAGTCAAGTAAATGAGTGCCATGGTGAAATCAGTGCAGAGGATCTGGAAGGATGAAGGAGCTCCTAGGAGTAGAGATTTCATCTTCTTTCAGGAAGTGTTGGTACTCGGAGCTGAGCCAAGAAACACAAAAGCAATGTAGAAGTTTTGGTAAAGTTCATGAAGGAAGAAGGAATGCTGGAAAGGAATGGGTGTTCTGGAGAACATATAGATGCAGTAGAGAGGGGCAGAGAGAGTGAGCCAGTCTGGCCCAACCAATGAGGTGATTGACCAGAAATAGTAGGCATTGATCTCTGTACTTAGGAACACAGATCTCACATGTGAAAATGGATCTATGAAGGACTTTAAATATGATTGTGTTATGAGAAAATTGCTTCTGAAGCCAAAATGTGTGTGATTGGGCACACTCGGGCAGTTCTAAGAACCCTACAAGTGCCCACTGTCAACATATTTGTTCTAAAACTAGAACCAGGATTGGAGAGATAGAGCTCTTCCAGAGGACCAGAGTTCAATTCCCAGCAACCACACATGGTAGTGCAAAACCATCTACAATGAGATTTGGTGCCCTCTCCTGGCAGGCATACATGCAAGCAGAACACTGTATACATAATAAATAAATAAGTAAATCTTAAAAAAAACTAAAACCAACATCTCTCTTTAATATTTTCTTTTATTATTTCTCCTTTGTTTAGGGGAATTTATTCAACTATTTTTCCAAGATACAATTGCTTCCATTAGATTCTTTCCAGGTGATGATATACAAACCTAGAACCACTAACTAGCCAGTAATTATGGTAGGAACACACGTGAAGAGAAGCATTTTCAAAGCTAAGTGAATAGCAAGTATCAACTGGTAAAAACAACAATAAAAATGGTATGGTCATCAAGCTCATGTTTATTATCTCTAATATAAATATAATATAAAAATATTCTTTCATTACTGAAACTGTGACTGTACATATTGAATTAAACAACTACTAAAAATACAAAGAGCTAATATTGAAAGATTTTTACTTTACTCTATAGTATATTGATGGCAGGAGTTACAAAATAATCCCACACTAGTTCAGAATTACATATAATAAAGGGTTATTTATTTAGGGGGTAGACTCACAGATCACAGTCCTAGATCACAGTCCTCTGCATGAACAGGGAACAGGAACCGAATCTAGCAGCCAGAAGTGAGAGCTAGAAACAAGAGAAGAAGCACATGCTTTACAGCTGCATTTGTAGTATAAGAGACCACATTCAAGTAGGCTGGTATCTTAAAGACTATTGGCTGAAGGAATTGAAGGAACTCTTACAACATCTCCCCTTTTTGTTTAAATAAGAGAGTTCTAAACCCAATACAAAACTATATATACTAGGAAACGATATCAAGTATAAAATTCGAATTACAGCCAGCATAAACAATATTAAGCAAGGAACATATGCTAAGTGCTTTAATAAACATTGTATCCTAAGGAGTCTAAGTCTTGTATTGAAAATGGCTTGGCTAGATCATAAGAGGACAATAACTATGATTATCTAATCTTCGACCCCATTGAAGTCCCAAGAAGGAAGATAATATTACTTATGTAGGCAGGAAGTGTAAACAAGCAGCTTCTGAAATGTGCAGTAGATGACAGAGACAATTGGCTGCCCTGAGCAATTACCCAGAGTCTTATTTGCAATGTTGAAGCAACCAACTTTGGCTAAGGCCTAGAATAACTTACAGACCATTTTCAGAGCCAGAAAAAAATTCAGAACGGTTTTACCCTGTCTTGGCAAGGTTTGGTAGTCTATCTTCTTGTGTCCTGCTTCTCCAGTCTGGACATTGTGCACTTTGTCAGTGGTTGAGGCATGGGCAGTTCCTTGCCCAAAGGCCAGTTGTGCCAAGAAGAAAGCAATCTCCAAGTGGGTGTCTTTGGTATTCAACACTCTCTCGGGAATAGATCGGTGCTGCCAGGAGCAATCATGTCTCACATCAGTAGAATCCTAAGTTCTTTAAATGCCGTGTTCTACAGATCTTTGAAGTGGTTGAAGATTACCTATCTATGCACAATACAATATGTATCTAAAGAACCTAATTAGTCTGACTAAAGTATAACAAATATGAATGACTATTGACCTATAATACTTAATACCTATACAATTTAAAGATTAAGATTTCATATCAGAATATTAAGCAATCCTTAATCAACTGTGCAGTGAATGATAACAATGACCTCAAAATGTAAACAATGTATACCTTGATTAGAGGTAGAAATATATAATGCAATATGATAAATATATTGCATCAATATAAAAAATTGTATCAATATACAAAATGTCTTAAACAGAGGTAGAACCATGTGTGCATATAATCTGACAAAATAACTTTGCATAGGTGTACAAATATTGTAAACAGAAATAGGAGCTTATTCAACATAACAAATATAATTTGAACTTGTATCAATATATAAAAATCTATACCAATATAAATTGTCCATAAATAATAGCTCACAAGTATTAATTCTATTACTCACTATTATTATTATTATTATTATTATTATTATTATTATTATTATTTGGTTTTTCGAGACAGGGTTTCTCTGTAGCTTTGGAGCCTGTCCTGGAACTAGCTCTTGTAGATCAGGCTGGCCTCGAACTCACAAAGATCTGCTTGCCTCTACCTCCCGAGTGCTGGGATTAAAGGTGTGCACCACTACTGCCTGGTTCTCACTATTATTATTATTATTAGTGTGAGTAAGTTCACACTAATTGACCTATTATCTCATTCAATTCTCCCACTTTTTTTGAGATCTCTGGTTTCACATAATTTCCACCCCAACCCTCAACCCTAAATGGTGTCCTTAACCATGAGGACAAACTTTGTTGGGAGAGAGGATGTCATCTTCTAGAATTGTTCCCTGTTGCCATGGGGGCAATGTTTTTTCCTATGGAATCCTGTAAAAGAAAAGTAAGATTGCTGTTTTGTATAATTGCAATGGTCTCGGAGTAATTGATAGGATTTTTTTGTTTTGTTTCCTTAGTTCTTATTTGGACTCTGGCCAGAATGTTGTAAGAAGGTGCGCTATCCATAGCTGGTACCCAAAAACTGGTGTCATAGTAGCATTATCACATCATGATGTCATATCAACCAGGTGGAGTCAGTGTTGCGGTACCCCATCTTTTTCCTGGAAGCCTCAAAAATTACTGCAGGAAAATCTACTGTTCATTGTTGAAAATTTAAACATCATTCATATATAGATATATTCAACAAAAGACACGATGTAGAGAAAATGGGCATGGAGAAAAGTAAAATATTTCCTTAAAATCTATCTTCTTTCTGTCCCATACCAGATGGCTCCTGACATGAGACATGAGAAATTCTGAATTTTTCTTTTAACAACATGCTTGGATTTAGAGAAGGATAGCCATTGTCCAACTTTAAAGCCAGTTCTAATTTTTAAGTAGAGATATATTCATGTCCAGATAATCAAATTTTACCATGCAGATAATACAACATCATAAGTCAGATTTCTCTTTATTTTTTTTCGGATTTTCAAGAAATATGATTTATGATGTTGTATTATCTGCATGTTGATTGTTTCTGTATAGCTTTCTTTTCATCTTTAGGCATCTAGATGTCCTCTTGACTCTTTGAAGATGAATATTTTCAAATTCATATACAAGAACAGAACCCTGCCCCAACCCTTATGTAGTTTTCTTATCACCTGTATGATTGTCACTTCTGTGAATGAGCTGTCATTTCTCTTTCTCAAGAGGCTTTTCTTTCTTTTAAACCAGATCTTTATTGATTTTGGTGGTATCTATAGTTTTTTGCTCCTGTGGAAACAAAAACAAACCCCTTCCCCAACGTAGCACATGTCCTGGCTTCCATTGTGAGGTAAATATATCCTTGAAATATACCGGCTGATTTAATTCACAAGGTTTTTCTATTATCCAATGACTCTCCACTGCTGTTATTTCTTTCTCATTAGCATTAAGAAAGTTCAAGGTTAATAAAGAATTATGCAATCTATTTTTTGGGGTATTTCCTATCCCTTTCTGTTTGTTTAGCACATCCTTTACAGTTCCATTAGATCTTTCTATAACTGTTTGGCCTATAGGAGTTTTTTGTATACCTGTAATATTCTTTATATTATAATAACCAAAAAATTGTTTCATTTCCTTAGACATATTTGCTAGACCATATTTTGTCTTTATTTGTGCAGGCATACCCACGATGGCCATAACGTCTAGAAAATGCATGATTACCGAATCAGCCTTTTCTGAGCTCAAGGAAGTTGTCCATTTAAAACCTGAATAAGTGTTAATGGTATGGTGTGCATATTTTAATTTTCCAAATTCTGTAAAGTAGAACAGGTCTATCTGCCAGATTTCATTCCTTTGAGTACTGTTTTGGTTTCTCTCTGCATGTAATGGTGTTTGGTTATAGAAAGAGCAAGTAGAACAAATCTTTATAATCTCCTTAGCTTGTTGCCATGTAATAGAAAACTTTTTCTATTTTTTAATTCCTTGCTGTTGACATGATATTTCTTATGAAATTCTAAGGCCTTCAGCACACTTCCAATCAATGATCTATCAATTTCTGCATTACCTTGAGCTAGAGGACCTAGAAGACCCATGTGGGAACAGATGTGTATTATGGGACAAAGCCTTTCCTGATTATATCCCGAACCTGAATGAATAATGAAGTTAGTTCTGTATCATCTGGTATAAATTTAGTGGTTTCAATATGCAAGACAACTCTTTCTGCATATTGCAAATCAGTAACTATATTGAGAGGTTCTTTAAAATTCTTTAGTAACATGAGAATAGCATATAACTCTGTCTTTTGAACAGAGTTATTAGGGCTTTGTTTCACCTTACTTAATTTTGCTGATTTGTAACCTGCTTTTCCTGATTTATTTGCATCCGTATAAAATGTACCAGCTCCAGTTATTGATGTATCATGTACAATTAGGGGAAGAATTCAAGTAGTTCTCTTTATAAGATTAATTCTATCACTTTTTGGATAATTGCTTTTAATTTCTCCCAAGAAATTAGCACAAGCTCTTTGCCACAGTTCATTGTCTTCCCATAATTTTTTAATTTCATCAGCATTAAAAGGCACCATATCTCTGCTGGCACCTACACCTGCTCATTGACAAAGTCTCAATTTTCCTTTTATAATTAGTTCAGAGACTGTTTCCACATAAGTTTTTAAATTTTTACTTGGTTTATGTGATAAAAAAGATTTATTTTAAGATAATATCTTCCCTCCACATTAAAATTCCTGTAGGGGAAATTCCCGGAGGGCACTATGACTAGAATACGATTAAGATTTGGATTCACTCTATCTACATGTGCCTTCTGTAATTTCTCTTCAATGATCATCAATTCTTTTTCCTGTTCAGCTGTTAATTCCCTGGGACTATTTAAGTCTTTGTCACCATCTAAGGTTTTGTTTAAATGAATTATTATATCAGGTGTTATTCCAACAGTCAATCATAGACTGGAAATATCTCCTAACAGTCTTTGAAAGTCATTAAGAGTCTGCAATCAGTCTTTCTTAATTTGTGCCTTTTGTGTTCTAATTATCGGTAAACCGATTTTGTAACCTAGGTAATTGACAGAATCTCTTCTTTGTAGTTTTTCAGGAGCAATTTGTAATCTTCATTTAGGCAAAACTTTTCTTCTTCAAACATTCTTTCTAAAGTATTTGCATTTGAGTCTGATAACAAAATGTCATCCATGTAATAGTAAATTATAGACTTAGGAAATTGCTTGCACATTATTTGCAATGATTGACTTACAAAGTATAGGCACAGGGTGGGGCTATTGAGCATTCCATGTGGGAAAAGGGTCCATTGTTATCTCCTAGTAGGCTGAGAATTATTATAAGTAGGCACTGTAAAAGCAAATTTTTCCCTGTCCTTTTCTTGCAAAGGTATAGTAAAGAAACAATCTTTTAAATCAATAGCTATAAAAGGTTATCCTTTTGATAATAGAGAAGGCAGAGGAATTCCAGATTATAGAGTGTCTGTAGGTTTAATAACCTTGTTGACAGCTCTTATATCTGTCACTATTCTCCATTTTCCAGATTTCTTTTTAACAACAAATTCCAAGGGTTGGCTGATTCTTCAAAATGGCAAGCATCTAGTTGCTTCTGAACTAGCCGTTCTAAAGCCTGAACTCTGTCTTCTGTTAAAGGCCATTGTTTAACCCATATGGGTTTCTACCATTGCTGACAGAGCATCATTCTGTCCTGCCTGGTCCCTCAGTTGTTAAGTCCCAAAGAAACACACATATATCTACATAAATTATAAACTAATTAGCCTAGTATCTCAGGCTTTATATTAACTAATTTTTACATCATTAATTGGCCCATTATTTTTGTCTATGTTAGCCACATAGCTTGGTACCTTTTACAGCGAGGCAGTCACATTTTGCTTCCTCTGTGGCTGGGCCATGATTGTAGTTTGAAACTTCCCTCTTCAAGAGGATGATGGGCATTGAAGACACTCCTTATGGAGTTGGTTAGCCATTTGGGCAAGAAACTGCTCTTACCTGGACTGCTTGAAATGACTACTGAACTTGCCTAAAGGTTAGATGATCTCTTGTTGTTCCTGATTCACAAAAGACTCTACTAGACATTCTGCAGGATACAAAAGAAAGTGACTGGCAAACTGCCAATATAGGAGGAACTGTCTTTAAAATTTCATGCTTTTTGGAAAAGTCTGCTGGATACTATGGGCCTGTAGGCTAAAGATGGATGCCCCAATGGTACAGAAGAACTTTGGGTAACTGTACAGATAGCAAGATGTCTCTGTTATTTCTAGAGTTTTAGAAGTTTCTTACAATGTACTTCCTGTTTACTTTGGTAATATATTCTTTTGGTGTCTTTGATGGAGTTAAAGAATTTATAATTATGGTTATAGTTTTAAATATTGTTAACTATAATTCTTACTTGATACCTGTTTTGTTGTATGTAATTTCACTATGTTAAAGTTAAAACCTTACTTTTTTATTTAAACAGAAAAGGGGAGGTGATTTGAGATTTCCCTCTGTATGTGTAATCTGTATGCTGTGATTACCATTGATAAATAAAGGAACTGCTTTGGACCTATAGCACAGCTATAGGGAAACAGAGCTAGGTGAGGAAAACTAAGCTGAATGCTGAGAGAAAGGAGGCAGAGTCAGAGAAAAGCCATGAAGTTGCTGGAGACAGACACTGGGAACTTTACCCAGTAAGCCACAGCCATGTGGCAATACACAAATTAATAGAAATGGGTTAAATTTTTTTTGGTTGTGAGCCTAGCCTTTAACGGCTGAGCCATGGGTTAAATTAATATAAGAGTTAGCCAATAAGAAGCTAGAGCTAGTGGGTCAATTAATTAATACAGTTTCTATGTGATTATTTTGGGTCTAAACTAGCTGTTTCTATGTGATTATTTCGGGTCTAAGCTAGCTGGGTGGCCAGGAACCAACAAGCGACCTCCCTCCAACAAACCATTTTAAAGGCAAGGCCATTAGTACCTCTGAAGGTATTCAAGAGTACTCAGTGCATTCAAGAGTTAATGGGTGATGTGGGATTCCCCTCTGTATGCTGTGGATACAATTGGCTAATGATAAAGAATATGCCTTACCTGTGATAGGACACAGTAGAGTTAGGCAAGGAAAACTAAACTGAATGCTGGGAGAAAGAAGGCGGAGTCAGTGAGAAGCCATGTATGCCTGCCAGAGACAGATGCCAGAACTTTATCCAGTAAGCCACATTCACGTGACAATACACAGATAAATGGATATGGGTTAGTTTAGGATATAAGAGTTAGCCAGAAATACGCTTAAGCTATCGGACAAACAGTATTGCAAATAATATGGTTTCTGTGTGATTATTTCAGGGCTGAGCAGCCTGGAACAAACAAGCAGCCTCCAACTGCAGTATGTAATTTGGGCATACATAACACAAAATACTATAATTGCATTGAACAACTAATAAGAATTTCATTGACTTAGAACCAACAATAGCCCAATTCTTCACACTGTGATGACTGCAATACAATACTAAGAGAAACTTACAAGCCTGAGATTGAGAGCATCTCTGTGGGATGCTTGAGCTGTATCTCTAATTTTGGCAGCTGGTTTTTAACCTACTTTACTCTTTAAAAACAAAAGTGCATGTTTCTCATTCTCTTCCCTCAGAAATCCACTATTTTGCACCCGGTACAATCTTGTTGGAGAAAAGGAGGCCCATTCTCAAATAGCATGCAGGTTAATTGCCTTTGGAATCAAGAAATAAGAAGACATAACTTTTCAATGAAAGTTTTCTATAAGTTAATGGAGGTCAGACAAAACAATGCCACCATTCCTGGAAGTAGGAATAACAGCCATTGTTATAGAATAGGAGGCCCTGGCTGTAGTTTCCTTGGTCTCTCAGAAAGTTTACAGTGATGCATTTTATTAGTCTATTTATAAAGTAGGTAGTAAGTGGAGAATGAGAGAAAAAGAACCCAAAAGTCACCAGCTTTCCAGTTAAAACCATCTGAGACTAGAACTGAGATGCTAGCTCTCTTAGCATGGGATCCCTGTGGTGGAGTAAAGCGACCACACTACCTGGGATTGTCAGTGAAAAAGGTGAGACACAACTGAGAGCTTCTCAAACTTCTACCAGACATTTGAGAAGAGAGAGGACAGAGGAGAAACTTTACAAATCAGATGATTCATTTAGAAATTAAGAGTGTAGAAAGATTCTGAAGAAAATTGTGTATCACAAAGGAAAAACAGGAAGAACAAACTGAAAGAAAGTCTGTGTCAAATGACACTGTCTTCCCTACACAGCTGAGGGCAAGAAGCAGAGGTGTGCATTCCTGCTTGTGCATCTTAAGAAGCAGACCACTGGCAAGGAGTCATGGATGCACACCTTTAATCCCAATGCTTGGGAGACAGAGGCAGGTGGATCTCTGTGAGTTCAAGGCCAGCCTGTCTACAGAGTGAGTTCCAGGAAAGCCAAGACTACACAGAGAATGGAAAACCAAGAAAGAAAAAAGAAACAGACCAATGAATAAGCTGAATAAGACAAGAACCCTTACACCTTGCATGCATTCTCAGGTTTTTGTCTTTAATAGGTAATAAAGGAAAAAAACCTTTAGAAACAAAATATAAATCATTTCAAATGAGATAACGAAATGCAATAAGAGGTTTCTACAGAAAATTGCACTTGGTACAAATATTAATGGATAAAATGCCACACTGAAACATTGTTACCACTCACCCTCCATGTATTTTCTAGAGTATATAACTAGATATCTCACATACAAATGAAGAAATTGACAATTGTTTCAAGTAAAGAATGATTTTTGCAGAATCAATTACTTGAGAAGCACTTTACCAGTGAACATAAAATAATGAAGAGTAATAATTTAAAACCTAAGCTGAAGTGTTCTGAACTGGGGAACATTCCGGCAAAGTCACTGATAGTCTGCCTCTGAGATCTACTTTTCATCTCTTCAGAAAAATAAACTGCTCCTTCGTGACAATGTTTCAGTAACTGACAGAGTTGGCAGTGTGGCCAGAGATAGTGGGATATTAGGAACCATGACTGATAGGAAAATTGGGGGCTGTGGAAAAAGGGGAAAACACAAATTCAAATTTAATGAATAGCTGTTGTACTTCAGAATCCTTTCAAAAATATCAGATGACATATTGAGGTCACCACTGATTAAAAAAAATGTATCTGCAAAGGGAGCCACCTATCTCTCCTGCAAACAGCACTAAACTCATTGAACCTCTGCTCTACTTACCAATTCCTGCTGCAGGCACTTTGATGGTGCCTATGGCTCACTCCTTCCAGGCTGGAGGACCCACTGGATGTGGTTAACTATGGAGGAAAAACTGAAGCCTTGGTTACCTTTTATGTAAAGCCAGCATGAAAAGCAAAGAAGCAGGCTGTCTGATCTCTAATCTGTCAGAGCAGAACTCTGAGAATAAACTGGTCGTATTGTGATGTGGAGCACTCAATAGACAGACTGCAGTGGGTTGAATGACAATTATCCTCATAGACGCTTATGCTTGAAAACTTGGTCCCCAGTTGTTGGAACTATTTGCACTAGCAAGTGTGGTCTTGTAGGAGGAGGTATGTCACTGTGAATAGGCTTTGGGGCTTCAAAACCCAATGTCACTCCAAGTTAGCTCTCTCGGCCGCTCTCTCAGCTTCATGGTTGTTGTTTCAAGATGTACGTTCTCAGCTGCTGCTCCTGAACCATCCTGGCCTGCCTGCCTGCCTATCTATCTGCCGCCATGATGATCATGGCCTCTAAACATCCTCAACTGTAAACAATCTCCATCATGTTGGCTTTGATAGTCAACCAAAGTACAGAGACTAAAAGTAACAGATACTAAGAACATTTCTTAAATTTTAGATAAATATTATAGCTTCCAAAGCAGCAAATGTCTATTACTATGTTGGACATTTGAATAACTACTTTGTATCAAATAAGGCCTCTCCTCCACAAAAAAAAAAAGAAAAGAAAAAAGGAGACTCTCAAGTAACTTACTTGTGCCAACAGCCAAGGACTTGACCCATAACCCATAAAGTGGCTATGACTACAAATGTCAGCACTGCTGAATAGACTAGCCAGTCACCACCCACCACACTACTGTGGCCTTTAGATAAGACTTCTAATAATTATATTCAACTCAGAGGAGAGACTGAAGAAAATATCAAACAAAAAAAAAACTTTGTCTCAGAGCAGAAACTAAGCTGAGTCATAGAGAAAATTAAGAAGTATTGGCCCCTGCATCTTGAGAATGATGGGCAATACCAGACAGATGCAGGATGCTTCTGAAGTCTGTTCTCCTAGAGACCCAAATACATGCTGGTACCGCATAGACAAAGTAGAGAGAGTATAGAAAACAAATGAACAGGCCTCACACAATTTTAACTTATTTAATCATGATGTAAATAAATTACTTGAGAAATTTCTCTGCCTTAGTCTAAGATTAGAGGTAGAAGCCACCACGCTCTGATGGAATTATTGGCAGCTTTCTTGTCTCAGGCAGACTAAGGTCCTCCCTGACTACCTGTCTCCTGTTTCTTTAGCTAGTTCTCTTCCCCATGCCCAGGGACAAGGTTGTAACTTTGGAGTTCCATTGCTCCTATTACTGAGATGGGTTTGAGGTTTCATTATCTGCCTCTGTGCAGAGTTGGTCTGTAGTTTGCTCACATGTTAGCCAGAGATAACATATATGTGCTGTGCATGATGGACGCTAGATCTGAGAGAAACAGAATTGGTAGGAATAACCGATAGAGGAATTAAAATGGCACACATACCTCAAAGAAAAAAGAAATTTCTCTTGATTTCTTTCACTATTTCTTTGGTGAGACAACTGATTAGCCTTTCCTTGTGGATATTTTCTCTAAACTATACATGGAGGGGGCAAATTAAATTATTAAATAAATTAAAATCTTGAACTTGAATTAAAAGTTATTGTAAACCCTAAAATTAAGCTAAAGTGAGAACGAAATAAATTAAGAGATTTAAAATGACCATTGAAACTTAACTATTTTCAATTAAATATTTTCTGTTTAATTACTAACAGTGCAGTAATGTTGCTTTATACTCAACATATTAGCAGTAGCTATGGTAATTAAAGTCAATGAAGTAGTGTGGAATCGAATCACCATTTATTACATAAACTTATTATAAATATATTATATAGGCTAAACTGCCTTACCAAGTACTACCGAGAAATTGAAGAGAAAAAAACAATAAAAATCAGAGATGGAACTCTTTCTGTCTCTGGCCACCAAAGGGAGAGCAGCCAGTGCCACATCTGCGCATCTACAATGGATGGCTGTTCAGAACTGCTCCAGTTTCCTGATCAAGAGGAATAAGCAGGTGTACAGTACCGAGCACAATAACCTGAAAGCCTTCAGGTTATTTACTCCTTCTGCTACAATCGGTTGATTCACAAGACTGTGTAAGGGGAGCCCGCGGGGTTGTAGTGGTTATGAAAGGCAGATCTGGTAAGCAAAACCAGCCGCTTCTTACCTGAGGACCACCATCAACAAGAACATACAGGCTACCCTCAGCAGCATCAGGTACATTATCCTCGAGAAGGACCGTCCAGATTTGTACGTGGCGGGTGTTCGCAAGGCCAGTGCCAATCCTGCGAAGCCCGAAGCCTGTGGTGGTAAAGAAAAAAGAGACCTGCACCACCAAGTGCTCCTGAGAGACAATAGAGTCTACTGAATTGAATTTTTTCAACCACAAAAAAAAAAGAAAGAAAAAGAAAAAAATCAGAGATGGAAATTAGGAAGAGGAAAAGTAACAGAGGAAGAAAAGAACAGTGAAGAAGACCCTTGGCATCTAAATGTGATTTCAGCAAAATAAAAAAGAGGACTTGACTTTAGAATGAGAAAAAGGAATCTCACATTGTGTCTACATTTTTAAAAATGCAGACAGCCTGGGGAGGCGGCTCACTGGATAAGAGCCCACAAGCATGAAAGTCCAAAGATGTGAATTTAAATCCTGAGTACCCGTATAAAAAGCCAGGCATGGCTGACTATATGTATCTGTAACCCCATGTCAGAGACATGTCAGAGACAGGCAGAGCCCCCCAAAGCTAGCCCAGCTAAAACAAAACACCAAGTGTCAAAGTCAGTAAGGGACCCTGAATCAAAAGAATAAAAGGCAGAGGGACAGTGAAACATTGGATGTTTTCTTCTGACCTCTTTGTGTGCATATGTGGGCATACATAAGCACCGATCACATACACACACACACACACACACACACACACACACATCATGTACCAACCTCTTCTCCTTCTGCATGAAGTGGTTAAAGCAAAGATGCAGACAAGAGGCAGTTATCCTAACAAAAAAGCATCACTGCTGCTGAGCCCTTAGGGAGCCAGGCAGGGGTAGAGGCGAAAGCACTTCTGTGCTAATCAATATGCTGAGAGTGAGCCGGGAGCTGTGTCCAGGGGTCTGAAACCTTTGAGGGCAGGTGTTTCTTGTTATCGCCTCATTTTCTGTAACCTAGGAAACGCTTTACCTTTTTCAACTGAAGTAATCAATACCCAGATGATTGTAAAGGCTGGCTTTCTTCTTTTTTTTTAATCACTGAACATAATATTTCAAATCCTGGGCCCTTGAAAAAATGGAGAAATAAAGTGAAGTTCGTTGATTTCAAGCATTTGACATTTGATGGCTCTTAATAAAAAACTAGTATGCAATCAAATGAATTCATTCTTTCCCCTTCACAAGAGTGCAAGTTTTGAAAGGTGTGAACTCTTACAATAAAGGATGAATGTTTACACAAGGACGAATGTCTGCTTTGAAGTTATTTTCATTTTAAAATCATGCTAAGTTTTCCTCCACTAGATCATATGATTGACTTCTAGAGAGTCTATGAATATATATATATGAGTGTATTTCACTTGAACTATACTAACAGTTCAAGGGGTGTGACGCCAACCTGATGTCCACCATATTAGAGGCTAGGGATACCCACCAGCAGTAATACTACATTTCTAGCCTACAGAGAAGCCTGTATTTGATCCCCAGCATGCAAATGGATGGAAATAGAAAACTCTATCCTTAGCGAGATATCCCAAACCCAAAAAGATGAGTATGGTATGTACTCACTCATTAGTGGACCCTAGCCAGAAACAAAGGTCATTAAGCTTATAGCTCACAAGCCTAGAGAA
>JAQHUG010000065.1:6796387-6858352 GCA_028555095.1 Dicrostonyx torquatus
AAAAAAAAAGGAAAAGAAAAAAAATGAAGTTACTCTATATTAGCAAAGGCTACTTTTTAACTCAAAGTTTGATGGTACCAATCTGATCCACACCATTGGGAAGAACTGTCTTTTCATGCTAGTTCATCAAGCAATGCCACACAAAGTGATGTAAACCACACACTAAGAAATGCTACAAATGGAATCAATGATGGAAACAGCAGAACTCATTTGCAAAGGAACATTTGAAATCAATGACTAAACCCCCAGAAACTTGAAAAATAGAATTTATATTCCAGTTTTTCTCTGTCAGACACTTTAGGGGAAAATGGAAAATGCAATTGCCATGAGACCACACCTACATTCAAAACTCGAAACCGTGCAGGATGCCAAATGCAAACAGTAAGTTGAACCGCAACATATTTCCTGGATTTCACCACTTTTAGACTTCTCTGAGTGGCAATTTTACATTTTAACTTACAAATTGCCTTATCAAACACAATAGCAACAAAGAACGCTTAACTTAAAGTAATTCTATTGTTTTGAATTTGTCTAATAACACTTTCCTAAAACATTTATTCTTGCTTTTGAAGCAAATTTAATAATTAAGAAAAGTAGGTTCAACATTCCTCATTGACACCAGGTTAACCACACTAGTACTTTGGAAGAGAAAAAGGGACAAACACAGGGCTGTGGGGGCTGGGGCAAGAACAGGTATCTTCCCTAGAACCATCTAGCATTTTAGGATAAGCTCTATGTGGTAGTTTGAAAGAAAATGACCTCCGAAGGCTCATAGGGAGTATCACTATTAGGAGGTATGGCCTTGTTGGTGTAGATGTGGCCTTGTTGGAGGAAGTGTGTCACTGGGGACAGACTTTGACATATCAGATGGTCAAGTTAGATCCAGTGTGTCTCCCTGTCACTTCTTGCTGCCTGCCATTCCAGATATAGAATTCTCAGCTACTCCTCCAGCACCCTGTCTCCCTACATGTCACCATGCTTTCTGCCCTGATGATAATGGACTAAACCTCTGAATTGTATGCCACCCCAATTGAATGTTTTCCTTTATAAGAGTTGTTGCAATCATGGTGTCTCTTCACAGCAATAGAAACCCTAAGACACTATCTAAAGGAAGAAAGTGGACACTGAGGTTGTGTATAGCCAAGACACTGCCTGTGCATTTGCTCATTTGAGGGAGTCTAATGTTTTCCTAAAGGGGGTGTCAGAACTCCAAATCTCCAAGGCAAGTCTCCCCAGCACAGGCAGGTGCCTATGACTTCTCAGCTCAACTAAGGTAAGAAAGAAGGCAATTCATAGGACGTGAATTTGAAAGAGAGAACTCTGGTGAGGAAGAGAGACTATAATGTCATACAAAATTAAAACCTAGATTCTCCTTCCCTGTCATCTTTTCGGTTTTAGCACATTTAACTGTGTACTGCATGAAGGAAGCAGCAGAGTTCCACAGGCCTCCGCGTCCTGGCCTAAGATCCCTATGGAGTGAGAATTGGGATGAAGCTCTGCTGAGCTCATCAGTGTTCCTTGGAGCTGGGAGGTTACAGTGCTTCTCTCCATGCAGCACTTCTGTCAGACCCCCTTCTCAAAATGTGCTTTATGCTTTCTTGCCCTATAAATTATGAAATTATGCAGTGTCACGCCGTGGTCAGATCATATTAGCTTTGTGATCGTGGAACATTATTTAACATTCCGTCTCAGGTTCCTGTCTCCTTCACATCTACTCCTTAGTGCTCCTAAGAGAAAATTAAATGTGCTAACAAAGCTGAAGTGGATAGCAGGGCTTCAGAGCCTAAGTTTTCAGTGTTGCTTTTCACCCATCCGTAGCCCCACATTTGAACACTGCTTATGCCTATGCTTTCCCACTCCCAATACAACTACAAAGTTCAACTACTACTAAAGTACTCTAAAGTGGATTTTTACATCCACCTTCTATTTACCACCCACCTACACTACCCTGTCCCATGGCTGCCCTTCTAATGGGGGCATTCACTATGTGGTCCTAATTTACCACCCGGTTCAACCCACTTACAACTGACAACAGATTTGAATATTCATATATACAAAACTCCTGCCTCAAAGATGCATATAAAATTGTGATAAATATTATCTCACCTAAGCTCAGAAATGGGAAATGCTTCAGAGGAATTTGCTATATATCTGGGCCATTCTTTCTCCCTCTTAAGGTATACACAGATTGTCTCATCTAAGTGTTTGATCTCAGCAGGGAAAAACATCTAGAGGGTTGCATTCTCAGGAAAGAGAGGGGATTGCTCCCAGACAAGAAATGGAAAAGCATCTGACAAGAATGATTGAGTTGAGTCAGTTCACAAGGATTTCTAATGAAAGTCACTTGGGGGAAATACATGAGTTGGCTTAAATTATTATTAAAAAGATATAGTAATTGAATTGGAATATCTATGATTGTATTAAAATAATTACTGTCCACTCCTGGAAAGAGAGAGCCTGGATTTCTTCTAGAGTTCCAGGACCTAACCAGGAAGGGCAGAGTGCTGAACACAGCAAAACCCAGGGCACTCTTCTGTGATAATGGCTTGCACTGATTAAATTCAGCTTCAGTCAACCTGATTCAGCCTCAGAACCCTATTCTCACCATAAAATAGGAATGATGCTTTAAGACATTAATTTGAAAAATGACTCAGCCAGTATAAAGTCTTTTTCTTTCTCTCTGAAACTACCCATCACTGAATCAAAGGTGTGAATGTTCTCAAAGCTAAGGCCTAGCCTAGAGCATAGTTTTCTTTCCATGTGTGTTGGTGTAGAAAGAGCCACCAGCTCTTGTTGAGAAAGAAAGGTTCTCTAGGTCTGTCATTCCTCACCTCATGATTCAAAAGCAAAAAGGAGTAAGGGAGTGCAGCTCAAAAAAAAAAATGCTTAGCCTATGTGGTGGCTTGAATGAAAATGGTCCCTACAGGCTCATAGAAAGTGGCACTGTTAGGAGGTGTGGCTTGCTGAAGTAGGTGTGGCCTTATTGGAGGTACTGTGTTACTGGAGGTGGGCTTTGAGCTTTCAATGCTCAAGCCAGGCCCAGTGTCTTTCTCTTCCCGCTATCTGCTCATCCAAATGTAGAACCTCTCCACCACAATAATGGATTGGGCCTCTGAAATGTAAGCCAGGCCCAAGTAAATGTTTTTTTTTATAAAAACTGCTTTAGTCATGGTGTCTTTTCACAGCAATAGGAGATTGACTAAGACAGCCTGTGTAGGGTCATACGCTAAACCAGCAGCCAAAAGAGCAAAACAGAAGGCTATGCACAGTTTAGTAGAAGTCAAAGAGAGGCAAAGAGTAGGAAAAATGGGAAATACTTTCTGGGGTGAATAAAACATCCTTATGGAATATGCATAAAAAGACAGAGAGAAAATAAAGTTCAACCCATTTATTTACACCTACCCCACATTCAAGTTTAAATACTAATATCAGAAGCAATCAGACAATTCTGAAAAATAATCCATACACAGAGGCTCCATAATTTGAATTATTTGTTCAGTGACTCAGGAAAGGCTCACAGTAAAGCAGAAGAGAAAGGTTGATGAAGAAATTGCACCATGGAATAACTAAGGAAAGAGAACCTGGGAAAGAATGCTTGGCATTGAATATGAGACCCAGATATTCTTGAACATTGCAAAAATGCAGAAGGTGGTTGAATACACTGAGTGTTCCCTGGGAGGTAGACAGTGGGCGGCAGGATAAGGAGAGCGGCTATTCAGAGGAGAACAAAGTGACCCTATGGCATAAGAGCACTGGGCAGTTTTACAAAATGAGAGTCACAACCAGCTCTCAGAAAAATATCAACACTCTCCTTCTCTGCCCTGCACCACTGCCCTACAAGGTGACAGCAAATTTGGCCTATCAGAGATGAGAGCACCGGGCAAGCAATAGAGTTGGCAATGGGAATAGTCAGATATGAAATGACTGGGCAAGTTCAAACACATCATGAGTGCCAAATTGTTAACCAGAAATGGTGAGTGATCATTGCCTGTTTTTACCTCATTTAAACATCATAAAAATTCCTCCAGCCACTTGATGGTTGAACTAAGCTTATTTCTACAGCCTTGCCCTCTATTTTCCCCACAGGCACTAGTGTCTCCCTCTCACACTGAGCAGAGCGAGCTTTCTTTGACTCTGCGTGGCTGGCTTCTCTGCTATCACTCAGGACTCAGTTTGTCGTTTGGGGTTTGGTTGTTAGCTTTGGTGTAGATGTAATTCAAATCAAACCACCACGCTTGATGATGAACTTTTGAAGCGTTCCCAGCAACACTCTGAAAAAAAAAAAAATCAAAACTGCCCGGAGCTCCACTCAGGCTGTTTATTTCCACTTTTGCAAAAGTACTAGCCAATGCAGTTGCCAATATAAACAATTATAAATACTAGCAAGATACAGGAGTGATTTTAACAAACATAGTAAAAAATGTACGGAAATCACGGAAACTGCTGTGCTTACCACATAGGTGGCCACCACATAACGCCCATATCAGTAGCTTTTATGATATGCAATATGTAGAAAATATAGCTGGAGATATTCCTCAACACTGAAAAATGTTGAATAAGTAAATCTAATTTTGCTCTCTCTCTCTCTCTCTCTTTGTTTTTGTCAAGGTATTTTATTACACAAACATAAAAAAGAGAGTAAGTCTGTGACACCATCACAGTGTTATAAAGCAACAGACGTTGTAGCCACATACGTTGTAGCCACATCTATTAGGAGAAAAAAGCAAACACTAGCACTTAATTCATTTTGGGTTGTATGATTCCTTATATGCCATAGGGGTCTGCTGGTCAGTGTTGTTGGTTCTTCCCAAATGCTGTTTTCTATCTTTGTCACATTTGTATAACCCGTGTATGATTTATAAAATACATTTACATGATGAATGTATGACATGCAAAACTCATTTATATAACCAATATATGACATGCAAAGCACTTCTACTTAATCAGTGTGTGTCATATAAACTCTTTTAGGTAGTTATTTTTAAGTATGTATTTATTCGTTCATTTATTTATTTATTTTACATAATTCTTTAATGACTCTTTGGAAATTTCACATTATTCACCCTGATCCTGCTCACCTCCCAGTCCCTTCGTATCTGTCCCACACCCCTGCATCATGACACTCCAAAATTAATTAAAAACAAACAGAGCCTCTTAAAACTCATCAAAACTATAACAGCCAGGTGACAATGGTGCACACCTTTAATCTCAGAACACGAGTGTCATGAGTTTGAGGCCCAGCCTGGTCTACAGAGTGAGAGAAAGAAGGAAGGAAAGAGAGGAAGGGAGAGGGAAGGAGGGAGGGAGAGACAGACAGACAGAGAGAGAGAGAGAGGGGGGGGGGAAATTATAGCAAAGAGTAGCTATGAGATATGGAAATGTCCAGCCAGAGTAAGATTCCGTCTCAAAAAAGAAAAAAATTAAAGTTTGGAGGGTAACTCTAACTCCAAGAGATCTGATGCCCTCTTTTGGTCAACATGGGCATTGCACTCATACATGCACGCACGCGCAGGCATAGACACACACACACACACACACACACACACACGTACAAAATAAATGTTTAAAAGGCTGTGAAAGGGAGAATTAAAGGCATGAAATCATGAAGATAGAGAACAAAAAGGGAAAGATCAATAGAAATAAGAAATTTGTTATACAGATGAGTAAATTATTACCTTCTGAGAAAGCCAATTCACTGACAAAGCAAAGGACATGTCCAAGTTATATAATAGAACCTTCAATGTACAGTCAAGGGAAATACAGGACTCTCTTTGCTGCTTCTGCTTTTACTGGATATTGTAATTCCATTGTTCGAGCAATGGATGAGATGCAATTTACATACCATGATGCTCCCATGACTAGGTTCATGACTCACTGGTATTTTAGTATATCAGGATTGTTCAGCCATCCTCAGAATACAATTTTAGAACACTTTTCTACCTGCAGGTCTGTTTAAAGGACACCTCCTTACAGATGTCCCCTGACCATCCTCAGCAGATCCAGGCTACTTGTTCCCTATCTCCTGTCCTCCTTCCTTCTCCTTACTTTGTGCTTCAAACACCATGAACATTGATAGTTGCTTTTCTTAGTTATCGACTTCCTCGTTTACTGGCTGCCTCTCCTGGTAGAATGTGAGCTGTACAAAGCATGTTTCATATCTTTCTGTGCAGTCCAGCTAGCAGCATGGCATAGGGCTTTGCACATGTTATGTGGTCACCAAATACACTTGCTGAACTGGTGAATGAATTGTCAAGGAATAACGGCCCCCCAGGAGGTGAGTAGTGTGGATAGTGAAGGACCAGTCACCAAAAGCAATGCCCAATAGGATGAATAACAGACAGTAGAACAAGAACAATAGCCCTGCTGCCCACAAGGTGTTTGAAAGAGAAATCCGGCCATTTGGACTGAGTAGACTCAGTAGAATTTGTAGGTTAATAAGAATGAGAGGGAAAGCATAAAGAAACTAACAGTGCTAAAAAAGAAATGATTAATTATTAAACTAAAAGATATGATTATAAAACCAGGTATGGTGTTACTTGTTTGAAATCCAAGCATTGGGGAGGTAACAATTGACTTATCAAGAGCTTACAGCCACCCTCACTATGTCATGAGTTTGAGGCAAGCCTGGGATATTTGAGATCCTATTCGGGGGTGAGAAGGACAGAAGGAGGACAGACATCCATAGAGAGCTAAAGATAGTGATTTTATATGCATTTCATTCTGTTAGCAATGATATGCATATTGCACACTTTAGGACATAAGAAGTATATGTTGCTTTGATTCATCACCCTCACATCTGGTGGTATTTAGGTGCACACTGGTTATACAGGGTGGTACCCAATTCTGGAGTCCCAAGTACTGCATTCCTAGATTCCTGCTTTGCCACATCCTTACCATGTGACTTGAGGCACTTTACTGAACTTCTCTATGCTTTGATTTGAGCATTTAGAAAGAAGTCATTTTAATAACTCCTATATCATAGAGGTTATTGTGATTGTCGAGCAAAAGTAATCATGGAGGCAGCTGTGTCCTTTGTTAGCTAGGAGTAATCAGGAAGCCGTGGTAGCCATTGTAGTTGCTGTGACTGTGGTGGTGTTGGTAGGAGCAGTAGTAAGCCATAGTAGAGGAAGGAAGAACAGCTCACCATGGTTGCTTTATGGGGCTGGAGAGTAAAATTTAGATCAGTGTCAAGCAGTGTCAAATACAAAGCACTGAATTAACATTGAATTGACTTGTTCCCACAGTGCTTCCTATCATACGGCAAAATGATCTGACATGATTGATTTTTTTCTCCAAGAACTGGGTGAATCAGCAGATTTGTAGACCTTGTCAGTGGCAATCTGATTCCAAGTAATTCATTCTTGGCTTCAGCACACAGGCACTGTCAAGACCGCCATGTGAGCTGTGTGGACTTGGATGCAGGGCAGGATATGTGTGGGATTTGGATTCTGTCATGAGTGTATAAGAATTTATTCTTTAAAGAAACAAGCAGGATAATCATGGGGAGTCCTGAAAAATAAGACATGACATTCACAAATCAATAGAATCATTTACTTAAAGGAGTTACTGGTTGGCGTTTATCGGAAACATTGTCAATGTGTCTTCCTTGAAGATGAAAGCGAAAGAAGCACCCATTTGTAATATTAGCTGACTTCACAATTGTGCATGATTCTCCAAATACACTACTACGGACTGAGGAGTAAAAAGCTGTTTTATCTCCATATCTGGTGAGAAACAGAGCTAGCCTCCAGGTACAAAAATCAGAAGCGAGACTGATACTTAATTACCCAAAGAGAATCAGAAGAAAGTACTACAAAAATATTCAGCATAAATAAGAGCGAAGGATCTGTCTTCAACTAAAAAAGGAATGTGCTGTATTTGAAATAGCCTAAAGGCTTATTTTCCATTTAGGAAAGAAAACACACTCTTAAAAATCATCTCAGTCAAGTAAAATCTAGATCAATATTGAGCACAAGCAAGACCACAAATGGCTATAGCTGCTGCTGACCAGCTCTTAAGATGAGCTGATTCTTCCTCTTCTAGCTCTTTTCAAAACATATTGCAGCGATGCATTATTATAAAAATATTCAGTCTAAAAGACTAGAACATTTGCTGCACCTCAAAGAAGAGCTAGTAATGCACCTTGGGGTCATTTCAGGCTGCTTTCCTACTGTGCACTCAGCCTTTTTTTAAATCTACCTTGAAGAGAACAACAAAACAACCAACCTTGCTTGCCTTGGATTTCCCATGTAACTTTTACAACCTAAGCTAATGCATACATATAATTTTAAATTATGTATTCTTCCATGTCCCTGACCACCCAAGTAATCCATGTGTGTATATACCTTATGGTAATAAATGCTGAAAACAGCAAATAGGTTGGAAACAATCTTACAAAATCAATATCTGTCATAAATGTTGAAGGCCGCATATGGATATTGTTTGATAGCATGTGACTGTTACCTGGATCATCTGGAGTCAGTAAAGTTTCATTCCTTATAAAATTCTATTAAACAATTCTGCAAAGTACTCTCCTTTCTTAATAGATTCCTGTATTAATCAATAAAAGACAAAAAGACAGAACATACACAGACAGATGTAGACACAGGAACAGACAGATTCACAAGGTACCATTCAGGCACTGATTCATAGTCATACAATAGACACACGGACACAGAAGAAGAGAATTCAAATCTTGACTCGATTTGGCTAATTTTTACAAAGGGAAATGTTTTCTTTTTATCCTTCTTAATGTGACCCTGACACATTTTTGGTGACTCTGGTTTTGGGGGCTTTTTTTAACTAACTAATTACTAATGTGTTCAAACAAGCACAATACATAGCAGACATGCAAAGGGGAAGAAGTGGTCCTCTCATCAATCCTGTAAATCCTTCTGGGTAAGAACCACAAATAAGGAATATTTCTGCAATTAAAAGATATAGGTCACATATAGAATGTTACTTTGAAGAAATGATTATAATAAATTCATTAAAAATGAATGTCTAGTTACTCTTTATTTTGTAGTCCTTTAGTAATTAACCAAATATTAACTCTCTTTCCAATTTCATTTCACTTAGGTCTAACTATGAAGGGGATGATTACACAAAAAGGCTAATATCATAGGAAGAAAAATTTTAATAAAATTCCCACAGAAATAATATGCATAGCACAAGACCTCATGGGAAAAATATCAAGGCAATGAGAAGACAAAACCAAAGGAAAACTAAAGCCAACCCCTTTAAGGGGGGGTCCCATGGGAAAGGCAAAAATAGAAAGAGTACCATGTTAGGATGGTTAGTCTGATAGCAGAAGACTTTGAACAATATGGTGTCATGGGATGCCTGACATATGGTCCTAAGATGACGAAAGCTCAAGAACGTTGTCTCCTTAGGTATAGAAACCACACTGAAAAAGTATGACTCTGTTCATGTGTCAAAGATATGCCCTTCATCTTTAAGGATTAGCTAGCCCCAGGAGACAGACTGTTTCCCTAGCGAGACAGTTCTTTGTAAGACCTCAAAACTTCATATAATATAGAAAAATATTGTATAGGTTATACAGGTATAATCACTTATTGACTATATTCAGTATCTTATTATTAATGGCAATTGTTTCTTTCATCTAAATCCATTTAGGTGCACATAAACCATGCATTTATAGTTTTGAAGCAATGAAAATATTTTACGAGAAGGAAAATAAAAAAACAGCGTTTGACTTGACAATAAGGAGAAAAAGCACAAAGTCTCCCCCAGCATTTCAGGAGCATGTGGAAGCAGCTATAAACAGCAGAACAGAAAGATTTGGACCAAGTAAGGCAACCTGAGAAACCTGGAAATCCCCCCCTGGGACTGTGAGGTTGGTGCTGAAGCTGTGAAGGACAAAAATGATGCAATTTGTCTTCTGCTTCCAAAGTGGATCCAAGAGTTACTCAGATTTTGTAGTATGGCTTGAAATGAGGATGGACAAGAAGAATAGGGAGACAAAAACAGTCAATAGCAGAGCTCTAGACCAGTACACAGGGATTTTTAGTCTTTATCATAATACCTTTGTGAAAATGTGTGGGTTTTGGCTTTCTTAATAGCTTAAATGGGAATAGTGTAACATCAAAACTGGCAATATCAGGAAGATAGTGTTATGAAATAAAATACTCGGTGAAGCACGGGTAGTGTCTGGAACATATGACTACTCAAATTGAGCTGTTGGCAATTTATCATCCAACTTATGTTGACCAGGTATTCTCTAGTTGCCAAGACAATAATGATACAGCAGAGCAGGAGCAAATATGTAATGTAATGCTCAAGAAATGTTAAGCTCTGTGATGGAGAAACAAATTCGATTTGAATGTTAGAGGGCAATACACGGTGGTAGGAGAAATGGTAGATGAGATGAGAAAGCCAGAGGTACCACAAGATTTGATGCCTCACACAGCAGGATAAGGACTCTGGACATTCATTGGAAGACTGAAAGTCATGAAATAATGGTCACAGTAAAGCCCCAAAATATCACTCTGGCTGTTGTTACTGAATAATAGATTGTAGGTTAGAAATGTTAGATACAGTAAATTTAGTTTAATATTGTTAGAAATTAGGCAGAAGGAAACAGTTGGACTTGAGACTGAGAATAGTCTATATGGTCGGATTCTGGATATTTTTGAACTTGGACCTGATAGATTTTGATGATGCACTTAAGGTAAAGGGAAACATTAAGAGATGACTCGAGTGTGGCTTCAAATAAACGAGTGTGGCTATTGGAGATTATAATATGACGATACTGATGGAGAAAGGAAAGATGGGAAATAGGGACCAAGACCTCTGTTGGGAATTAAGATTTTTTGTGATTATCATCAGATATCTATATGAAAGTGTGAGCAGACAGTTAAAAACATGGATTTGAAGCTCATAGAAGAAGTAAGGGCCAAAGACCTACCTTGGTGATCAGTAGCACTGGTGACTTCTAAAACTGTGCTGTGAAAGACATCACCTAAGAAGCTGAGTAGAGCGAAAAAGAAAGGACCAAGGACAAGTCTCAGGGACAGTTCAATACTTAGATGTTGGGAGGACCAAAGCAGAGGGAGACGTGGCCCATGGGATGGTATCCTTCTCAGATATGTGACTCAGCTGTGCAAACCTGGTTGCCACAAGCTAAGGGGAGAAAACCTTTCCAAAAAGAAAAAGGAAAGGAGAAAGAGGAGGGAGAGGAGAAGGAAGAAGAAGGAGGAGGAGGAGGAGGAGGAGGAGGAGAAGGAGGAGGAGGAGGAGGAGGAGGAGGCCAAATATCCAAAGGCATGGATAAGGACTAAGTGGAAAGTGAACTTGGCAAAATGAGGTTGTTGGGACCATACAAGAGCCATTTAAGTGGAGTCTTAGAGATGAAAATATAACCAGAGTAGTCACTGGAGGTCAGTGGGTAAAGACAGTACAATGAGAGCTAGAGAGAGAGATCATCAGTTAAAGTACATTCTCTGTAAGCAAATGAAGTACAGTTCAGATCCCCAAAAACCTACTTAAATGCGTGGTCGACTCAGAAGCCTGCCTGTAATTCAAGCCTCAAAAGGTAAAGACAGGAGATCCCCAGAGCTACCAAGACCAGTCATATCTGTAAGTTCTGCATTTGATTGAGAGACCCTGCCTCAATGAACAAGGTGGAAGAGCAATCAAAGATAATTCCTGACTCCAGCCTTGGGTCTCCACATGCACAGGTATGCACTTGCACATAGGCCAACACACATTTGCCTTTATAATGCAGAAACACACATTCATGTACAATACACCCAAGAAATGAAAATAGAAAAGTCAATCCTCTGGGAGAAAGTAACTATAAATGGAAGCATAAAAATGAACAAATAGATTCAGTAAGGTATGAGTACAAACAAAGGCTTCTTAAATATTCTTGATATTCATATTTGAATGCTTATAATGGTGATCTCCTACATGAGGTGGGAGGGTGCTGGGTTGGGAGGTCTAGACAAAAGCTTACAACTGGATAGGTTTGTCTTTGATGAAAGCAGAAAGAATTTATGCTTTGCAACAGGAAAGAAGGCAAGCTATATGATTATCAGCTCTTTGGCAAGTGTCATTTTTGATAGATTCTGATTTCTCTTATTTTCACCACTGAGATAAGAAACAAGGATGGCAGGTAGAAATAGGCAATTGGGCAAGTGTTAGAGATTTGAAGAGAAAGGAAGTCTTAAAGTAGGCATGAAAAAAAGGAAAAGAATTTGCCAAAAAGGAGGCTGACCTGGTGTGGTGTTGCACAGTAAGATAACTGCCCACTGGACCTAGCTTGAGAATCTGAGACCACGAAGTCCCCCCACCACCCAGTGATAGACTTCTTCCAGCAATGCCATTATTGCCTCTACCAAGCATATTCCTGGTTTTAGAGAATGATCTGTCCTTCTCTAAAGGACATTAGGTCCTTAGGAAAAACCTCAGTTATTAATCCAACTCCCAACATACACTAGCTCAATAAAGGACTAATTATCCTTCCTATCTGTTTTGCATAACTTAAGGCAAAACCCACCTTCTCGGGGTAGCCCCTTATTCTGGTCATTGACCCTTCCCAGCTGGAATGTTAGGTTTTCATCCACGCTAGAGATTTACCCTCTGGATGAGAGGAATAATTTTCCTTTAATGGACAGTTACTAATGTTGTGTCAACTTTAAAAGAAGTTTTACAACTCAAGACTATCTTTCATGCAGACCAGGAAACTATGGCTTTGAAATGTCAATACAAGTTTCCTAGCTTCTGTGGAAACACAGCAGTTCATTGCAGTCTGAATATGGATATCCCCCATAGGCCCATCTGTTTGAACATTTGGTCCCCATCTGAAGGTACCATTTGCAGAGGTTATATATTTAGGAGGTGGGGTCACACTGCAGGAAGCCAGACACTGAGGATGGACCTTAGGGTTTATATCTCAGCCCTACTTCTTGTTCTCGCTCTGCCTCCTGGGTTCAGATACAGTGGACAAGCCAGTCCATGCTTCTGCCACCATACCTTCCCAGACTGCTGCCAGGTCTTTCCTGTTGTGATGGACTGCACTCCTCTGCAACCATACGGCAAAACTAACAAATTCGAACCTAAGGTTGCTTTTGTTGGAGTACTTTATGCCAGCAATGACAAAGTCACTAAGACTGGGCCTGACTGCAATAATGGGCAATTAGCAAGCCCAAGTGACCTAATCATACTGACCAATCTCATACCTTATGCCCCTCAAGATTTTTGCACTAGCTTACCCCCATGGCTTGAAATCTTTCCATCTATTTTGGCTATAAAGTTGAACTCCATCCCTCCACCCTATTGCCTATGTACATGCCTATTCTGTTCAACTCATCCAGTCCAATTTCTTCTTGATAATGGCACAGGATCTCCTCTAAAATATGCCCGGTGGTTTGAGTAAGAAGGACCCCCATAGCCTCATCTATTTGAATCCTTAGTCATCAGGAACTGGCACTACTTGAGAAGGATTATGAGGTAACATTTTGGAAGAAGTGTGTCACTGGGGATAGGCTTCGGGGTTCTCAAAAAAATAAGCCCACACCAGGCCCAGTGATTTCTCTCCT
Source organism: Dicrostonyx torquatus (assembly GCA_028555095.1). NCBI lineage: Eukaryota > Metazoa > Chordata > Mammalia > Rodentia > Cricetidae > Dicrostonyx > Dicrostonyx torquatus. The sequence continues at coordinate 6,809,950 of JAQHUG010000065.1, forward strand.
ACTGCCTATAAGTCTGGATGCAGGAATTTCAGTTACTTCTCCAGCACAAGATCTGCCTGCATGCCACCACGCTCCCTGCCACGATGACAATGACTAAACCTCTGAAACTGTAAGCCAGCTCCAATCAAATGCTTTCTTTTGTAAGAGTTACCGTGGTTGTGGTGTCTCTTCATAGCAATAAAACACCAACTAAGACAAAGGTTGATACCAGGAGTACAGTATTGCTGTAACAGGCCTGACTATGCTGGGGTTGGTGGAATGTGGACCTTGGGACTTTGGATTAGGAAAGCAGTTGGATGCTTTCAGCAGAGCTTAATGGCCCAGGCTAGTAGGAGCATGGAAGACAGGGACACTGAGAGTTTTGTAGATGATAACAGCCTGGTTAAGTAGATTTCAGAGGAGAAAATTATCAGGAAGTGGGCTAGAGGCTGTTCTTGTATTTTGGTGAAGAAAGTGACTGTTTTCTACGCTTGTCCAAAAAGTCTGCCAGAGGCTATATTGAACAGGTTTGGATTAATGGCTGTAGTGGAAAGATTTGGATTAATGACATTGGCAGAGAAGATTTCAAGATGGTCCAGTATTGACTTTGTTGCTTGGTTATTAGTGGCCATGCTTATAAGATCTATATTGGAAAGGAACGAGCTGAGCAAAGAAAAATAAAAATTGTGCAATTTAAGGAGAAAAGAAATACCAGGATGTGTAATTGATCAAAGTCCAGTGCTCAAGGAGATGAAATATTTAAAGAAAAGTCTGATGCTAAGTAAAATAAAGGGGCAGGGACCTCAGAACAAGAACCGACCCAGCTAAGATTCCAACTTGTCGGAAGGAATTAGAGAAAAGCTTAAGCAGTAAAGGAAACCATCAAAAACAGAAAGCTGGTGCAAAGGTATTTGAATAGGGGCCAAGTTCTAGCCCCAGAAAGCAGAAGAACTTGACAGCTGTGGCCACATGGTTCTGGCTTTAGAGTCAAGAACGCAAGAAAGGAGTTGTGGAATCTCCCTCTGTGGTTAAGGGAGGCCATTTAAGCCAGGCATGTGACAGGGATGTCCCTCCATGAAGACTCAGAGAAGGCTATTATGTGAAGTGGTGAAGGTGCTGGAGACCCCAGGATGCTGGAGATGCCAGAGTCGTGGGACACCTGCCAAGGACATCTGCTAAGATAGTGTGGAACCAGCCCAAGAGAGAGAAGGAGGCTGCAGTCAACAAAGCTGAGAGGAGTTAGAGTCATGGTCAAGATGTCTCTTGACAGCAACTGAACAGTAACTAAGATGCTATACCTAGCAAAGCAAGCGTTCCACAAATTATTCAAAGTCTCTACTGAAAGTAGTATTTTGCTAATATATCACCAGCCTGACATTTTCTGGGGAACCTGTAATGCCAATTGGTTTCCATGTGTAACTTCTGCCCTTGTCTAGGAAAAGGAGCAAATGTTCCCAGGATGTTTGATGCTAGTGGAATTTTCTCACCTGGATAATTCTCATTTCACTGTGTACTCTCAATTTTCTTCCTTTGCCTTTGTCCTATGCTTTTTTTCCTTAGCCCCAACATGTTCTTTCTTCCAGAGTCAAGCTTTTCTTCCAAGTCAGACCACCTGAAGGTCTTTACCTTGTTTATAGAAAGATAATCAACTACATCTTTTCACACTGCGTGGGCTGACTGCTTCAAAGAGAAAATGATTTTGAGATGGTTTTCTAAGGCGGCCCAATTTAATTGTTAGGAAAGCATGCCCAGAGGCCTCTGTGGTCTATTTTATTCTGGAGTATTCTCTTGAGTGGGGTATAAGGCTTAGGTGAAAATCATTTCGGGATAAGAGGTGGCTCGTTTATTTTGCCTTAAAGTACTAACATATAGCCAAGTAATCATCAGAAACAAGACTTTCCATTTAAGTTTTGCTAATGTGACACTGGCAAACTCTAGCAATACTGGGCACCTGGGTCCATAAACCTGCTGATATAGGCTCCTGGAAACAGCATTTGCTGAGTAGCAATGTCTCCACACAGTGACCCTCCCTTCTGCTATCAGACTATTACATTATTTATATTGGACTATTAGTCCACATTGGAAAATTATTCTGTTCAGCAGGAATGGAAAATTATATAGATCTTGAAAACAGATTCTATGATGGTTTGAATAATAATGGCCCCCATAGGCTTATATATATATATTTGAATACTTGGTCATCAATGAATAGTATTAATTGACAGGGATTAGGAGGTGTGACCTTGTTAAAGTATAAGTGGCCTTGTTGGAGGAATTATGTCACTGGGAGTGAGCTTTGGGTTTTCAAAAGCCCAAGCCTATCCCGGTATCTTTCTCTTCATGCTGCTTGTCAATTCAGATGCAGAACTCTAAGCTACTTTATCCATCACCATGACTGCCCACATGTTGCCATGCTCCCTGCCATGAGGATAATGGACTAAACCTTTGAAACTGTAAGGTAGCCCCCATTTAAGTCGTTTCTTTTATAAGAATTGTCATGATCACAGTACCTCATCCTAGCAATAGAACACTGACTAAGAAAGAATCCAGGGAAAAAGTTTAAAAGACTAGCCTCTCCATTATCAAAGGACCGAAGTCCTGGATAAAGAACTAGGCAAAGAATTTCAAGGCAGATGGAGGCAGGGTTCAAGGGAGATGCTAAAATGGATCACTGAAGAAAAGGGAGCTTATTGGAAAAGTTATTAACGTTTTGGATAGAAAGAAAAGTAAAAACATGGTGGGAGAATCTAAGAAGAGATCCAGTCTCAGCATGAGAAACAGTATAGCAGGGTTTCTGAAAATCAGAGACCCGGTGTCAGAACTAGTATTTCTTATCATACCTTCCTGAGGGTGGGGGAGGTTTTATAGCAGTATCCTGCAGTCAGGCTCTCTGAGCAACAGGCAAGAGGCAGGGGTGGGGAGCAGGGTGTGTGACCTCTGATGTAAACCCTCCTTCCAGGTAAGATATCTTAGTATTAGGAAGTCTGTTATCTCAGGACCCACAGTGGGGTGCTCGTGGACATTTGTGAGTAGCAGAGAGCCACTGCACACTATGGTGGCCTGATTCTAACACTACAGTATTACCTGAATGAGTAGAAACCTTTCATCCCACAAACATATTCCAGACTGGCAGAATTCCTCCCTAAGGCCATTTTTTTGGTAGGTGAAGACTAACATCTTTTCTATCTTTTATGAGATTTTCTTCAAGTTTCAAATTTCTGAATTCCTAATAAACACAATAACTTTTGCAAGTAGAAAAAAAGTGATTGCCTGAAAACTGAAGGAAGGGTCACAAGAGGCCCTCACTAAAATACCTCCTTTCCAGCCAAAACTTCTGGAAAGGATTACTAATGTTATAGAACATGCCTTCTCCTGACATGTCATCAGCAAAGGTTCATGGTTACCTTGATCAAGAATCATGAAACCAGCTAATGAAATTAATATTTAACTTTCTTCTTTCCCCAGCCACATCTTCTACCTACCTGGTTATCTAAGTGTGCTGTTTCTGTTTAGTTCAACTTCTCATAATAATTCCAAACTTCTAGCTAAATATCTGAACTTCTTAGGGAGGCATGCTTTGAAGTCTCTATATCCTCAAGCCACACCCAATATCTCAGACCACATTTTGTTGCCTGCAGGTCAAAATGTAAGGACTCTCAGCTCCAGCACCATGTCTACCTTCATGCTGTCATGTCCCACCATGATGATAATGGACTAAACCTCTGAAACTGTAAGCCACCTCATTAAATGTTTCCTTTATAAGAGTTGCTATCATCCTAGTGTCTCTTCACAGAAACCCTAACTAAGACATCTTAGAAATTAATTTTTCTAGTTTATGTCTGCCCCCTTGCAGCTCACCTCCAGAGTATGACCAACACTATCAACAACCACCTGGTCATATCATCATTATATTCTAATCCCATTATTTATTCCTGATTAGAGGTAGTAGATGAGTTGATCTCTCCCAACACAGGGATAATGAGATGAGAGATGCTGTAAGTGTTGAGACTGAGCAAATGGGATATCCTCCAAGTAGAGAAAATGAGAGCCCCTAAGATCATCCACAGGCCCAGTGTGGGGATTCTTTGATTTGTACATGAGGATATATCTAATTAAAAAAACATAATTATTTTTAAAAGAATTCGAAGAAAACACAGTCCATAGTATAAAAGATAAGTGGAGTTTATTACACGGTTCAGTGAAACACCTCAAAGGGTGAGAGAAGACATAGTCAAAGAGAACATTGTGCCAGTTCAGTTCACATTTAATGAATTCTGTACATTATTTCTAAAATCCCTGTGCCATGTAGCTTTCCCCGAGGAGTATCCACCTGTTCAGATGATTGGCAGGCCCATTGGATTGAGGATTATGGGAATAACAAGGACTGCCCTCCATCATTAACAGAAAGCATCTAGTTTAGATAGTTACTTATTAATGGCTTATATATAGTTCAGAAAGCTATGTATCACCCAAGGCCATAGATATGGTTTAGACACCATTCTTCTGGACAATAATCAGAGTCATACAGCTTCCTTTTTTTCCAAGCTGCTAATTATGAGAGAAGAGGTTATGTCAATAGTCTCAAACCTTGACCTAACTAGCTACCTAACAACTTCATGGTCAGTTGGATGTAAATGGGAAAGCATTGGGGAGTGAGAGAATTTTAAGATGATACTCATGACTTTTTGTTTGTTTGTTCCAGATCACACTGTTGGAGATTCACATGTTGGAGGGAGAACTGAGCCCATCCACACTGTCATATTTTCTAAAGAATCTTCCTTACGGCTCCTACTTTGTGTCACTTTTCACATTATAATAACTACAACTGGTATCAATACCAATTTAGAAACCCATTAGAAGCACTGATTTTGTAGTCCCTAAATGGATATAATCATTACAGAAACTAAATGGATATAATCAATGAAGGAAAAAAACGTTTACTGAACATTAGTTAGTTTGGAGAGTTAAGACGATGTTTTACAATTCATACAATCACAGACTTCATTTACAAAATGGAAAGAAATGGCACTCTTGTCTGAACAGTTACAACAGTGTAATTAAGGCAAGGTATTTGTCTTTAGATGTGTCTTTGCTATCTCTGTTAATGCAGGGGTCATTAGCTCTACCACTGTGGTCCTCACCACCTCATTCAACTTAATTAGTGTACCAGATAATACATAAAAATCGACTTTGCACTGCAACTAATAGTAGATAACTACTCTTCAAAGGAGACTGCCTTGCTGTGCAATGATGATGGGAGAAGAGACATGATACACACACATACATATACACACATGTGCTTGATATCACCCAAAGATACCAAGAAATAGGTCTTTCACAAAGAGCAAAAACTCACTTCATTTCTCTAAAAATTAAGGGCTTTTATTTTTTTGGCTCACATACAGTAGACAGACAGTGGTGATCATCTCAAGGTTTTCAACAGAGCATTCAAATCCAAACACTAATAGACTGGAACATGTTCTTACAATGCAGACTGTCAGTTGACTCTCAAATATAAAAGTGAATCAATATTGAAGTCGTACCCCTAAAAGAGGAGTGTTTCTTACCATAATGGTCTTATCTCATGACATTAGGGATTTAAGATGACTTGCCAGTGAAGTCTTCAAATCTATGGTCAGTCTGTATCTACAGGCATCAACAAACATTTCTAGGAACATTTCCAAATCAAATCAATTTTGACAAATCAATTTCAACCAGCCATGAATCAGATACTTGTATCAAAATACGATTGAAATGCCACTATATTCCCCTTTTGTCTAAAATAAAAAAGGTTATAATGAATATAAGAAAACTATATGCAATAAGTACAATGACTATATACAATATATAAGGCAATATATGCATCAACAATGTCTAGTCCATTTGAATTTGACAAATTCAGAGAAAATACTTCATATCTATTCTATTTTGGTGAGTCCAAAGTCTTATACCTAATTTACTTTCTACCATAACTTGCTTTCTGTGTCTGATAAGCTATAACTATCTAACCTTCAACTCCATCAGAGACCCAATAAGGAAATAATATTAACTGAGTAGCAGGAAGTACAAGCAAACGACTTCCAAAAAAAAATGAGAGTAATGACAAAACAGCTGGCTTCCTGGACAGTCACCCAGTGTGCTAAGGTCTGGCACTTAGGTTTCACCTAAGTACCAGATAGCTCAATATTTAGCAAGGAAAACAGGTAAAGAGAGAAGAATAAAGAATGCTTGGTCCCCATTGGTGGCATGGTTCGGATAGGTTTAGAATGTTTAGCCTAGCTGGAGGATGTGTGTTACCAGGTTTGGCCATTCCCAGTTCTTGGCATGTGCTTTTGATTCAAGATATGGGCTTCTTTCTTTTCCATATCTGCCACCCGCTGCCTCTTCTGCATCATGGGATCTAAGCTTCAGAAGCTGTAAACACTAATAATATCTTTCTTCTAGAAGTTACCTTGGTCATACAATTTTAACAGAGCAATAGAAATGTAACTAATTCAGACGATGGGAAATCACTTTATAATAGCAGAAGGGCTTCTTGGCTAGAAATGCTTGAATGATTTTAGGTGGGAGCCAAAATCTTAATGTCTAGGATTATATTCCTATTAAATTAATGGTCCTATTGAATTAATGCCTCAAGTACTTCAGGGATAGGTTGGCTGAGTGTATCACCACCCACCATCCTGCAAAAGGCTTTTAGGTTTCATCAGTTAATTTGGAGGAAGGAATTAACTATGAAATCTATGTGTCTAGAGCAAAAGAAGGGGCCACTGTGTGTTAGTGGAGTGTAAGACACAGGACAAGGATAGAAGCAGACAGTCACTTTTGAACCCATTTAGAAGCTGGGGCTCCATCTTCAAGTCAACAATGCCAAGAAGATATTTACTTTGTAACAGAGAAAAACTCAAGAGCAGTAGATTGATGCTGGCATGAATTGATTTTTATTTCTACCAAAAATTTCAGTAGAGAAGAACTTTCACATTCAATAAACCTGTCTCAAGCACCAGTCTATTGAGTCAGAAGTAGAGCCAATTTCCATTCAGCCAGATATGCGATGGTCATGTGCAGAAAGCAGAATGAGCCGGATGTGCTGCCTCTCCTCCATTCCAAAGCTGTCCAACTCACAGAGTGTGTTTCCCAGGCCAATTGTCTGACTACTCAGCACATGACCTTATATTTCTTATTTGGGAGAAAATAAATTGGTCTGGCAGACACAAACATCTGATTTGCATGCTAGCTAAATTTCTGCCTCTAAATTAGCAATGAAATTTTGGGTTTAAATCAGTCTCATAAGTTCTCAGCATAAAGTGACAGTACTCCTATGTCTTCCCACTTGGGTACCTAATGAGACAGAGTTTCCAGTCATACTAAGTTTCATGGGATAAACTTCAGCCTGGGAGGAACTTACCAGTAAAATATAACCTAGTGAAGACCTTCTCTAAACATCATGACCCTCACCGTTCTGGCCATAGCTAATTAAACCAAAGATTGATACTCAAATCATAGTGTAATACAGTGAGCTTCAGAACAAGTGAAGGACAAAAATATGAAGTCACATGTTTTGCAAGGCAATTCAACATAGCAATTTCGAAAGGAATTAACAGACAAGGATATAAAAGTGGAGATAGAAGCCAGAATGTAACAGAGAAAAAGCAGTTGCTGAAGTCATCAGCATGTGGAAACCATCAAACAGAAGGGAGTCAGGAAGTACTGTTCTGTGGTGAATGGAAGACAGAAAGCACCGAAGATACCATTGCATCTGAAGCTGGGGCTACAGGCATGTGGAGTTGTCTTCAGTAGTGGAAACAATTTCTCACCTCCTTTTTCCTTCCCAGAATCCCTCACCAACTGAGATAGCTGAATATGTTTTGTTTCTTGAACACAGAAAGCCCAACATATTTTTAAGGACTTTAAAATGTAGACCTTGTCTACATTTAAAAAAAAAAAGATTTATTTATTTATTATGTACACAGTGTACTGTCTGCATGTATCCCTGTAGGCCAGAAGAGGGCACTCTATCTCATCACAGATGGGAATTGAACTCAGGAGTCTGGAAGAGCAGCCAGTGCTCTTAACTGCTGATCCACCTCTCCAACTCCATGAACCATCTCACCACCACCCCTTCTTTGAATTTTTTAAAAAGTGTACGTGGTGGGTTTCCAAAGGTTGATGAAACACAGCTGTGAAGAAGGTTCAGTCAGAAAAGCGCTTGTTGTACAGCCTTGAGGACCTGACGTCAGTATTCAGCATCCACAGCAAAAGAAACCAAACAAAACAGCAATGTGGCAGATGCAGGGGGATTCTGGGGCTTACTAGACACCCAGTCTAGCCAAATTGGCAGACTCCCTGTTTGGTGAAAGACCCGTTCTCAAAATCTAAAGTGGAGAAAAACTGGAAGATTGAATAAGAAAGTTAACATCAACCCGCAGGCTCCACACAGATGAATATGCATGCAAAGAAAGGGGAGATGGACAAAATCGTTTCGCATAATCTTACACCAAAGTTTTATTTTGAGCAAAAACATCTTTAACAGCTTCTGAACTAATTGAATTTTATAAATGTATAAAGAGATAGATGTGAAGTTCAGAAATAAATATCTCACATAAACAGAAAATTATTACTTGTCATATATTCTGAAAACAAAGCAAAATAATCCAGTTGTTTCACTTTTCTAATCCTTGAGACATATGATTTATGATGGGTTTTGTCACTGTTGATTTAATATGGCTTATATTTCTCCCCAAGGTTCAGTAATTTGATCCATGTATAATCATTCAGCTCAATTTAATCTTGTCCTAACATAAAACTTCTCTGTTCTCATTTCTGTCACTAACCAAGGCCCTTATCACCAGCTGAAGAACTCATTGTTGCTGAAATATTCAATAAAGCCTAATCTATGCTGACTCCTGAAGTAACCATTCCTCGCAACTCAAAAGCATAAAAAAGAGATATTTCTGCAATCAAAATAATATTTGAAAAATGAGAAAAGAACTGCTTACCACTATCTAAGGAGCTAGGCTAAACATGCGTGAGTTTAAGAGATTGAGGACTGCATGTGAAGATGCTTTCTAAGCTAAAAGCATACCATGGCATTGCTAGCTACTTATGGTGAAGTAGAAAGTTGGTATAGGGCCGCAGTCCCTGTGGACAATTTGACTAGAGAAACTTCCTGGTGAATCTGAGCGTCAGGAGGAGCAATATTTGACATGGCATTAGAATAGCGGAACAGAGGGGGACCACTTCACACTGCAATGCACAAGGCAAGGTGAAGCTTTCCTCTGGGTACAGGGGTCTGGATGGAGAGAATGAAGAAGCAAACAAGCTTGGCAGTGTGATTCCTAGTGCTTGAGCCAATTGTAATGATTTCTGTCTCTTTAAGAGACAAGGCACGGCCACTCCCTTCCTGCTTCCTGCGTCCAGCCAGCATACCCTCTCTCTTTCTTCCTGTCCCCTCTCTCGGAGAGGCAGCTGCTCACTCTCCTCTCTCTCTCTCTTCCTCTCTCCTCTCTTCTCTTTCTCTTTCTTCTCTCTCTCTTCCCCCACTTCTCCCCTTCTCCCTTTCCTCCCCATAACCCTAATAAATGTTCAACTTTACTCTGCATGGTCTACGTCTTGTCTCTCAGCCGCCGCCGGGGACCCTCAGCCACATGGCAACATGCTGGCATGGTCTCGGATGCCTGCCCTTCCCCGGGCTGGCTGGGACTGGCTGTTTTGGGACCCACTGGCTGTTTTGGGACCCGCTGTCCCCTGCCTGCTGGAAAACCTGCAACAAAAGCACAACACCAATGAGCAATGGGAATCAGGAAGTTTTTAAACACTCCAGACCAGACAGGGAAAACTCACAAGGTCTCAACCCTACACAAAGAACTCCAAACAACTGAGGAAAGCTGGGAGTGGGAAAGGTGGGCCTTCCCAGGGAAAAGCACACCAACTGGGTATCCAATGCCAAATGGTCAGCCCTGAAAACATATATACAAGTAATGTTATATGGACTCAACAGGTTATATTATGAGTATAAATATGTATGTGTGTACAAATACATAGAAGTATATAGTAACAACTGATGAAAAAGACAATAAATTTGAAGGGAAGCATAAATAGCTATATGGGAGGATTTGAAGAGAGAAACAGGAAAGGAAAAATATTCTAACTAAAATACAATATCAAAAGCAAAAAAATATATAAAAATATATATGCAAATAATACTAAATGGACTCATACTAATAATATTAAATGGACTTAGCATGTTTTTTCTCTCTCTGTGTGTGTGTGTGTGTGTGTGTGTGTGTGTGTAACAATAACTAAAGAAAATGAGACCATGAATCTGGGGGAGGGACAGAAATATGGTATGAGTTGGATGGAAGAGAGGAAGGAGTAGCAAGCGATGTAATATTTTAATTTCATTAAAAACAAATTTTTAAACATGGTTTTTAGATCCTAAACTACCACCAGCAATGGACCTCTAAGGAGACCACCAACACCTAATAAAAGGAATTATCAGAATAGACCCCATTCTGTTGGGATACAGCAAAGGACAAATTAAAGATGCATAACAAATGATTGTGATTCAGGATAAATTTTTAAATAATCAGAGACAAAAAATTAAACTGTATGTTGAATATATGGCCCCAGAGCTTGGAAAATAAACACAAGATGTGAAGAGATGATGCATGCTGAGAGAGGAAACTATCATTTTTCAAATCATCAGAGTGTTAGCCTGGTGGGAGTGGACACAAGAGAGGACAGTGTGTCCTCCGCCCTGCCTTCCTAATAAGGGTGATGGCATGGATTGAGCAATGCTGACATGCTCGTGCACTGACTGCTTTCAAGTGCCTACGCTGTTTGCTAACTGGGTCAGATAAAAGCTCCCATTCATTTGATCAGTTACTGTAGAAGCACAGAGATCTAGATGGTCAAAGAAAATGTCATACCACAGCAGGAGGCAGTGGCTTAGTAAGAGTGTACATGTGTGGTCCATACATGACACTCACATAACAATACTGCGGTGCTAGGACCTTCTGGGTCAGGGCCTAGCTGTGGTAAGCATTTAGCATTATTTCTGACAACTGTTTCCTGTAAGCTACATAGTAATGCATCATTGCTGCCCTGAATCCTGGTGTCTTCTCTGGGATCGGTTTTACGTTGTTTGAAACTGTACTACTAAGTACACTTCTGTGTTTGTATATTTAACATTCTTTCTAGACAGGACCTTGGTCTGACCTCAGACTCGCTATGTAGCCAAAGATGATCTTGAACTTCTGATCCTCCTGCCTCTACCTCCTGTGTGCTGAAACTGCAGGCATGTACTACTCTGCCCTGTTTATGGAGTGCTGGGAATCAAATATAAGACTTCATGTGCACTTGGCAAGCACTTGACCAACTGAGCTACATCCGAATGCCCTGTTTGATCTTACACTTCAGATCTTGCACTGTATTAAAAGCAGATGCAATAAAAAGAGCCCAAGCTAAATAGCTGTAGTTCAACACTACATGTCAGCTAAATTGCCCATCCTGTTCAGACTTGATGTAGAAAATCAAGGAGGGCTCCCATTCTGCCTTGGAAGTCAGCCTCCATGCCAGGCCACTGGGTCCTGGTTCTTCTGGTTGTTCTTCATTGAACTCCTTTAGAGATAACATTCTTACCAGGATCGCAAACATTTGTATCTCAGCCTCTCTTTCTATGTGTGTATTTATGGTAAATTTGGGCTCATCGCTCCGATATCAGCATTCCATATAGATAAGTGGAACCTTCTAAGTGTACTGATGAAATGGCACTGAATTGTTTTCTCTTCTCAGTTTCAACTGTATTATCTAAATTAAGCTATTCAATCTATTATTAAAGCTTTTTGAGCTATAAAACAGCATAAACTTTTTGCATAAAAGCTATAGTGATATTACAAAGAAGGATTATATAAATCAACAAATAAAAGCATAGGCAGGAGCTCTCGACTACCAAAGAGCCAGTTTTCTGCTTTCATAATCCACAGTATTACACCCTAAAAACTTCAAGTCTAGGACTCAGCATGTTGCTTCATGGAAGATTACTTGCCTACCATGATTGGGTCCTGCGTTCACTGCCTAGCACTGAAAACAAAAACATAAATCAGAAATCTTCATTTTGTTAGTTAATTATATCAAATGAATTCTTTTAGCATGGAAAAAGAACGTCTTATAAACCTTTTATAGGAAGTTCAATGTTTTTCATATTATAACCTCTTGAACAATAAAATATTTTGCAGAAGAAACCTGCTCATCAGAAGTTAATAAATATATTTAAATGATTGATCTAAATGTCTACATCAAAGTCCCAGTGCAGAAATCATTTTATGGATGTGTAGACTACACTCAAATAAGTGCAAACACAATTCAGGGATGTTTGGTTATTAGATTACTTAACTGTGGTATATTATTTTGTCTATCCTTTGCTGGATTTTTGTTTTGGGAGCCTGAAGCAGCCATTTCCTGTAACCAGTGAAGAGTTCCAGTGAAGGTACTGGGACATCAAGACAACTACAAATCCTTCAACCTACAATTTGTCCTGCCAACAAGATGTGCTGGGGTGAAGGCAGCATAGAAATTGTGGAAGAGACCAACTAGTGACTGGACCAGCTGGAGACTCATACTGTGAGAGCGAGCTTACCCCTGAGGGCCAGGACTCAGAGGCAGGATACCCCAGAGACCTAGGATAGAACCAAACATGAATAAAAAAAAAAAGAAAGCAAAGTCATTGTAATGATTCCTAATGATATTCTGATATACTCATAGATTGATGCCTAACCCAACTGTCATCAGAGAGGCTTTACCCAGCAACTGATGGAAACAGAGGCAGAGACCCACAGTCAAACATTAGGCCCAGCTTGGGGAATCCTGCAGAAAATGGGAAAGAAAGATCATAGGAGCCAGTGAGGTCAAGTGTACCACAAGAAATCACCCAGACCCAAATAACCTATGCTCATAGGGACTCATAGAGACTGAACCTACAATCAGGGAGCCTGCATGGGACTGACATAGGCCCTCTGCATATATGCTACAATTGTGTAACTTGATCTTGTGAGACTCCTCACAGTGAGAGCTGGGGATTTCTCTGACTCTGTTACCTGCTTTTGAGACCCATTCCTCCTACCGATTGCTTCATTCAGCCTTAATAGAAAAGGAGATGCCTAGTCTCATTGCAACCTGATATACCATGGCTGTTTGATATCCCTGGGACTCTGGATCTAAAGAGAAACAGAGGAGGGGAAGTGATAGGGAGAGGAGAGGAGGTCAGGGGAAGCAACTGAGAGTAGAGGAGCTAAGGGGAAACTTTGGTTGGAATGTAAAAACAAAAAAATAAAAATAAAATGCTCTGTAGGTAGTACATATTCCCTAATTTGCCTCATAACTCCAAGAAGATCCAAGAAAACAATCTAACTTGCTCGGGGGACAAACCTATCTGCTGTAGATCTTCCCATCAGATAGTATTCTTGGAATGGAAAAAGTGAAGGCTGGGTCCTTAGTACTTTCTCACCCAGGACCCAACCAGCTAATCAGATCATTTTCCTTCTTGGGTGTGATGTCACCCTACCCATCTCTCACCCAGAACCATGTTCTCGTACAAGGATGATCAGTGTTCTCAGTGTGGACCAGACAAGCAGCACAAAATAATAAAGATTAGGAAGTGGAGCGCTCTTCCTCCAGGTTAAGACTTAGACCTAAGCCTTTGGAAAATGCCCTCTACTGACTCAGTCATGCCCCCCCTTTCCACAGCTTCTCTACGAGCAGAGCATCTACCTTCTTCTCTCAGGTATGCCACAGGAATGCCACAGACACCACCCTATTGTCTCTTGCAGACAGTAATGAGTTTATAATCAGCCGGAGGTATCACTTGGTTTTATTTGCCTGAAGTTCTGAGTCTGCAGAGATAAACTCTAGCATCATGAACGTGTGAAAGAGAACAACATATGGTCTGGTTTGAATTGACTCTCCATTAGTGAAGTGAGTGGCTGAATACACACATGGACAATGGCCAGACCATATGTAACAAGAGAACCCTTGTGGTCCTCAGTAATGAGACAGGAAAGAAGCCAGGAGGCCAGTCTGCTGTGTCAGATCTGTAAGACGTCAGCTCACGATCTCCAAGAAACCATTCAAGGAGCGAAACAACAGCTCTAGTAAAAATTGGTCCCAAACAGCCAAAAATTGATTAAAACCTGGCAACATCTCTATTTTTCGTCCCAACTTCCAACTTGGACCTAAGCAAAATAAGCCAAATATTCACCCGGAGGCAACCAGAGAATGTTTCACTTCTAGTTAGTCCACAGCTTCCCCGTGCCAGCTGCCTCCAGCAGGGCACATTTGAAGCCTTCTCTTTTTCCCACTATTAGACTTCCTGCTCTTCTTGCCTTTGCAGTCTCTGCCAAGCACACATGACTCTCTCACTGACTGTGTCGATCACTGAATGAACAGCCCCTGCTCACTCTGGCTTGCTCTTCATCGTTTCCACAGAGGTCGATACTGTTTCTCCCTAACTATGTACATGCACGGCTCATCCTAACAAGAATTAATTGATTGTTTTAAATTAACACACTATCCCAGGGATACACAGAGCAAGGCCCTCCTTGTGATTGCTAGGCTGACTTCTTGAGAACCTTGAGACATAACTGGCATTGTTTTGGCTACTCACTCTTGCTTTTAGTACCAGGTGCCCACATGTCAACTAAAAATGGTTCTGTATGAGTCAACTAATATAGATGGCATAATCTCCCTTATATATGATCTTATATTTTTACTTTTCCCCGGTTTGATAGCAAAGGACATACAAAGGTAATACAACCAGTATAGAAAGAGAAAATGAACTATAGGAAACCAATTCTAAAAACCACAGAAGGAAGAGAAATATAAAAAGGATAAGTCTTCACTCAAAAGACCCTCATACAAATGAGATTGGTTATAATCAATTACTTGTGATACTACGGAATTTGAAAAGTGGAGGCAGAAATAAAATATCCCAAAGTGTTTCTATCATTTGAAGTCATTTGCCAACTCAGAAAGAAGAGAGAAAGAGGGAAAGCTGAAGTTAATCGACAACTCAGAAAGGGTGGGGCAGAAAATTTACAAGGTATTTCTGAAAACATCTGCAGAACTGAACAGAAAATCATATGTTTGTAAATTATTTAAATTGTATGTTTAAATTATAAGAGGGCTTCCCCTAGAAAGTATGAAAATCTATTCCTTCCAGATAAAGAGGACACCAAAAGATTCTGTCCAAGTCCAGCTTGGTGAACCAATGACTTTATTAGGGAGCATTTATGGGGGCATGGGCAACATTCAGGCAGTTGTATTACTGAAGGGTCCCTGGTGTAGGAGGGATCTTCTATATTTCTATGCTTTCATTGGTTAAATAAAGAGGCTGTCTGGCCTGTAGGATAGGACACAGCCCTTAGGTAGGAGGAGTAAACAGAACAGAAGGCTGGGGAAGAAAGGAAGTGTGAGAGACGCCATGATGCTCTGGCCTGAGATGGATGCAGATTAGAATCTTCCAATAAGTCACCACCTTGTGGTGACACACAGACTATTAGGAATGGGTTAGTTTAAGATGTGAGGGTTAGCCAAAAAGAGGCTAGAGATAATGGGCCAGGCAGAGTTTAAATGAATACAGTTTGTGTGTAATTAATCCGAGTATGAGCCAGGGCCAAAAGCAGGCCCACAGCCAGGAGCCGGGAGCCGGGAAAATGGCCCCGCTCCTCAGCAGGGACATAGCCGCACCTATTACTACAGGTCCCTTGGGATAATTCCAGTCAATCACTTGGATCATATAACTGCAGAGAAGGGAATGGTCTTTGGAGGGTTCTGTGAAGGCTTGTAAACCTCATGAGCCTCATGAGTTCCTTCCTCTCTCCATGAAGGAATGTTATCAGTCCCTGTTTCCTGAGAGCCTCATATCGGTGGTCACAGATTCTCTACCATGTTGGACAGCAAAGGGCACATCTAGCACAGTAGAGACAGTTGTACATGTGTGAAGATAGGAACCCACACACACATGCCTAGGAAAGCATAAAGTTTATATTTGCACAGGGATTAAAGACGCTGTCTAAAACCCAAGGGTATCCTGAGAAAAGAAATTCTGATCACTGGCTTGACTCAATAGCAATACCCTAGATTCTGAAAGAGGAGAGGTAAGCTTAGATTTGTCCTCTAACTTAGTCCCCCAATAAATCACAAAAGAAGCCTGCTAATACACAATGGCTTGTAAAGTCAAGAATCCATAGAAGCTTCATAAGAATTATGACTAGTCTCTAAGAGAATGAATGGCCTAGCTGTTTCTTCATCACAGCCTGATGTGAACAGACCCTTGCACATGGTAAATGCAGGCAAGACAGAACAGGAAGCAGCTAGGAAATGAGAGGGGTGTGTCTCTTGCCCTGGGCAGCAGCAGCGTGAACCTGGTACTCAGAATCCCCATACTAAGCATTTCCATAGTGGTAGAGGACAGTATGTCCTTACGTCAGCACCATTTCTGATGTCAGCTGCATCCTCAGTGACAGCTGTGGCAGGATTGTGTGATAGAGGTATAGAAAAGGCTTATGCAAGAACTCACCAGGCTCAAGTAGGATTAGTCCCCAAAAAAGATTAAAAAAAAAAACAACAACAACAATAAGAATATTTACTACCTTTCCTGGGTTCCTCATTTTTTTTCTTCAAGGGTGATATGTTTTAAGAAGATATTCGTTACAACTACATAATTTTATTTTCTGTGGGACTATTTTGAATTTTTGAAGGAATATTTATTTACTTTTATTTTTTATTTTTATTTATTTATTTTTTGTTAAAAGCAAAATTTACATTTACTCCCCTTGTTCCCGGCCCTCCCGCTCCCCCACTACCCCACCGCCCTCCCCCTGCTTCCTTAAGATGGTGCAGGATACCCTGTCCTATGGGGAGCCCAAGGCCCTCCCCTCTCCATCTCAGTCTAAGAAGATGTGCATTGTGTGAGAATGTTTGGCTGCATGTATGTCTTTCTACTGTGTGCATACAGTGCCAAAGGAGGCCAGAAGGGGGCACTGTATCCTCTGGGCCTGGAGTTTCAGGTGGTTGTTATGGCATCATACGGGTTCTGAGAGTCAAAGATACGTCTTCTAGAAGACCAGTGAGAGCACTTAAATCCTGAGCCATCTCTCCTGTCCCTGTTTTGAATTTTTAAAATGAAGGGGATTTTCCTTTTCTTTTTCTATTCTCTACCTCCCAGTTTCATCTAGAACTCTGTGTTTCAATAGTTCCAGATTGTTACAGGAAATAAAAGTCATCCATAGCCAAGGAGGAAGCTAAACAGAGATGCAGCCAGATCTTATAATCCTCTATTTTCCAGATATTGCCACAAACCACAGAAGAGGTGACAGTGAGGACAGAGGAACACTGACACCAAGATAAGGAGAGTCTTTCTTTGGCACAGTCCGGGAAAGTCTGTGGGCTTACAGAAGTAATTTGGCATGCTCTTTCATGCCACATCCACCATGGAGCAGGGATGAGGTGTCCCTGACAGATGGAGATGGCAAGGCAGATGAGCCTGAGGTTCAGCTTCTGGCTCCCCTCCAGTTTCCTGTGGCTTCAGGAGCTTGTGGAGTTCTGCGTGCCCGGCAGGGAGCATGCAGAGGAAATAAGACAACGACTGGATTGACACAGAGTGGGAGCTGGAAGAGTTCGCAGTATGTGGGGATTTCTTGATAAATCGAAATTGACCAGAATCACAGACTTCAGGGGTCCATGACAGCACACATTTCTAGCAGTTCAAATGGTGTGAAATAAGCCTCAGTGTGCATCAACCTGATAAAAACAGAAGGATCCAGTGGCTATATAGCAGATGATATTGCCTCCTGTCCACCCTCTGCAGGATGACATGTGGCCCTCTCCTTATGCATGGCAACCAGCCATCTTACAGCATAGATGAGAGGAGAGATAAACTGAATGTTCAACATTTACCTGCAAGAGAAGGCACACAAAAGACACAAATAAGGAGAAATAGTTTGCAAGTTTAGAGTTCCCTGCTTCTGTTAAACTTAGTCCAAGGAGAAAACATACATATATCCACGGAGAGAAGTCTCACACAGAAGACGTGTTGCCTGCAGGAAGACGGTATTCACTGTCACTTCCAAATTTCCAAATTTATTCAATAAATTTGTATTTTAAGATTCTTTTAAAATGTGTGTGCGTGTGCGTGTGTGTGTGAGAGAGAGAGACAGAGACAGAGAGAGAGAGAGACAGAGACAGAGACAGAGAGAGAAAATAAAGCCTTAGGCTTGCTATATCTGTTTTAGGGTTTCTATTGTGGTAAAGCACCATGCCCAAAGCAACTTGGAGAAGAGTTTGTTTCATCTTAGGATGAACCCCAGTGGCAGAACACTTATGTAACACATACAACACCCATGGTTCAGTCACTAGCATTACAAAAACAAAAACAAACAGGTAAACTAAAGCAGTTATTATTAATGATATCTTCATTGTGTGACACTCACTACTCCTAGGAAAAGTGAATGAATGTCTATCCATCCCAGATAGCGAACTCACAACAGACTGACCGGACTGAAGTATGGATACCACTGAGGTCCAACTTGGTAAACTAATGAGTTTTCATGGGGTTATTTACAGGAGTATAGGTGCAAGGTTACTTACAGTAACAGAAATGACTCAAAGATAGTTGCACTGCCAAAAGCCCACCCCAGCACTGGTCATGTTTCACAGAAGCTGGAAAGCTGGAGTTCAATGCACAACCTGCAGGCAGTTCAACAGGTTGGACAGTGCCTTTCTCCAGCATTTCAATTTGTCTCTTCCTCTTCCAGGCAGCTTGGGGTGTCTACAAGCATGCCACAAGGGTCCTTGGTTAGGGAGCAGTCTAGTGCACTTAGGTCAATTTCTGGAGCTTCTTGAAGCTTCTGGTTTGATTAACATGAACCTTAACAAGCCTCCCTTTAAAACATCCTGAGTCTTAAGGAGCTTCCTTCCAGGACAGAATGTTTTATCTCAAAGGCAATTGCTGCATATCATCTTTGATCTCAGAACTGTAGCCACAGTCATGCTAGAACTTCCCATGCTCATCGTGAGTTTATGCCATCCTTACTCCAGTCCCAGACTTAAAGCATGGAAATAAATGTGTTCAATCAGATCAAAAGAATATCAATAGCCAACACAAGGTACAATAATGCTGTCCATTTACACTTTATCAAGACTTTGATATGAATTTCTCTCACATATAAGGTAGTAGACACAGGGTGTAGTGGTAACTATAAAATAAAGTTGTGTATTACACAAATCATTGTTTAGATAAAGAGACATGGTCACTAGGCACATGTTACTGTCTTTTGGTATAGAGATGGATTAAAATTCATTCTAAAATTATAGAAGTGTAAACCAATAGCAACTAAGCACTTATTTTCTTGTTGAAATGAATAGACATTTTTCATGTGCCTTAAACTAAAAAGGTAAAGAAAATTGATATAAAGAAATGTCAGATGAAGAATAAGGTTTTTTTCTTTTTAGTAAACCAATTTCATTATGTTGACATATTATAAAATAAGTCAAATATGATGTGGGATTCTCCTCTGTATGCTATGAATATGCTTTATTGCCATTAATTAATAAAGAAGTTGTTTCAGCCAGTGGCTTAGCAAAGAAAAGCCAGAGTCTTTGGCCAAACAGTGTTGCAATTAATATAGCTTATATGTGATTTTCCGAGTCTGGGTGGCTGAGAAATGAAAGAGCAGTCTTCAGTTACACAAATAAGATACACAGAGTTACTAATATGCAACCTTAACTTAGCACCAATGACCCTGTAGATTTTTTAATTCTATTGAGATAATTGCTAGGAAAACACACACAAACACACACACACACACACACACACACACACACACACACACTACTATAAGCACAATTCATTTTAAAGGCACAAAAACATCTGCCAGATCTCCCCAAAATCTTCCCACTGTGTTCACTAGTCAAAATTTTATCCAAAACACTAAATCTAAAACTCTCATTTCCAGGGTTGTCACTTCTCAGAACTTTAAACTGTGTCTCTTAACAGTGAAGCCATCACTCTGGCCATTAATATCTTCATTCAGAAGGAAATAAAACCAGGACAGGGGAGGCTTCTGGGTAAGATGAGAGAGTGGAAGTTGCCTCTGAGTCAGCATATGAAATTGTCAGCGTCAGAAAAGAATATACTCAGTTTCCAGGGGGAAGAGCTTGGGGACCACATGGGAAGGAAGAGGATGCCTGAGAAGAACAGATTCAAAGCTAAGAAAGCCAAATACAGCTACGGCTACAAAGCTCACTGATGTTGAGAAAGGAGAAGAAACTACTTCTAAAAGCAATTTGTTTTCTCTTGGCAGAAAGCTACTTGGAATTGAGCTTTCAAGAGTAGGCTGGTCAATAAGAAGGCCTACCCTCCAGAACCAGAGCACACAAACAAACCATTAAAAGCCCAAATCACAACACAGAAATATAAGAAATGTGACAAACCGTAACAGCATCATTCCCCCAGAAGATCACAAACCCTCAGTGATTGAACCCACAGGTACTGAAATGGGTAAACGTCAAATGAAGATTTCAAAAGTTTTCTGGTAAAAAAAAAAAAAAAAAAAAAGATCAGCAATCTGGAAAGATAAAAATAAATGATGAATTCTAAGACCCAGAAAACAAAGTCAGCAGCATAGAGGGAAAGCTGGCAAAATAAATACCACAGAGAACCAGCACTATGGATTAAAATACTCAATGTCAGAGAAAAAAAATTCATTAAGGAAAACAGATTTTTGGCAAAAAATAAATAAAAATAGTTTGTCTTAGTCAGTGCTGTGAAGAGACATCATGGACACGGCAACTCTTCTTATATAAAGAAGTATTTAAAATGGGACTTGTTTATACTTTCAGAGGTTTAGTCCATTATCAGCATGGAGAGAAACATGGCGGCATGCAGGCAGACATGATATTGGAGGGATAACGGAGACTTATGCATCCAGACTGATAGGCAGTAGGAGTAGAGTCTGAGCTTGGAATGGGCTTTTTGAATCCTCAAAGCCAACTCCCACTGTCACATTCCTCCCAACAAAGCCACACCTTCTCATTCTTTCAAATAGTACCAGTCCCTGGTGATTAAGTATTCAAGCTATTAGCCTATGGGGGCTATTCTCATTCAAACCACTACATATTAAAAATAAAAGTTCAATGTATTATGCAAAAAAATAGTAGAAAATACCATCAATACATCTGACTAAACAGAAGAAAAAATATCAGGGATAATATAAAAGGTTGATAAAATACTATATTCAAACATCAGTAAGGAAAACAAATAGATGAATGTGACCACAGCATCCAAGAATACTGCATATGATCAAGAGTCCATAGCCAAGAATCCATGGAGCAAAAGAAGGAGCAGAAGAAGAAATACTATGCACAGAGCAGGAACGACAGTAACGCCAATAAAGACAGCATAGGAGAATGTGTTTCTTGGGAGGAATACATGAGCAACTGAGAGCAAGGAAGGAATTCAAAATGCCTAACGCAGTGAGCTAACAAACACATTGCAATGGTAGGAAAGAAAGTAAAGAACATAGTACATTTCAACTAATTAGAAAAGCAACCAACAAAATTATAAGAATTTGTAAATGTCTGTCAGTAATAACCTGAAAAATGAAAGTTCTCAACTCAACCCAATGAAGACTAAAGAACTGATTTAAGATACTAGATCTATCTACTGACTCCAAGAAATGGGTCTTATGGGAAAACACATCAGCAATCTGAGTCAAATGACAAAGGACCATCTAACAAAAATAGACTGTGTAGTTGTCTGACCTATGATAAAGTAGACTTCAAATCAAAGTTAGTCAGAAAAGAAGAAGAACAAAGTGTAGGAATTATATTGGATTATAAAACAAATTAGTAGCGATCACTTCTCACAAAATAGTAAGATAAGAACACAATGAAGTTCAATAATTTTAAGTATAGATACACTATATTTATTGCTATTCTCAATTTCATAAAGCATAGACGCATAGACATAAAGGCTGAGATGGGTCCAGATATAATAGTCACGCATGACTGAAACACCCCACCTGTTATTAAAGATAGGTCATCCAAACTAAGAATCGGTGCAGAAATCTGAGTTAAATTGCACAGTAGATCAGCTATACTTAGCAGATGTTTACAGAATATTCCACCCGGCAGATGCAGAATGCTCATTCTTCATGGTAGCTCATGAAACCTTCTCTAAAACAGACCCTATCTCAGGCCACAAGCCAAGTCTTACCAAGTAGAAAAGAATCAAAATAACACTGTCAGCTCACAGTGCAACAGACATCAATACATACATACATATATTATGTATATATATATACATGTGTATATACATATTCCTAAAATAAAAGGAATACAAATATGAACAGATTTTCCCAATTTGCAGAGCACATCCACACCTACACTGAAAAGAACCAAACAGTGCCAACAGAAAACTCTTAGTTTTGATAAATACTTTCAGCAAAGTAGCAGGAGACAAAAACAACCCAAAAAAAGTGGTAAATTTTCTATATATCACAAATCACAAATTTATCAAAAAAAAGAAATTATATGGAAAAATTCCATTACCAAATAACTAAATGAAATACCTAGGAATAAGCCTAACCACAGAGGTAAAAGGGGGGGGGCAGACATTGAAGAAACGAATTAAAGAAGAGTCTATAAAATGGAAAGACACCCCCCACAGTGCTCATGGATTTGCAGAATTTATACAGTGAAAATGACTACATTATCAAAGTGATCTACACGTTCAACTTGCTCCCTAGGAAAATTGCAACATTCTTGCAGAGCCAGAATAAACAACCCTAAAGCTCATTTGGAAGCTCAAAGGATCCCAAATAGCCAACGTAAATCTTAGCAGAAGCAGCAATATCAAAAGTATAACAATGCCTAATTTCAAGTTTCAGTATAGAGCTGTAGCAACCAAAACACAGCACACACACAAAGCAGCTCTGCAGATGAATAGACTAGAATAGAGTCCGGGAAACAAACCCACGGAGCCTGCAGATCAATAGACTAGAATAGAGTCTGCGAAACAAACCCACCGAGCCGTAGGCACTTAATTTTTGACAGCGCTGTCAAAAAATGCACATAGGAAAAAGACAGGCTCTTTCTGAAGTGCTGCTGGGCAGAAACCCTGTGTCCACGTATAGAGAAATGAATCCACATCCCCATCTCTCACCCTGCACAAAAATCAATTCAAAATAGATCAAAGACCGTAATGTAAGACACGAAACTTTGCAGCTGATGAAGGAAAACACAGATAAATCACTTCAAGGCACAAGCATAGACAAGGATTTTTCTAGCAGAAGCAGTAATTCTCACAGCTGACAAGTGGAATTATCTGAAATTAAAAAGTTGCTCCAGAGAACAGGAGACTGTCACCAGAGAGAAGAGACTCTTAGAGAAGGGGAAACCGTCTTTGTTAACTACACATCAGATATATAAAGAATGACAAAAAATAGATAGCCTCCCAAAAATCTAAATCATCAACTCAATAAATGTGCTAATAGGAACAGTTCATCTAAAAAAGGAATACAGATAAATGGTCAATACATACCTGAAAAACCATTCGGTAATCTTAGCCATCCAAAAGATGAAAATTAAAACTGCCTTGATGTTTCTTAGTCACCTTTCTATTGCCATGAAGAGACACCATTATCAAGCTCGATCTTTTTTTTAAATTTTTTTATTGATTCTTTGTGGATTTAACATCATGTACCCAAACCCCACTCATCTCCCCATCCCTTCACTTCTGCCTTCTGCCCTTGCACTCTCCCCGCTCCCAAAAATATTTAAAAGTAAAAGCACAAAAATATAAATAAATATATAAGCAAACTATCTCATCATAGAAGCTGTAACATATCATAGAACATACCCTTTAGTCCATTCATCTTTACTTTTACGTGTTCGTGGCAATTAGTCATTGGTCCGTTTTGAGGTCTCTGGCTTTGGCTACAACCTCCATACCTGCCCCTCACTAGGACTCCTATTGGCTATCCTATTGTTGCCTGGAGCTTGGTATTTGTAAGTCCAGCCCCTTCACATTCTCCAGTAGTTCATAGATGAGGAGGGTGTTGGGGGGGGCTACCTCATAGTTCATAGGCCTGGGTGGTAGCTGGGTTGGTCAGCCTGCCAGCTTCTCTCTTAGTCACAAGTCAGGCAAGTTCTCCAACATGACCCAGGCTAGCTCTCCCAATATAGCAGACAGCAAGAGGGGGCAATCCTGCTCCCACACCCTCAGGTCCAGCTCACCAGCACTCACACCACCAGAGTCAGCTCTACTGTTTTGCCCAGGTAAGGAACAGGAACCTTCAAAATATGAGCTGGTGGAGGACATTCTTAATCAAACCTCCACAATATTCCCTCTCAGCCCAGTCAAATAGCCATCATAAAAAAATAAAAATAAACCATGACCAAAGCATGTGGGGAAAGAGGAGCCCTTATTCAACACTGGCAATAATGTAAAACTCAATAGCCACTGTGAAAATAAGGATGGAAGTTCTTCCAAACATTAAGACTAGAACTACCCAGTGACTCATCTTTATCATTTGGGGGTGTATATCCAATGGACTCTAAGTTGATATACCACAGAGATATTACATCTCTATATTTATCGCTACAGAATTCACAGCACCCAGGACATATAAGCCTCCTAGATGTCCACCAAATAATAAATGAGTAAAGGAAATGGGGTACATACACGTAATGTTGTAAGCGGCCACAAATAAAAGTAAAATCTTGATATTAGCAAGACAATAGAACTGGAAATCATTATGTTAACTTGAAAACACAATAACCACATTTTCCTCTCCCATATGTGGAGTCTAGATTTTTAAATAGTGTATATGAGTCTAGCTACCAATGTGTCTATTAATAATTGCATGGCATACTGCAAAGGAGGGAAG
The DNA here is from genome assembly GCA_028555095.1 of Dicrostonyx torquatus. NCBI lineage: Eukaryota > Metazoa > Chordata > Mammalia > Rodentia > Cricetidae > Dicrostonyx > Dicrostonyx torquatus. Next base: position 6,834,873 of record JAQHUG010000065.1, read on the forward strand.
AAAAGGAAGCAGACAGACTAGACATGAAAGCAGGGTGATGAGATCATTCAGGGGAAGTAGAGAACTTTCCAGAGTGAGGGAGGAAGGCAGTGGGGGAGAGGAAAATGATAAGAACAAAATGTGACACATTTATGTGATGCAATAATGAACCTGTTGGTTTGTTTGCTAACCTAGGATTAGTAACAAAAAATACATAAATCTCATTATTGCACACACAAAACCAGAATTGGACAGATATTTATTGCCGTGAGATTCTGATGCTGAGACACTGTGGCAAATTTTTGTGCACAAAGATACTTGTGTAAGAAAAAGGTGCATTTCAAAAGATTAAACTGTTTTTAAATGGTAGTAATTACTTCTTCTGGAGACATTTCACCACTAATGGAGCATAGTCTCAAGACACAACTGCATGTTCTCAGAAATGTGAGCCAAAGTAATCAATCTATCTAATTTCTACAAGAGGAACAAGGAGAATTCTCCGAAGGCCACCCTTTATCGTGAGGCTATAAGTTTAAAGCAGCAGAAAATTGGAAAGAAATGTATTAAAGGGCTGAAAATTATCCTCAAATTAAAACATTTACAGCCTGAAGCTGTAATTAGGGCAAAGGTAAAGGTAGGAGATTCACAAAACCATCCTGGCTCCTATTGACTTCTTGGATACCGTCTGTGTGAATTAATTAGCCTGCTTCTGTTGTTAATTATGGGGGTTCCCCAAGGCTTGATGAGGTCTCTTCTGCACCTTTCCCTCACCAGTTAGTTTAATTGTTAACCCATATGATATCAACAATTCAGATAGACCATCAGGCCTATGAGTTCTGAGCCCTGTGCTATGCACTTTTGAAGGTAGCTATAAATATCATCTGCCTATTCCCCACCTGAGGATGTTAGAATGGGAACACCCCCATAGGCACTTACGTCTGAATGTGTGGTCTCCACTAAGTGGAACTGTTTGAAAAGGATTAGGATTAGGAAGTACAGACTTGTTGAAGAAGATGCATCCCTGGGAAAGGTCTTTGAGGTTCAGTGCCCCTCTCTCCCTCTCTGTCTGTTGCCTGTGGATCGGGATGTAAAACTCTCAGCTGCTGCTCCAGCGCCATTTCTGTTTGTTTCCTGCCATGATAACCCTAGACCAGCCCTCTAAAGTTGTTAGCAATCTCCCAGTTAAGTGCTTTCTTTTTCAAGAGTTGTCTTGGTCATGGTGCCCCTTCACAGCTGTAGTAAGAGGTGCAGAGGGCTGCGTCTCCCCACAGCTAGCTTATACCCAGAATAACCACACAGAAATTGTATTAATTAAATTACTGCCTGGCCCATTAGTTTTAACCTCTTATACATATTAGTTTAACCCATATCTAGTAATCTGTGTATTACCACGTGGTCATGGCTTACCGGGAAGATTCTAGCCAAAGTCCATCTTGAACTGGAGAAACATGGCGTCTGCCCCAGTGCCTTCTCTCTCACAGCCTTCTGTTCTGTCTACTCTTCCCACCTAAGGGCTGCCCTATCAAAAGGCCAAGGCAGTCTCTTTGTTCAACCAATGAAAGCAACAGAAATATAGAAGGACCCTCCTACACCATTAGTGGTACGGGAGAATTATCTGTATTCTGTCAATCATGTTTTAAATAAATGCTGATTGGCCAGGCAGGAAGTACAGGCGGGAAAACCAAACAAGAAGTAGAGGTGAGAACAGGAGAATTCTGGGAAGCAGGAAGCTCCCTTGGCATTCTGCACAGACCACCAAAGAGGCAACATGTGACGAGAAAGGTACTGAGCCATGTGGCTAACATAAATAAGTACAATGGGTTAATATAAGTTACAAGAGCTAGTAAGAAGCCTGAGCTAATGGGTCAATCAGTCTATAATCTTATGGAGACCTCTGTATGATTTTCTTTGGGGCTTGCCGGCTGTGGGGTACTGGGCGGGACAGAAACCCCAACAAGCAGGACCCTCATGTTACACACAGCCATAGAACAATAATCAAGACACCACCTCATCCCTTCTCACCAATCCCACCAAAAAGAAGCTCAGAAGACAACTAGGGATATCTCATGGAGCTCTACCACAGATGAGCTGCGCAGTGCTATGCAAGCCACAGACCCTTCCCAGAGTAAAACAATAATGTGGAAGCAGATGTAGTGTAGCAAGCTTGTGACCCATGATAAAAATCCAAAGGTTTACTTGGCTCATATGATGATTCAGTAATATGCAAGGCTCTGTAACAATATGAGTTTCTGCCTGGGAATAACCGACGATGGCCAAGCAGTAATTAGTCCTTTGGGGAAATCCTGTATTATTGCCTCAGTTCCCACTGTTCCCATTATAAGGTAAGCGTTCCACTCTCCTCATCTGCTTTCTTTTTTTTTTCATTTTTTTTTATTACTGTTCAAAGAAGAATTTACATTTACTCCCCTTGTTCCCAGCCCTCCAGCTCCCCGACTACTCCACCACCTTCCCCCTGCTTCTTCAAGATGGGGCAGGATACCCTGCCCTATGGGAAGCCCAAGGCCCTCCCCCCTCCATCTCAGTCTAGGAAGATGTGCATCCATATAGAATAAGTTCCTAAAAAGCCAATACATGCAGAAGAGATAGGTCCCGGTGCCATTATCATTGGTTTCTCAGTCAGTCCCCACTGGCAGTCACATTCATAGGGTCCAGTTAGGTCATATGCTCATTCAGTCTTGGTCCAGCTGGATTTGATGAGCTCCCAATAGATTGAGGACACTGTCTCTGTTGGTGGGCCAGTCCCTCACGGTCCTGACTTCCTTGCTCATCTTCTCCCTCCTTCTGCTCTTCCAATTGACCTTGGTAGCTCAGTCCCTTGTTCTGATGTGAATGTGGGTCTCTGGCTCTATCTCCATCCATCATGCGAAATTTCTATGGTGACGATTAAGATATTCAACAAAGTAACTATGGGGCAAGTTCATTCTAAGATTTGCAAGAGACTTGTCTCTAGAGGGGATCCCAGGTATTCACAGGGATCTTCCAGCTAGGTACTCGGGCAGCAGAGGAGTGGGTGCCTGAACTCATCTGCTTTCTATGATTTACTTCTTGATAAGAGAGCCATTCCTATTAGCAGATGAATGTAATTCTACATCACAGAAGTAGAATACTCTCTCCAGTTCGCCCATCATCTTGGTAACCCCATACATATTCATCTATGCCCCTCACACTGAAATATTTTTTCTAATCACTGGGGGGATGGGACTAGATCTTCACAGAGTGGGTAAGAGTGAAAAAAATGCAAGGCAAACTCTGTACAGGAAAGGAGAAAGAACTGGAAGCCCGCTAAGAAAGACAGGTCGCAGAATAAAGAGAACTTCAGTTGCTTCTCAATTTCCTATGGAAAGGTTTGGTTTGGTTTTGGCCTTTCAGTCCAGAATTAACCATATGAAAGAATAGAACTTAGGGAACAATAATTTCAATTTTAATTTAAATTAAAGTAACTAAACTTAAAAGCCATACTATGTGATTTAAGCATAAGTTGGAGAAACTTCCCTGCGGGCCATTTTAGTGTTCCTGGGAGACACTAGGCTGCTCCTGAATTTGAAACACATTGAGCTTACACACATGGCCTAGAACCAGCTTTCATTCTTGCATAGTCCAGAGTCTGTAGGAGAGACTCCTAAGCCTCATCTCTGTTCATTTCAGGATTGGAGTCTGTCCTCGCTGGGTTGCTGCTGTTGTGATAAAATACCATAACCAAAGCAACGTGGGAAAGAAAAGGTTTGCTTCACTCACAGATCACAGTCTGCCATGAATGCAGGTTAGGTCGGGAACTCAAGGCTGGAACCTGGAGGCAGAAACTGAAGCAGAGGTCATGGAGGGATCACAACTGACTGCCTTGCTCTTCCTGGCTTTCTCAGTTTGCTGTCTTATACAGCTCAGAACCGCCTGCCCTGGGTGACCTACAGTAGACGGGGTCTTCCCACATTAAGCATAAATCAAGAAAATGTCCGCTGGCCAGTCTAATGGAAGCATTTTCTCAGTTGAGGTTTCCTCCTTCCAGATAACACTGGGTTGCGTCAAGTTGAAAAAAGAAAACTTAGCCAGCACAGAGACTTAGAGTTCATTGGCCTTGCTCTGTTTTGTCTAATCTAAGGTTACCTCTAAGCCAACCTTGAGAACTCACTGGCAAATAGCGGGGCTGCCTTGCCACTAACTGTCCTCTGTTCGCTGAACTCTGACCCCACTGCAGTGAAGTCTATTAGAAAAGCCTCTGTCATCATCGCTTGCTTTTAAGGAGCAGCTTCAGTTCCTTTCCAATCAAACACTAAAGGTCACCAACAAAGAAACTAAAATGGCCTAGCGATGTCTAAAATTGAAAAAGCAAAACTAAATAGCCACTGACCTTAATATTTTTTTATGTATCTCAGGGTCAGCTTAATGATATTCCTGGAAGTCTCCTGCTTTCAGTTATTAAAGATATAAAAGGGTTTGCAGAGCATTATACCTTCCTGAAATACTCATGGAAAAAAATAATTCTATATTTTGAGATTTCATCAAGACTAAAAACCTACATCAGAGTAAAACATGAACAGAAATAAAGCCAATGAGGACAATAAGAAAATGGATGGAGACTATCACAGACCCAGGTCTCAGGTAGTGTCACAGAGGTTGACAGCAAGTGGCCATGCCCAGTCATTAAACTGAAACTCTAATCACCCACAGTCCTTTAGTTAAGATTTTACAAAACCGAGGTAAAGAAAAATCTAATGTAAATTTGTATAAGCAGATTAAAAATAGATTGGCTGAGTGTTATCTTAAACTATGGATTAAAATGACATCACAAGATTGTCGCTTGTCTCTCTCATTCTGCATGGCTTGTTTCCCCTCGCATTACACCTTCATTTTTAATACACCCTGCCAGCATCTCTTAGATGGCTGCTGAAGCCACAGTCCCTGAAGCTCCTTAGACTTCAGCACACAAAACCAAAGCATGTTTGTTACTTTAGTAGATGGAACCAAAGTGCTCCCTTTCCTTATCTGAACAGAACCTGCGTTTGTCACAGGTCACCTTGAACCAATGACAAGGGCTTATAGAACATGAATGATGTAATTCAGTCATGTACCTCACTCCTGCATGTGGAGAAGGGCTGGGATGCAGTTACTAAGAAAAGCAAACAGATGCAGATTGTCTGTAATAAATGTTCACTCTGCAAAGACTTTGAATCTTTTTATTCTGGGGGAAAGAAAAATAAGGCTACCCATAAGAGTAAGATATAAAGGATAATTAACTATACCCATAAGAGTAAGATATAGAGGATAATTAACTAAAATAGTTAAGAAGGTTCAATCCTAGTTACTGCAGTAGTTGCCATCAGGTTTGGGTGAAACGGTAACCCCCTCATGATGAGCTCAGGATTTGCCATCACCCTTCTATGGCCAGAGGGGCTTCTGAAGGCAGGGACTGATGCTATCTTACTGAAGGATGAATTGAAGCTGGCTCCCAGAATGAGAAAGAGTAGCTTCATCCAGTTTTCATAAACCCCTATGTATTTGTTTCTGTTGAAAAAAATGTGGGTGAGAGGAGTGCCCAAGTGCTCAGCTTTCCTCACCTTGTAATCCTTCCAAAAGAAAGTTCTGTCCAAGATCATAAAACTGGAAAACTTAGCAAGTTGGGGCTAAACTATACCATAGCAGGTAGGAGAATTGGGCCGACCAAGTAGAACAACCAAATTCCTCCCTTTAGAATCTGCATGTGTTTCTTTCCTCAGTTTCTACCAATACTTGCAGTTCCAAGACCTGTGAGAGAAGGGCCTGGCCTGTGTGTCAGCCGGGGGCTGCCTAAGGGATGGTGACAGCCTGACACCTCTCCTGGAGAGCCTTGTGACAGGTCTGGATACTTGAATCCAGGAGCTGCCAGAGGCAAGGTTCCAAAACAGCTACTGCCAGGCATGGGCCAAGCAGGGACTCCTATGAGCAGGCAGCAAGAGAAGTAAGTCCCAAGAGTTGCAGATAAATGGGGCCAAGAAATGGATGGCTTGTGTTTTGATCCTGATTCCCACACAAAAGGCAAAACTGCATTATATACGCCCCTCCCCCCGACAGTGTTTGAAAGAGAATTCTCAGGGAGTGTCACACCCCAGGACTTGTCCCAACTAGACCTCTGTCTCTCCTTGAGTGTGTGTGCATTTCCCAGCTCTGGCCCTTCTTCCAAACAGTTACTGCTGACTCCACATCACCCCACATTTTCTACACAGAAAGACGGAATTCTACGGTTCTAATAAACTGATTTTTAAAATAAAACTCTCCTGCCAAGTAGATTTGTATTTTTATCCCTACCATAATTTGAAAACAAAATAGCCTTATTCTAAATATGAGTACATGCCACTGTAGAACATACTAGCATTCCTTGTCTAAATATTAATTTCCTGGCATGCTTAAGGCTGAATTTATTTTCAAAATCCCTTGTAAGTTCACATTATTTAATATATATCCAAATTAAACTATTAAGGAATGTATTGGCATTTAATTTTAATGTGTTTATATACCATACCACCACCAAATAAATGTCTTTTTCAGTTAAGACAGAAACAGAAAATTAAGTAATGTCCACACCTGCACGGTAACTTTCCTTACTGCTTACCTGAGACTAGAAAAAACCATCTGATTTTTCTTCCCTGTTCTGGGATTTTTAAACATTTTCTTTTGGACAGTGTAACTGGCACTGGACACTCAGACCATTCCTGAGAGATGAGCATCAAGTCGCATTGGTTGACAGTACCACCTCAACCCAATCAAGTGTCAGGCTTCTGAGAGTCACACCACACATCATCTCAAATCCCTTTGGGGTCCTTCTCAGATGCACTCTGCACCTGTTGCCAGTTGCTTCTCCAGTGACTCAGTTGTTCCGCCATCAACCAGACCTACTGTGTGGCCAAGTGCTTCCTACCTATGCGCTTCATCTCCTTACTTCGTCTGCCTGACAACATGTTTTTTGTGACCTTTTCTGTACCAAACAGAGGCATCTGCCTCGTACTCATTTGCCAGTGACAAAATGCTAGAGGACAAAATGTCAAGGACCTTTTAACTGATTAGATTTTTCTTGCTACCCTGAAGTTTGGCTGTGTGTGCCCAACTTCTGGCCATGAATTCTACCTTTCCTGATTTATAAAGTAAGTATTAAATAATTGCTTTATTTTGTTTTGTCTTTGTAGTCTCAGATAATTGAAAATAGGAATTCAGTCATCGTGTTGTGCCCCTATACATGCTGTATTTCTGCTATCTTTATTTTTTATTTGTGTGTTTTTGTCTGTGTGGTTGTATGCCACGTGTGTGTAGGTGCCTCTAGAGACCTGAAGGGGACATCAGATCCTCTGGGACTGGAGTTATAAATCGCTATGAGCAACACGATATGAGTATTAAGAATTGAATCCAAGTCCTCTGCAAGAGCAGCAGATTTTCCTAACTGTTGAGCCATCTCTCCAGCCCAAAGCATGCAATGTTGGACACAACCCCTTTTCAGGAAACAGGAAAAGAGATGGACAAAAGCCCCTTTGAGAAGTATGATCAAGGGGTCCCCAGAGAATTCCCGAGCTCTCCAAACAAGCTTCATGGCAACAACTTGACTCTGCTTCCTGCTTCAGCAGAGGCTGCTAGAATATGAATGAGTGCAGCATTGGGGCTGTTTGCAAGTTCCTGTTAAAATTTGATTTCCCCGTCCAAGAATACAGTTGATGCGGAGGGAAATCAGAATCATCTTTTAAAGTGCCCTACAAAAGAACTCGGTGAATTAAAGTAAAGCAATGAGCATCTTTACCCTTACAAGTGCTTCCCGCAGGAAGAAGACACAATGCAGACCCATCTTCCCTCTGCGAGAAACTCTCTCACCAGGGACCATAACACCAGGCAATGTCCAAGAGTTACATGAGGAAGTTTCTTCTCAAGGTAGAATTCCCTCATCCCTGTTATATTGCTATTATGTTATCATTTACTTTAGATTTTTAATAAAACTGTATCTTCTTTATGGATCTCTTTCCATTCTGAGCAGTTTCTGTGTGCTTTTCTTCCATAAAGGACATGACTTAAAAATAAACCTGAAAGCATAATATGCAGAAAATATATGGAGCAGCCTGACATTGTTTTATATAAAATGTAGTACAGAGACCCACAGAGATGTCCTTTGGCACTTCTGATGTGTGGCCATCACTGCTAACTTCCTCGAGTTTGTGTCTAACCATTGTCAGACACATCAACTCAACAACGCCTTAAGGAGAAAGCGACATCTAATTACATTTTTAAAATCTAATAACCAGTCACTCATTTATTCTTTAGTATGAAAGTCATCTTAGGCACCTTTCCCACTCGTCAGGCCCCAGCACCGTCTATGTCCCTAACGACTTCTCATAGCATAGAGTTGACACACTGCTCATAAACCAGATTCCCCTTCTTTCTGATTTAGCAACTGCAGTATTGATGGCCGTATTGATCACATGGCTTCGAATAAAGATTTGAAGTAAAGATTATTACTCCTCATTTAATCAAATTTATTATATATTTAATTTTTAATTCAATTTAATTTATTATTAGTGGGGAGGCACATGCAGAGGTTAGGAGATAACTTGTGGGAGTCAATTCTCTCCTACCATTTGAACCTCAGAGAAGCAGGTGATGGCAAACACTCACTTCTAGTCCCTCATGATAGAATGTTTTCTACAACCTGCCCTGGCCTGGAGAAGAAAAGACAGCCGTATGTATTCAAGCGCACGATTTCCACTGACAGTAACGCACATCCACAGCTTCATTCAGGGCTGTGCTCTGCTATTTCGACGTGCATTTACATGACACATGGTATCATCAGTCCTGAAACATGGCTGAGTGACCATGAGACAAACCAAGTACTTCTGTGCGTAGACGAGTTCATATGTCACATGAAACATGTCCCGAGCGTTCATCTTCTAATTGCTGGCTAGAGACTTTCTTTTGATATTAAAATAACTAAATATAAATTCTGATTCCAAATACTGTTCTGCAACATAGACCTGAGGGGAACTTACAAGACATTATGCAAAGTGAGTGCTTCGTTAATGAGTGCCGGTTCCAGCTGTGGCCTACAGAAGACTAATCGTCACCATCTGGCAAAGTTTTCCTTCACAGGAGATGTGTGGGCAGGTTTTCTTAGATGGCCTCTTTAAAGAAATGCCTATCCTGGTCCCCAAAGGCATGAGTGTGTTTTCTTACAGGACGAAATGAATTCTGCAAATGGAGTGAGTCTTACTTTGGTTGACTTTAAGACATGGTTTCTCTGAACTCTAAGAGCAGGTCCAATGTGAGTCTTTAGAAAAGCAAGCTAATTGTATGGCTGGTAGCAGAAGAGGCAAAGTAAGGGGTCGTCCGTGAGGTTTGACATAGGAGGACATGGGCAGTGTGAAAAACATGTAGGGGGCTTTAGGAGCAGAAAGCAAACCCAGTTGTTGATTTTAGTCCTCCACTGCAAAGATAGGTTATGCCAAATGAATAAGCCTGAAAATTCTTCCAGAGTCCAGCCTGCCAGATCCTAAGCTGAGACCCCATCTAAACAAAGAGCCTCCAAAGACTTCTGACTTACAGAATTATGGACATTGCCTGAAACCCACAGGGTTGTCATAATTTGTTATGGCAGCAATAAAAAACAGACACTACCGCCGTGCCCTTTGGGGGAAAAGAAAATACTGCTTCCTTCATTCTGTTTGGAAGATCTGGAGGGCACTAAGACCTGTGTAGCACTGCATAGGATTCTGGCTTTTTTCTCACTCCCTCTGTATGTTGGGCTTGGAGATTACATTGTGTCTTTGTGTGAATATGGACAGCCAACATATCACACCATGTGTCTGTTTGTTTTCTTTTGTTTAAGAGTGAAAACAAAACTTAATGCAAAGGTATGTTAGCAGATCAGCAAATGGTAAGTTTGAGATGATTAGATTGCTTAAGAGGGCATTCGGGAACCATGGCTTCTCCTTTGGAATGTTCAATTGTGGTGTTTAAGATGATAACTGTTGAAATAAAATTCTCCCCCATTGATGACTTGAGTCCTGTCACTCAATGAAGAGAATCAGCAAACCTATGGGATTTTATTTGGAATCAATATTCTTTAGTGTCATTTTGGTTATTTTTTAATTCTTTATATTTTGCTTCTACCTGAAAAGAAAGAAAAGATGATGCTGTGTTTGAAATGCCGCAAGAGCACAAGCTGCTTTGTTACAATGAAACTAAAGGTTTACACAAAGTGGGAGGGCTATGTTAACACAGGAAGGCTAGACAAAGAGGAATAGGGAACAGGGGAAATGAAGATTCTAATCTAACCAGTCCAAATATGAGAACTGCCGGGGTGTTCAACGGGAGGGGCACTGTGCTGGGCCCTTCACCTCCAATGCCTAAAGATAGAAAAGTTAAAACAACTCAGGAAATGTGGAGGCAACTCTCAGGGTGTATCTGTCTACAGATGATTAAGGATCTATAAGAAATAGGGATATAAAATCTTGTTCTTTACAATATATGGTTTTAATGGTTTCTTTTCAAAGACTTTTTCCTGACTCAGAATTTAAAGTAAGCATCTTTTTAAGACCCACACAGAAATGCCTTCGTTTAAGGTGCTGCTTGGCAGTGGCAGTGGGAGTGAGGGTAGGGGTAACTGTACATATAGTCTGACATATCCCTTAGGTAGTCTGACATATTCCTTAAATAAACTGACATATCCCTTAGATAGGCTGGCATATCCCTTAGATAGGCTGGCATATCCCTTAGATAGGCTGGCATATCCCTTAGATAGGCTGGCATATCCCTTAGATAGCATGGCATATCCCTTAGATAGTCTGGCATATTCCTTAGATAGCATGGCATATTCCTTAGATAGCATGGCATATCCCTTAGATAGGCTGGCATATCCCTTAGATAGGCTGGCATATCCCTTAGATAGGCTGGCATATCCCGTACTATACAAGGAGAACTTTCCCATTTCTTGATTTGTGGCAGATTACCAATATCTCCCACTTTGACAAGATCTCATACCTGAAATCATTCTCCTCTCCCAGATGGGTAGACATTCCCTTCTCCATCCATAATAAACCTAATGGCCACACATTCTTCTACCAACTGAAGATGGTCAGGGATGAACAGCACAGGATCGTCACCTTGGGGAAATGTAAAAAACACAATATGGCAGAGCCAGCATACTCAGCCACCCAGATTCACTCAGTGGGCGTCACAGGTCTCCAAGAGAAACCCAGAGCCTGGGAGACAGCCGCAGAGATTCAGGGAAGGGAAAACACAGACTGAGGTCTCACATAAAATACTGTATAACTTTATAGTTTTTTATTTCACCTTTACGGCAACACTGTACGTGTAGCATGGTAGAGGGCTATACTGAATAAATTTCATACATGAAAACACAGATAAGAAAAGCAGGGAGCATTACAAATTTCATAGGCACACGACTGACTACAGTCAAGAAGAAAAACCACTCAGAAGCCATTGGACTGGACCTGTGCTTTCCTGATATTGTTAGTTCCCAAGTTAACCCAGCATCCTAGGAATGGGCTTTCTTTTGCTTCTTTGTGTTATTAATTTATTTGTGTAAGTTTACACCTGTCAATACAGATTTAAGACAGTAAAGCTGCCCACCACAAATACTGCAGGATTCAAGGACATGTGGCCGAGGAATGGAAACAAACTGATCTACATGCTGATAAAATTTGCTTTACTTTTACGAAAAGATAAATATAGGAGTCCTGGGAGAAAAAAAAAAAAACTTCTGATTTTCCCTCCAGTTTTTCTCACAAATTTTGAAGATGCTTTCAGGGCCAGATGTCCCCACGATGGTAGTGGGGACTGCTTCACGGGGTGTTACAGGAAGCAGGACAGCACTGCACTCCCTCGCTGAAAGCAGTCGATTGCAGATGCGTGCATGCTTTGCAGGCACATGCACTCAGGTGCTTTCAGCATTTTATAGCAGACAGACCCAGCATTGCAGAGACATAAAAAAAAGATTCATGTGGTTGGGACCAAGCTGTTACACTAACAGACAGTAGGAGATGATCCTTCTGACAAGAGCCATTCAAGACAATAGACAGGAGAATAATAGCCAGGCTTTGGTTCTGTGGACAAACTCTCCTTCCCGCCAACATCACCTAATCCAGGCTCTCATCATCTTCTGAGTGGATAATTACAATAGATGCCCAACTACCTTTCCTTCAGCTCTTCAAACATTTACAAAATAATGTCTTCCCCACATACAACTTTAAACAAAATTACTTATTTTTTTTATTATTTTGCATGCCTGTTTAGTAGTTTTGATGACAAACAATGGATTCAGTTTAAACTCAGTTAAGCAGTAGAACACATGGAAGCCCACAGATACACCCTAACCTCTGCCCATCTCTCTCCTCATCCCCTTCTCGGGCTGTGCCCCTCAGGCTTCTATTTTAACAAATAACCGGTTGTCCTGATGTACTCACTGCTATATTCACAGTCTGTTCTGGTTCAAAAGCCTTATTTTTACCAAATGTCTTCCTGTGTGAGCCGCTTCCCAAAGCCCCTACTAGATGCAAGTCTAGATTCCTAATACCTGCTCATCCTTCAGAACTGAAACGATGCTCTATAAAATCTTTCCTGCTCCTACCAACCCTTGCCCCAATTTCAACAGGCAGAAAATATGGGCTCCTCTCTGCATCACTTCAAAATATCCTGTAGCCCCCTACCAATCTCCTACGAGTTGAGAGATGTCTTTCTTCTTATGTCTGTATTTGTATCACAATATAATGAGGCAGGAGCATATTACCTTTTCCTTTGTTTACTAAGCTTTCTGCAAGGCTACTAAAACACTGTTAGAGAGCTCTACACAGAACATCCACAAATGCTAAGCAGCAGGAAACAACGTTGCACTCAGAGGTGTGTGAGCCTTGCCTTGAGCACCCCAGAAGCCCTGCAAAGTCACATAGTACAGTGAAGTTGTAATGTCAAGTCAACCTCATTCTGTACCCTGACTCTTCCTTCTCTTATCTCTGGGAGCCCACAAGCATCAGTTCATAATGGGGGCATTAATGTCTACCTCCCAGGGTAGCCATATAAGGATGAGCTTTGTGACGATTTCTACACAATCACTTCTAAGACAATGTTCAGTTTTGTCCCCTTTCCCTTATTATACATGCTAAACCATGCCGGTATCACTTCTGAAAGGGCAGCATTTGAGCTTGGCCTTGAATAGCAAGAAGAATTTAGAGAGACAGACATTGATAAAAAGTGTCATCCATATGGAGAAAAGATTTGAGCAAAGGCAATAGAACTGTTTAAAAGTTTCCCCAGATGTACCTGGGATGTGGCCTTAAGATGCTGGATTGATCCCACAACTACCCCTCTTAGCAATGTGAGAGTAACTAACTGCGTTTGAACGTAATCCAATTTTGAAACCAAAGACTATTACCTTTTATACTAGAAACATAAAATAATAGCTTGTGGTATTTAGAATATCCTTGTCTTTATTGTAAGTATCTTCCCACAAAAAAATGGTGCTGACGGGTACTGGGTGGAACACTCTTTTGCATTGAAGTACACAATACACTAACAGAGCTGGCAAGGTATCTACCAACATTTAAACACACAGGATTCGTAATAGTTTCCATGTGTGCATGATTGCTGTGCTAACAGAGCAGTCTAAAGCAATCTCATTTACTTTTATGTTTAAGTATTCAAGAAGCATCTTTGTTTTAAAGATCGGATTGGTTTTGTGGCTGAGGCCAGTGGGGCTTGGAAAACAATTGACAGTTATCACAATGATGTGGAAAGTAGCTCCATTTTCCACCAAAGCTGGTTGCTCAATTATTCTACCGATATTCGTAGCTCTTAGTGGCATTTGGTGGATAATAGCCCCAATCCAATCATCCACTTCGGCTAGAAAACAGCCAGTGCTATTCAAACGGAGGAGTCTGAGCTTAGAGCTGATTACAACAAACTGGGGCTTGGTGATGATGACTCCCAGCACTGGCTTACAGTCACAGAGGAAGGGTGCTGCTGGCAGGCTGATCTACTATCTCTCCAATGCTAGTACATTTGTCTCAGATCTGCAGCGAGGGCTATATTATCAGAAAACTGAAGCAACTGATTCCTTTCTACCTCCGCTGAGATAAGAAGAACAATGTAATTTGAGTACAAGAATAATCTAACTTGTAGGAAAGGACTAGAAAGGATAAGGATACAGACGACAGTTTTCACAATGCCTTGAGCACAGTGAAGGGACTGAAGAGGACCACAAAAAGTCGACATGAAAAACCCAAAGACAAGAGCAGGAAGTAAAAGACTTCAGCGTTGCTTACTACTGACACCACTTGTGTTGGCTTTTTACCACACATGGATGAAGGCAGCTGAGTGAGAACAAGATTCCCAGCTCATGCTCTGCAGTCCTGGGTTCAGATCTACTCACAACATCGAGAGTTGTTCCTTTTGGATGGTAAGCCAGATTCTAGCACTTCCCTGCACCAAAATAAATAAATAAAAAGGCAAAAACATTTCAAACTGTTTCCAGCTGCAACAGAATAAAATTCAAAGCCTTCACCAAGGTTTACAGATCTCACAGTAACTTTTAGTCCTCATCCCCATCACCCTCGTTGAGCCTGTTCTAGCCTAGGGGCACCCAGAAGTCCTCCTAAGACCTGCCAAAGGGTTTATGTGGAGCATCTCCTCCCTGCCTACTACCTGCAGGCTTCGTCTTCATGCAGCCCTCTGCTCATGTGACCTCAGAGAAACCTTAACCAGCCACCTGCAATACAGAGGCTGTCTCACCCCCTTCCCTGCTTCAGCAACCCTCTAAAGTCATCATGACATCGCATGGCATGATTTGTCTGTCTGCATGCTGGGTTATTTGTTTTGCCATTAGAATAAGCTGAAAGGCATCTGGAACGCTTGGTGCCAGGTGGTAAATATTCCGACACTGTTGGGAAATGGTGGGATGGTAGGAAGGGGAAAGTTTCCTTGTCTTGCTGCTTGCTTGCTTGTGTCTTTGTTGTTCAGATAACTAAAGGTATGGGCTATTTGAACAGCAACACTTTATCCATCTCTAGTATTTTCTGCTAGGAAAATTAGAATCAGGGAAAATACATAGGCTATGAAACCAAGGGGACCAGGATATAAATCCCATTCTTCATGCTTTGTAGCATTTTTTGGCTTTGGACAGTGTTTTGATCTTCCCATTGAATTTTACAGTTGCTCAAACTTTAAATATTCACAAGTATAGGAAAGGTGTTAGAGATAGCTTCAAAAAATTATTAGGAGAATTAAATTAGCTAATTTCCATTATCTATTAAGCAAAATGCATAACTGATAAACAGTATAAATAGTATTAATAATCAGTGCTAATGGAATTAATATAAATATTTACTATTGTAATATTGTTATTAATATTCATGCATTTACTAAAGCACACGCTAACTCTCCAGCCACCCATCATCCCTGCAGCCCAATATGGGCCATCAGTACCCCTATGCCATGCAAAAGAATGAGTAGCTGCTGTGACAGATGAAACCCATAATGAGCTAACAAATAAAGTGAGATAAAAACACTGAAATGTCAGCACAGCGGGCAAATAATAGGAGTTTTGTAATTGCCATTATAAAACTTTATTACAGTGTGAAGTTTGTAGGCTTCCCTTTCTAACAAAGTAAATTAGTTTGGGGACAATTCAAGTGAAGTGTTCTGATAAAGAGTAAGTCAACTGAGACGAAATGGGGAAGATGAAGTGTGTCACCAAGAACACCTGCGGGTGAGAGGGTTCTTCCTGGATGCTGGGGACCTGAATGGCTTGGTTTTCACTGGTGAGGTCTTCAGGAAGCTGTCCAGCAATTCACAGTAACTAGAGATTCCATATTTGTAGAAGAAATAGAAGGAGAAATCCCCATAAACTTGGACATGGCTTCTCTGTGGCCATCTTCCTTGCTGCTATGGAGTCACCATCAAATCCTGGTGAGAAAAGAACGAAGGAGACGGTGAAAATCACCTACCCATCAACTGAGTTGAGTAGACTAGAAGCAGGGGATCCTGCCCATACCTCTCTATATGAACTCCCTCTGGATCATTTCCATCAAACTACCCTGCCCCAGAGGGAGGGCATCAAATCTTTGAGTTGCTGTAAGATATGATGTCTTTAGCTAGATGCCATCATAAGTGTTATCATATATTTTATTAGTACAATCATCCTGGTAAGCCTTTTTATCTCCACGATTCCCATATGCCAAAGGAAGCAAATTCTGGAGATCATCAGAGACAGAATTACCATTTACTTCCAATTCCAGAGGAACAGAACAAGCCATCTCTTACATTTCTGTTCTAGAGACTTGCAGTTTGCAGTGTTTTCATGCAAAATCCACAGAGTTGATCTCTACATACCTTGAGAACAAAAAATACTATATTGTTGATCCTACTAGACAAGAGAAGCTAAAGCCCAAGGCAATCTCATGATTTATCTGTTATTCCATAGCCCTGTGGCATAGCTGAGATTTGGGCTCACTTCCCTAATTCTGAAAACAAAATTCCTTCCCATGAAATGATTTCCTGCCTTTGAAAAGAGCACAAGGTATGTGTAAACCAAACTCATCTTTTTATCTGAGTGTAGAAAAGGCATGTTTCCCATCCAGAACCCCCTAACAATGAGTAGCCTGCCACAACAAACACTACTGATGCATCCATCTCAAGGGTTCACTTCTCACTCAGATAAAATGTCAAGGCAGATACTCTTGGTACATGGTCATTCAGTGACCCAGGCTACATTCAACCTTAAATTGGAAATCCTCTGGACCCAGGAAGAGGAGAAAGAAATAGACGCAATCCTAAATGCAGAAGGACTACATGGCCATGTCATATTGAGCAGTTTCTGTGAAAAGCAGAGTATGAACAGCAATCGATACCTAGATGTCTTACCATATCCAACTAAACACAGCCAAGATGAAATAAATAATGACCATGAGATAATATTCTTAAACCACAAGCTAACTTGGATGGTTTTACATAGTCACAGGCAAGGATTGCATTTTAAATAGTATTTGCTGCTCTTATGTGTTAACCTGAAGTATACAAAGAGTAAGAAACATTTTCGGGGAGCAGCCTAGAGATTGAGCTCAGATGATATGTAGAGTGTTTGCCTAGTAGGTACCAAGCCCTGGACCCAATTCCCAGCACTGTATAAAACCATGTTTGGCGGCAGACATCTATAATCCCAGTATTCAGGAGATGGGGGCAGGAGGATAGAGGTCATCATTAGCAATAGAGCAAATTCAAGGCCAGTTTAAGCTGCAATGAGACCTGATTTGGAAGAAAATGAGAGAGGGAGGAAAAAACAGAAAGAGGGAGGAATAGATGGAGTGAGAGAGGAAGTTAGGGGATAAATGAATGAACATTTGTGCCCCAGGGATAGTTTATTATTATGAGGTAAGTATGAGGTCACCTGGAATGCCCAGTTCTGTTTTGCTTTCTTTAATGTACACTGTCATGTCCCAGACTCAGCCAGTTTTAAGCAAACCAGAAGTCCACAGACCACATTTTATTAAATCCTTATATAGAACTACATTCACTTCATGATGAATGATTGCACATGTAATTACAGTGACATGTGAGGTCGGCCAGAAGAAGAATATATTCAGCATCCAGCAGCCCCAGCAGAAGTCAGCTTTGAAGGAGCAGGAAGTGTATGTAGCTTCAGATTTTCCATAGTCAAACACATACCCACTCCCTCAAAGAGCCGTTTTTGCAATATCCAGGTTTTATTTTCTGGTATCCTTGACACTGGGAATAACTTGGTCCTTCACAAAGACTACACTGATTTCAAATGACAGGAGCATAAATACAAAAGGAGAAAAGATAAACTGAGCAACTTCAAGACCCAGAAAAGTGGCATCTGTGTTTATTAACTTCTGTTTTACATGTAACAGTAAGTCCCTTTGAGAAGGGAGGAACTAGGGTAGGCATCCAGGGCTGTGCTCAAGCTCCGAGGCAGCTATTTCTCATCAAGTTTGTCTAACGGGACACTTGCCTTTCCCCACCACAGAGCAAGCATATCACTTCTCCTATCAGGTGACTTCCAGAAGCCTTCAAACTCCTTTGAGCTTAATTCTGTGTCCCAGAAATCTTCGTGAATGTTATCAGTGGTGATATCCTGAGGAATTCAAGAACAGGCAGTCAGAGGAAATAATCTGAAACATTTTTCACTTTGGGAACCTTTAAAAGAGATTTCTATTGGAGAGAAAAAGTAAAGACAAAACAGTTGCGTTTAGAATGCTTGGCTTCACCCTGATTGCCAGGTTTGGCAATTGTCTATTGAACTGGGTGGAGGAAAAG
Organism: Dicrostonyx torquatus; assembly: GCA_028555095.1. Taxonomy (NCBI): domain Eukaryota; kingdom Metazoa; phylum Chordata; class Mammalia; order Rodentia; family Cricetidae; genus Dicrostonyx; species Dicrostonyx torquatus. Next base: position 6,853,164 of record JAQHUG010000065.1, read on the forward strand.
AAAGACGGAGGGTCAGAGAGCATCTGGAGGTGAGCAGAGAATGGAGTCATGGGGGAAAGGTGAAGCCAGTGTGATTGATTAAACATAGCAGGGCCTGGCAACCATGGGGCAGCAAGGAATGGCAGTCTTTATACAACAGAATGGCTGGTTCTCCCAGGAGGGGTAGGGAATCTCCTCCATAGTGCCTGAGATAACGCTCCAGTCCTAAGAGCATCAAGATGGGGAAGGATCATCCAGGGAGAAGACATAAACACCCTCCACAGGCTCTGGGAATCTGCCAGTGCTCCAACACAGGGGGTTTCAATTATTGTCCAGGGGCTTCAAAGTCCGCATCAAGGAACCCATCCAAATTCCCAGCACTCATGTTGATCACCCTCCTGCACTAGTGACCGTCATCCCCTGCACTCGTGACCGTCATCCCCCTGCACTCGTGACTGTCATCCCCCTGCTCTCGTGATGGTCATCCTCCTGTTCTTATGACCGTCAGTCTCCTGCACTCGTGACCATCATCCCCCTGTACTCATGACCATCATCCTCCTGTTCTTATGACTGTCAGTCTCCTGCACTCGTGACAGTCATCCCCTGCACTCGTGACCGTCATCCCCCTGCACTCGTGACCGTCATCCCCCTGCACTGGTGACCATCATCCTCCTGTTCTTATGACTGTCAGTCTCCTGCTACCCTCCTAGCTCTGGTTACACAGCTGTTCCACCAACTTGCTTTCCTGCTGTTCAATGTCCTGGGTACTTGAACCACTCACCCCACCAAGCTTCTTTGACAAGTAACTTCTAGACCCTCACCTACAAGGCATACTGGGCTATTCATCTGTCCCAGTCACTACCGTATGCAGGTCACATTCCAGAGCCATCGTTATTTTGTCTATCTACACTCCTACATCTATAGCATAGTTAGCTACATCAGCAGTTCCCACCGCTCCACTTCTCATTTCCCTGTCACTCCAGATTCAGGCGTTGCTACTCTTACCTGGACAAGTTCTGGTCTACTCTAGACTCCAGGTTCCCCCTACTCCCACTCTTCCTTCAAACCCTTCAAACTCTACCTAGATCATTTGATAAATAAATAACCTATAACAATTAGTCCCCGGAGGAGCATGCTGCTGATGGCATTAATGACCCTGGCTCCTAATCTCTCTCCCCTTTAATCCCTGGGCTTTGACATTTGACCCTGCATGTGGCTTCCATACTGCCTCCAGGGCTATCCATAAGATTTGTTTGGCCAATAAGATGGTTTCCACTATAAAGTAATGTGCACAACTGGCCTTGCTTGCTCTTTCCCTCAACAGTTATTATGAGAATATGTATGTGAGAGAGAATGTATGTCTCTGTCTCTACCAGACTTTGGAAGAGCTAAGGGAACTCCAGAGGTATAGCAGGAGCCCTCCGAAACCAGCCAACAGCTTAACACCAAGCATGGTGAGCCCAGTCATGACCACAACAACCATTTATACGCAGCCTAAACTTCCAAGCCACAGACTAAATAAATGCTTATTGTGTTAAGCCACTAATTCAAAAGTCTTTTCTTTTGTTCCATCTGGTTTTTGTTAGTTTGTTTTAATTTTTCTAGTCTATTCTCTTCTCTTTACACTAGGTATTGAATTCAGGACCCTGTGGGAATTAGACAAGCACTCCATCACTGAGCTATGGTCCCAGCTTCATGGGAATCATTTATTCTGAAGCATTATAGCGTGGTATGACCCATATAAAAATATACAGTACACTCAGGGAGGTCAAAGGACAGTCATCACTTGTCTATATCCCAGGCTGTGGAGTTTAAATGCCCGTGTGGTAACAGTAAGTTCAGAGCCGGATTCCTTGTCTATGGGAAGTCTATCTTCACCCTGGATGAGTGGAGAAGACTCCTGTATGTTGGCAACAGTGTGCTCAGGAAGTCAGCTGTAACTCGATGTCTTGAAGCTGGCAGGAACCGGTGACACAGGGAGCTGGCATCAGTAACAGTTGACATGGTGTCATCTAGACTCTCAGGCCAAGAAAATGAACCCTAAGACTGTTTCTATGCAAGACAAGTCCTTGATATACAGCAGAAGATATCCAGTGAGAATTGTGAGGAAAAAGAAGTCTGCTGGTACTTGGAAGTACTGTTCGACAGCATAGATTAATAACTTTCCTCAACCTCAGTACAGTTGTTTGAGGAGAAAAAGAGAATAGCTCCTAATCCAACTCCCCTTTGAGATATCAATGGAAGAAACACAGTGGGAAAAAGTTTAAATGAGAAAATCTGTAGTCAGGAAAAATGACTTAATCTGTGTTTTCTAAGAATGCATAGGTTCATTATGTTTCCTTACATAATCAGAGATGAAGAATAAACAGATGGCTAGAATATCAAGTGAACATTACCACACCGTAAGCAATCATACCTTATCCATCCTCTCACATATCACTGTTTTATTTTTTGTAATACTTCATTTCTATCTAAAGCTATACTATATATTCATTTTATATTTCTTCTAACTCAAATATAAACGTCATGTGCATAGTCTCAAAAAAGAAGGTCTCCTGGAGGCATTTTTATGTTTAGATTTTTTTTTCTTTAAATTCTTCTCCCATAAAATACATCCCAACCACGGCCTCCCCCTCTCAACTCCTAGTCTCCACCCTTCCCCAGAACTACTGCCCCTCCACTTCCCTTATAAAAAAGAGCAAGCCTCCCAGGGATCTCAACCAAACACAGCATAACAAGATGCAATAAAACTAAAAACAAACCCTTGTATCAACCCAGTAGGAGGGGAAGAGTACCAAGAGCAGGCAAAAGAGTCAGAGGCACCCCCAATCCCACTGTTTGGAGTCCCACAAAAACCTTAATCTAATAAACCACAACGTATATGCAGAGGGCCTAAGGCAGACCCATGTAGGCTCACCCTGATTGCCTCTGCAGTCTCTGTGAGTCCCTGTGAGCCCTGTTTAGCTGAATTTGTGGGCCACATTCTTTTGGTGTCCTCTACCCATGAGGACATAACATATTATTAACTATTATATGTTCAGCTTTTAAAAGTTGTGAGGCACAAGGTAGGCACTCATGAAAAATAAAAAGGAAAGAGGGAGACAGAGGAAATGAAGAGAAGCGTAATTACTGTGGGTTAGCCTTCCATTATTATTGAGTCCATCAAACACATTGTACTTGGTTGGACATGCATAGATTAATGGAAAAATTTTAAGTTAATCAAAATTGATAATATTGGATATCTTATAAAATTATTTAATAGTCATAAAATATTTCAGTCCAAAGTTTTGTATGTTTTTGAACCAATAAATAATTCATTTTCTAAATTTCCATGGTCTGCTAATTCTGCATAATACAGATCCAATCAAAGACTATAAAATAATCTATCTAGCCATCCTGCATATATACTCTTGTCTATATTACTAAAGAGTTGGGTAACAAGATGAATTGTATAGTTTCCCTTCTCTCTCTCTCTCTCTCTCTCTCTCTCTCTCTCTCTCTCTCTCTCTCTCTGTGTGTGTGTGTGTGTGTGTGTGTGTGTGTGTGTTGTGTGGGCACATGCACGCACACACACATATGTATGTGGATGTCCATAGAGGCCAGAATACAGCGTTTGATCCTCTGAGCTGGAATTAGACAGAGCTGTGAGCTGCCCAGCATGTGTGCTGGGACCAAGTCCAGGTCCTCTGTAATAGTAGCAAGGTCTCTTAACTGCTGTGCCGCATCTTCAGTCCCATGGTTGCTTTTTAAATTCTGAAATTAGTGATAATTAGAAAAACCACCATTTTGGCTTCAATTTTTCTCCCAAGAAACGAAATTTACTAACTACAGAAAAGCACTCCAGCTGGGTCTTCGAGCTGCTATGTTTGCATGCATAGGCTTGATGAAGGAAAGTCAGCTAGAATTACAAAATCCTGATTCAAAGATATCCATCTGCCAACATTAATTTTAAATGTGAAAATGAGATGCCTTTGGCAGAAGCCTAATAAAGCATGCTATGGCCAGGAGCCCCAACCCCTACAAAGGCAAGACCCGCTATGAGCAACAGCTACAGCCTCACAACGATGAAATGCCCTTGGCCTGTTGAATAATTAAGCGGCCTGATTTTCTGTAGGCTTTCCTGGAGTAAGCACAAATGAGGACCCAAGATGGCATTAATAGAATCTCTTTGCCTCCCTCTTGATTCATCCAGATCACAGCGGGTGCGGCGGTCAAGGCTCTTTTGCTTAGAAGTAACAGCAACTCTTTCTACAAGTTTTAAAATAAATACAGCTTTTGTAATGAGACGGCAGAGTCTTGAAGAATCTGGGTCAGAGATGTATCTGAGCACCAATAAAAGTAAAAATGTTTACTAAAAGCCAACAGACTACCACATTCTTGGCTTTTTCAGCCTCTTCTCTGCTCTGAGCTTTTACCTCAGGAGCCTCTCCCTACAGACCTGAGAGTTATACCAACGCCTGTGGCCATCGTTCAACCCCCACATTTATATCATCTCCCTTTTAACTGCCTGCGGACGCTGCACCTAACCACTCTCGAAATCCATTAGAAACTCCTGGACCAGAAGTTTCCATTCTGATTAGCCCACTTTGAGCCAGGAAAGCCCTTCTGTTCATATCAACAGTGAGTTATTGAGCAGTTGCTTCTGCTGTAGAAACATGGCTATGAGGGGTTCACCTGTGAGCCAAAATAAGGCTAACACAAGGAAGTGAAGGCATTGCTGGGTACTCTGCAGGAATCCTACCATAGTTGACTCCAAAAGGGTGGAAATTGAGTTTGGATATTTCTCAACAAACATCTGAAGACAAACTAATCCCACTAAGAAGCCCGCCATTATTCAGAAAGCTAAGCTATTCAACTCGTTTTGGTTACATTGATCCTTTCCAATATGATTGTGTGCCACGAAATCATGACCAGGCTGAGCAACGCTCAGCCTTTCGGGAGGGGAAGAAGGAAGGGAATGTCTATAGCTACTTTAAACAAGACCATTCCATTGCTTTTTAATTTTGTGCATCAGAAGGCAAATGTGTGTCTCCCCAGGTGAAAACCCAAGGTATCTTTAGATATAAACACCTTTCTTTTTTTTATTTTTATTGTTAAAAGAAAAATTTACATTTACTCCCCTTGTTCCCGGCCCTCCCGCTCCCCCACTAACCCACTGCCCTCCCCCTGCTTCCTTATGATGGTGCAGGATACCTTGTCCTATGGGAAGC
>JAQHUG010000065.1:6868545-6884128 GCA_028555095.1 Dicrostonyx torquatus
GGCGAACCCCCTGACCAGCAGGGAAGAACAACCACCAGTCGAGGATCCTTCTCATATCACGCTTTTATTGGAGTCTCTAGATTGAGGGGAGAGTAGGAGGCAAAGAGAGCGAGGACTAACCAGCAGCTGTTTATATAGGGAATATGAACACCGGTCGTGTCTGGAGTGGCTGCTTGCTTATCTTGCAACGCCCCAGCCACGGAATTAGCTATGATCACCATGCACCACAGCATGCGTGAGAGGCTCCGCCTAAAGTCTTGCCTGTATGGAGTTGTTTTTCTTTGCACTGCAGGGACCCAGCACCATCTTGTAATGGCGGCCACAAATTGGCTCCCTGCATATATCTATGAGTACCTGGCCAATACAAAATGGATTCTATATATCTTTGTGTACCTCTTGTTTTTATTTATTTTGGTATTGTTTTAAATCTCATTGATTTTCTACTTTATTCTTTTATTTATTTTTTTAGTTTGTTTTAATTTTCACAGTTTTAGTATTATTGGTCTTTTTCATGCTTTTCTGTAAAGAGAGAAAGAAAGAAAAAATTGGGCAGATAGGGATATGGGTAAGATCTAAGAGGAACTGAGGGGGAAAGAAAATAATCAAAATATATTGTATCAAAATATTAATAACTTTTAAAAAGAATGAAAGGTTTTGCCTACGCATAGATTCAAGGTTGGGAAACCTACTCCCTAGCCAAAGACACGAGGATGTTTATGAATGGGGAGAGTTACTCTAAAAGCAGAAGCTCAGACAGGATCTGAGCAAGGACCACTGTTGTTGTTGAAGACTCTGTTGTCTTCTTGAACTCCAAAATTCTCCTTCCATCAATATGTCAACTCAAGTCCTGAATGTAGATACCTCTGGGTATGATTTTCAGTACTAGAAGTAGGTTGTGGAACCTTAGACCCTGTGATAGCTGGGCTCTGACCTGTGTTCCTGGGCTACTGACCACAGATTTCTCTGTTATATGTATGTATCTCCCAAGAGGTAAGAGAAAAACATTTTATCTCATAGTATGTTAGTACCTTATTGGCGGCTACAATCACATCACATATGGACAAAAGGTTCTGCTTCATCTCCCCCTAGACCCATAAAGAATGACCCTAGCAAGTTAAAGAAATTCTGGCTTCCACTGTGGCCTATAATTGTCCAGAACCAAGTCCAGTTGCCTTAACAGCCATAAAGATAGGATGAATACACTTTCACCTGGTGTATATCATGTCCCAAACTAAGACTTTGATATACTTACCTCATGAGTCCTCATAATATCAGAAACTGGTGCCTATTATTCTTATTTCTGTTTTACTAATGAGGAAAAGAAACGTTCCAAGAGTTGTAGAATGTCACCACTGGATGACAGAGTGACACTTGAGTCCCAGCCATCAGAAAACTATATTCTCAACCCTTTGTCAATTTGTCTTACACACTAAGAGAGTTTATAACCCTCTGCTCTTACCACAGCTGACTAGGACAGAAAAAATAGCACCAAATGAGGGGCTCTCAGCAAGTCAGGGCACAATACAAATTGTTCCTCTTCTCTAGGCCAAGGTATTGTCAAGATGAGATATACATAAAAGGAGGAATAAGTAAATAACACAAGTCATAATGCTACCAAAAAATTCCATCAGACCTTCAACATCCCAGAGAGATACACAGTATTTTCAAGAATGTACAGATTCATAAATTACCTTTCAGCATGTAGCCTTCCTCATAAATTGTGACTATTCATAGCACCATAAATGAAATTGCTTCCTTCCTGAGCAGAATATAGACAAATTGAGAGGAAGCAGTGCTTTTCAATAACCAGTGACTCACTCCACCCACAGCTCCAAACGGGATGAAGTTCAGACAACAGCACAGCTCTCAATCCCCAGTAAACCATGGGGGCAACCTCAGATTTTGACTAATTAAACCTGTGAATTGACCTATTAATCCCAAAATTCAGTGGGTATGTTAATGGTCAAATGGCAATCACTGATAGGAGCTCCAAGGTAAGACCTTTTGCAGTCTGATTCTGAAGGACTTACCCATCCCTCACCTGTTTGCAGAACTCTGGTACATATATCAATCTCTATATCTGAATTATACCCTATACATTCTTGTCTTCCTCTGAGACTCAAGGATTCTTTGTCAAAGTGTCTTTGGACTCCGTGAAACCACATACAGAGCTCCTTGCTCCTTTTACCAAGCTGGATAAAGGGAGATCAGTTACTGTTGATTACAGATGTTTTCTGTCATAATGGGCCAGATTTTCAAAAGAATCTCAACAGCAAAGCTCCCCAATGCCATGCACAAACCTGGTAATGGGCCATGCAAATTGAATACTTAGTGGGCCTGTGTGCATTCTGTTCCAAGGACTGCCTTTGAAAATTTAGTCCGGTAACTCTAAAGCATCCGTAGCATCATAATCTGTCATCATTAGCAACAATGCTTGACTTGGTGCTCAACATTCTTATTAACCATGCAATTATGAATGCAGACAATGTTTAATCACTTTTGCAAAAATACAGCTGTGTTGTTGGGGAGCTGTCACTTACTGTTCGCTAATGATTGATTTTTTTTTCTTAACCATCTAGATTGTTTTCAGATTAACTATAAAGGCTTTATTATTGGTCATTAAAGAATATTAAAATGAAAAACCTTTACAAGATGTGTCCTGTCTTGCTGCATTCACATGACTGAAACATTCTTGCCAATGTTTGGAAAGAAAGACAAAAAAAGACATTTTCCTCTTTTGGCAAAGAGACTGGACTAAGGAGAGGTGGGTTGAAAAGAGAAATTTAAAAAAAAAATATCTCTGTTGATGTAATATGACATTTATCACATTTTACAATGGCAGTAATTTACTCCAAATAGCTGCTTCAGCTATTGTCCAACTTATGTAAAAGATGGCTGAATGGCGGATAGCAATCAGTTTGGTGGAACTGTTAATAATTGGCTCTTTTTAAAATATATAGCTATTCCTCCATGTCTCCCTTGCCCTGGAAAACTAATTCCCTTCCTGCACTGTACACTCACTTAGAGATGAATCAGAGTGTTATTCTCTTCCATCAGGTGTCTCCTGGATGTACTGTGATCCAATGCTTGTATCTTCTGCTTCCCAACAAAGATAATATTTCAAATCTGTTAGATTTTTAAAACTCTTCTCAGTGTCACATCCCCCCTGGATTTCTGCATTCTCACCCCAGACTCGCTGTGCTCACATCTGAGACTGATCCACACTCATGCCCAAGGCTTGCTGTGCTCATTCCTGGGGACCACTGCTCAAGCCTGATCTTCACCACACTCACCACCTGAGACTCACTGCCTCACCTGCACTAATGCTCAAGGTTTGCCTGCAATCATGCCTGAGACTCATTGTTCTGAAGCCCAAGGCTCACTGCATTCATGCTAGAGGCTCTTTCCTCGCTTGCTCATTTGTTCAACAACTTCCAGGATTGATACTTGAACAAGGAGCTTTTGAAAATTACAGCTCCTATAACATTCATGCCACTATTGCATCAGCAGGGCCCATCTTGCTTGGAGCTCACAAGGGCCACAACTGAAGAAGATTACTAAAACTTTTCTCCACTCCATTAATAGAAACTCCTAGCACTATGAATGCTAGTCAAGTTGGAACAAGCTTGATTTCTCCAAGCCCTGTGACTCAAGTATGTGGTGTCTTCAGCAATAGGGTCTTAGCATCAAATTCTCCAAAGTAACCACGGGCAATGGCAATGCCCTTTAATATGTAAAGGGAGTCTATGGACCCAACTGGTCAACAATTCAAAAAGAGGTAAACTGTCACTGGACCTTTTACTTGATACCTTATGTTATCTGGGAAAGACACCATCTCCCAGTTATAGGCTAACTTCACTTAAACCACATATATATGTGTGTAAATATCTTAAGCAGCTACTATAGAGTAGTTTCCATACAGCTATTTCAAAGGTCTTTAAGTGTTGGTTAACCCTCCCCAGATACTCCCTCCACTGTCCTGCCCTCACACCCCAACACCATTTTATGCTTCCTGCTCCATTATTCATCCCTCCCCCTTCATACCACTTGCGCCCCACCTTCATGGTGCCTTACTAGATTCCTGGCTTCTATAGGTACTCCAATCACATAGATACACATTTCCAAAGTTTCAAATCTAGCATTCACCTTTAAGAAAGAACATGTGACATTTGTCTTTTGGGGTCTGGAGTTACTTCAAACGGAATGATTGTTTCAGCTCCATCTGTTCGTCTGCAATTTTCATAATTTCATTTTTATATATAACCAAAAATATTTCACTGTATTATATTTTTATTAGCTACTCATCAGTTGCAGTTGATATATATTTAGTATGTGACAGAAATGTTATGGGAATAACCAACTACTTTCTGACTAGATTTAAATTCTGTTCCATAAAAGAAACTCATTCCTGATATTGTCAACTGTACCAAAAACTTGTAACTGTCTAGGACATAGATCATTGAGGAGAACTTAATAATAGTACTTTATTATATTAAATAGCATAGTGTGGAACTGTCCCTAAGTTCTTGTCTTTGTACCCATATATTAGTACATGTCTTATTCCTCTTTCAAAAAGCTTTTCTCAGTAAATTGCAATCCGCAGACGCCCATGACTGGTCAACATGCAGAGAATAAGAAAATGTGCAGTGCTCAGTTTTAAATGGGACATCTATATCATAGACCTCCTCCAAAGACTCAGAAATCACCCTAGAAAACAGTTAAAATAGTCATTCTCAACCAGTGGTTCCCAATCTTTGCGGGGGGTCACATATAAGATATTCTGTGGTGTAGGAGGGTTCTTCTATATTTTGTGTTACTTTCATTGGTTAATAAAGAAAGCTGCCTGGGCCTTTTGATAGGGCAGGACTTAGAGAGGTGGGGAAAAGAGAACAGTATGCTGGGAAGAAGACTGGGTCAGAGAGAGAGCCGCCATGAAGCCGCCAGGGTCAGACATGCTGAATCTTCCTGGTAAGCCCACTACCTCGTGGTGACTTACAGACTATAAAGAATGGGTTGAAATAAGATGTGAGAATTAGCCAAGAATAGGCTAATGATAATGGGCTAGGCGTAATTTAAATGAATCCAGTTTGTGCGTAATTTGTGTATTCCGGGTATAGCCATGCAGACATGTGGCCGGGAGCCGGGTGGGACACAGCCCGCTGCTCCCACCTATTTACAACAATTCTGCATATCAAATATTTACATTATAATTCATAACAGTAGCAAAATTACAGTTATGAAGTAGCAATGAGATAATTTTATGGTGGGGGGTCACAAAATGTGGAACTGTATTAAATGGTTGCAGCATTAGGAAGGTTGAGAAGTACTGGATTAAAGTGCTTCTTTATAAGATCTAAGAGTCAGACATAGGGGACATATGAATCAAATCATTATTGGCCAGACATGACAGGGCCATTGGGCACGTGAAGTCAAAGTGATTCTGACTACATTCACAAAACCTTAACAAGATCAAGCCAGCCTAATCCCCAGCATGGGTGAGGGTGGGTTTCTCATAAAGTCCTACTGTTTATTGAGAAACTCTTGGTGGCTGATGGCAGAGGGAGAAAGAGTAAGTTTTCTTCAAAGATAGAGCTCCTCAATGGCTAGTCATGCATCAGTAGATAGTCTGTACCCAGGTAGAACTAATTGGAGTCAATAGGTTTAAAAATTGAAAACATAAAAAGCATATGAAATTGGGAGGGGAAAATATCAGTCACATAGTAGAAAAATTGGAAGGAAAGAAATAGAGGGTGGGTTTAATCAAAATTCACTGTATATATCATGAAATTCTGAATTTCAAAGAAGCTGGAAAATAAATGAAAGTACAACTCCTTGGTCTTCTAGAAGTCACACACTCCAGGACTTCTCTGAAATATCCTTTCCAGTTTTTTTCAATAATATTTTGGATTTTTTTCTGCTAACAACAACAACAAAAATATATAAACCATCTATAGTTGTATACTCAGAAGTAGTCAGAAAGAACCACGCTAACATTATGTGTTCGTCTGTAGCATGTATTCATAGGGGAAAATACTTTCAGTTAGTCTCATGTAGCCCAGGATATAACTATGCAGCTAAGAATGACCTTGAACTCCTAATACTCCTGTCTCCACCTCCCAAGTGGGATTTCAGGGGATCTATGCTGAGGATAAAGGACAGATAAGCAGAGTCATGTGCAAAGGGGCCTCTAGCATATGAATCCCTGGAGGCCAACTTATTCCAAAACATAACCTCCATTCCCTAGTCTGTCAGCTTCATTTGTTTCTCTGACACGATGCTATTCTATCTCTACGAGTCCTCAGATCTTCATTTGCTCCTATATCAATCATGTCCAAGCCTTCTGTTACATCTGAAACTTGCGGCAACCTGCTCTAGCTGTGAGCCATTAAAACAAGAACAGGTCACTGTGTCCACGATTCTGCGGTAGGAGAGGGAGATGATAAGCATTGCTATTCCAGGGGAAATAAGGAAGTAGAAAGGAATAACTTGTCCAAAAACAGACTGAAAGCCATAGAAAACAGACGTTAAGTCTTCAAACTCCAAACAGGCAGCCTCTGTGCCTTATAGTGTGTTCCAAGAGTTACAGCTTTGCTAGTCACAGGCTCTAGGTTTACTTTGTCTGCCATGGGTGGCCCAATCATGGGATGCCATCTCTACTGTCCTGACCCCTGGCTTCACTGGAAAATCTCTGCAGTGGCTCCATCTCCTAGGCAATATATACTTGATTTCTTCGATTTTATTTGAAGTCACTAAAGAAGAAACAGCCACACTATTGCTATCACTCTTGCATTCTGTACGTCATATGGATGCTACTTCCTGTCAGGGCCTCCATCCAGCAGTGCCCCAGTCATGCCTGTGCCTGCATGAACTGTAGCTAGCGCATCTTTAGAACACTCTCCAGAAAGCAGGAAGCAGAGGCCTAAGGTAGTGCCAGCACATGAACCTAATAGAGGCTGTCCTCAAAACACTGAACTTAGGCCCCTAGGATTGTGAGAGGAGAGCAGCTACAAAGATTTCTGAGTTGCCCTGCTGTCTTTATCCCACTGCCTTATGACAATACCTGGAACCCTTTTAGCCAGCCACCTTCCAGGGCTATGCTGTCATAAACATGCAGGGGTTTGTCTCATTTTAAGCAACCCATGACTTTCCCAAATCGCCCCATTTCGTGCTTCTGTTTTTGCTCCTGAAACTCATTGTAAATTATAATAGAGTCTCTCGTAATAATCATGCCACTTGCAGAAAAGTTTTCTGTCTAGAAATGCACATTCCAGTTCATCCCTTTTAAGCTCAGCCTTGCACAGTCTCAAGGGCCTGGGCGGACAGCTGTGAGCTCTTTACCATGAAGGAAAAGGCCTAGCCTTTGCTCTGGTCTCCTGCAGGGTCTCATTTCTTTCAGAGGCTAGTTTCTTTCTGCCCTTATCTTCTGAGGGCTCATGAGGATTGTCCATGATTTTCTGCGCTTAGTAAAATGCTGTCTATCCTGTTCTTCAAAACTCTTCCAACATCTGTCCATTACCACTTCAAAGTGAATTCTACATTTTAATATTCACAGCTGTAGCATCAATCCTACTCCTTGGCACCAATTTTCCATATCAACCTACCTTCATTTGTAGCAGCAACAGAAGGCTATTGAACCTACCTGAGACTGAGGAAAGAGAAGAAAAGAGACTTCTTTAACTCAAAGTTTTAGAGTCTGAAAGCCCAAGATCACACAAGGCCGTCCACTTGGACTGATGAGGATCTCCTTAACAATGCCATAATGTGACAAATGAGCAGAAACAGAACCGGCTACAACCATAAGGGACAAACTACAGAGTTTGGCCTCACTTTGTAACAACCAGCTCATTATAACCAAACTCAGACTCCAACATGAGCATTAATATCTTCCAAGTGTGATACCACAGAGAACCCCCACACCAGGCTCTTCTTAAACTTTCCCAACTGTTGTTATTAATACATTGAAAAACAAGGCCCCCAGCATGGGAACTGGGAGACAAATCACATCCAAACTGTGGCTACTGGTAAATGATGATAATGATGATGATGATAATGATGATGATGATGATGATGATGATGATGATGATGATGATGTGAAAATTCCAGATGATGCTGATTCTATAAGCCTAGACACCCACACCTGGAAAATCATTTGCCCTTATTATATAATTATAATGAAAAGTCAACTATAGTGAGAAGTTACTCACTGTAAGCAAGGGGAGCATATTTTTTCTAGTGATATTTCCCATGAAGAAGATTTTGAAGGGATTTGAAAGGGATATTGTGTTACTAAGAATGATGTAGCCAGTGGGATAAAATGACCTGTGGTAGGTCAAAGATCTGTGAGGTACTGTTGACCTATCATGTTTCCAGATGTCTCTGACTCAAGCCATTGCAAGGTGGGAAATCTTTCAATTTCATACCCACATTGTCATACACAGAATACTCAAGCATCATGCTTGGATACTGGAATCCCAGAACTGAGAAAACAAACAATCATACCTCTTTTGTCTGGGTTAACATCTAGGAAAACTGAGGCAAAGTCTCAGTCTCTCTGACTTTGCTTCCCCTGAATGATTAAATGCTGAAATACTACAAGCAACAGGTTAGCTTGAGTAGAGGGCACTCTTAAAAGTCATTGGATCTCAGTCATGATGATTGGTCTCTGTACATTGCTGGAGTCTATTTGCCTTTAGTTTCTTTAGTGGTAGGTCAAATGTAAACTATTCATTTATGAGTCATTTCTAGAGGTGAGAAGAGAACATCAGTGTTATAGCAAACTTAGCCCTCACATACAGACTGTTGGCTATAAAACTATCAGGGCAACTGTTAATGATGCCCACCAGACTGTTAAAAGATGGGCAATTTTTAATAAAATAATATCCTTTTATGAAGCTACACTACAAAGAAGCCATCACTTCGGATTGCTGATTTTCAATCCTTGTGAATTACCTGGGGCTTCTTTCTAAAAGGGAGTTTGTGAAAATAACCTACAGAGCTGTTAAACTATCAATTTTCAAATCTCATTCTAGGATAACCTGAGGTACCAGGACTGGAGGAGGGCTATCACGTCTCATTCTAGGATAACCTGATGTACCAAGGCTGGAGGAGGGCATCTGTCAGTACTTCCCACAAACCCTCCAGTGGTCCTAATGCAACAGCAGCCTTTGAGCATTGTTTGGAGAAGATGCTCCTTGTCCACATTAACAGCGTCAGGTCCCCCATTGCTTTAGAGAACAGTGACCTCAAAAAGTCCTCCAAACATCACTTTGCTGTGTAGAGACAGTCCAGAGTTCTTTCGGGACCTTGATTAGATTTGTCAGTATTAAAAGCAATATACCTTTCCGGAGACCATAAATAAATTCTCCAGGTTGTAAACCTGTGGAATAATCTAACAAAAGTGATCAAATGCCAAACAGGGATAATTGGTGGGCTACCCTAACACTAACATACTATTGGAGTAAATTGGAAAGATGGCAACAGTTATTTTGGATTTTCAATGTGGTTTTTATAGTAACTACAAAATTGGAATGGAAACACTTGTGCTCAAATTGATAGTGCCCTTAAGTGGCAAGAAAATCTCTTCCCAGCTACTTCGGACCCATTATCTCTGAGGTTTCAGTGATGTAAATTGTACCTTATCCTGCAGAAAGCCACCATCTCTGAGGCCCGCCATAACAACCCCCTGAGGGTTGAGTAACCTAGCAGCCACAGCCAGGCCCAACTCCTGCTGAATCTTGAACTTGGGGTAGATGACTTACTTTTTCTTGATTATTTATAGACAGAAAATATATATGTAAGTGTACTGAATATTTCTCACACATGTCACAAACCTATATCTTGTTTTCATTTAGAATAGTTTATTAGGCAGAATCATTTTCATGGCATGCTTCTGAATCCAGGCAAAAAGTAATTAATCTAGTTATAAAATTTGAGGACCCTGAGTAATTCTGTCATTGCCCTTTCTTTTAGTATTGATTGCTGTAGTTATTTCTAAAGCAGCTGGTGGAAAATTGCTGGGTATCTCTGGAATTCCTTTTTAAAATCTCTCTCTCTCTCTCTCTCTCTCTCTCTCTCTCTCTCATATGTGTGTGCATGTGTGTAGCTGGGGAATGATCCTTAGACCTTGCACATGATAAACAAGTGTTCTACCATTGAGCTATATCCCCAGTCCTCTTCAAAAACATCAGTGTTTAGTTTTGGGGATTATAAGTACATCGTATCATTTTCTTCTTTCCTTTCTTCCCTCCCAAATATCCTGCTTGCTCTCTTTCAAGTTCATAGTCAATTTTTCTTTTCATATGTATATATATATATATGCATGTTTGCGGGTGAATATATTAATATAAATGTAATTACAACCTGCTCAGTCTGTATAATGTTATTTGTATATGTTTTCAGGGCTCACCATTTCGTATTGGATAACCCACTGATGTGTTCATCCCTGATAAAGACTATTTCTCCTTCTCTCAGCATTTCTTAGTTTTCTATAGTTCTTTGTCTAGAGCTGAAGTCCCATGAGCTTTCCTCCTTCCGTGTTATCATGTTCATTACTGTGCTACCTCTTCGGGCTATGTTTAGAGAGCCACGCTGGTGAGACTTCATGGGTATGGTTTCTCTGACATTTCTAGCAGACAGAATGTCACTGCAAACTTCCTGTTTCTTTCTCTTGCTCTTATCTTTCCACCTCCTCTTCTGTGACATTCCCTGAGCCTTAGGTGCAGGAGTTATGTTGCAGATGTATCAGTTGGGCCTGGGCTCCACATCTCTGCATTTTGATAAATTGTGGTCTTCTGTATAGACTCTCTGTTACACAGAGAAATTTTTTCAATGAGAGATGAGAGCTACTATCTGTGAGTGTGAGAATATTTAGGGATTGTGCTGCTTTAGAAAAGTGGCAGTAGTAGGTTCTCCTTCAAGATTCGTTACTAGACTATCCCTGAAGAGTTGGCTAGCTTTCTGGAATCAGGCATGATTTTTCTCTTGTTAAGTGTGTCTTAAGTACAATTGGAGGGCTGTTGGTTACCACCAAGATATCTATGCTGCTATTGCCATACTGGTCATTGTGGTGGTTCATAGGCATCACAGATGAATAGATTGATTGGATGCTACCTTTTTTTGGAAGCTTGCATGGTTTCTTTTGGTACCATGAAAAGCAGTTCCCAGGCAGAAGGTTTTCCGGTCAGAGTCATCTCAGGATCTCAGGACTTTGTGCCCTGCAGCTGAAGCGCATGTTATCCTCAGCAACTGGATTTATCCTCCACCTCCAGGGGCAACAAAAAGCAATGGCAATAACCTACAATGTTTTGGTAGTCTCTCAGAAAACCTAACTCAAAAGAGGGCTTCTCATCCTGGCGTTGGGTTTTTGTTGTTGTTGTTTTACTTTTTTGTTTTTCATTTTTCGTTTTTTGTTTGTTTGCTTGTTTGTTTGTTTGTTTTTCAAGACAGGGTCTCTCTGTATAACAGTACTAGCTGTTCTGGAACTAGTTCTTATAGGCAGAATAGCCTGGACTCGAACTCACAGAGATCCACCTGCCTCTGCCTCCCGACTGCTGAGTTTAAAGACACCACTGCCCTGCTTGGTGTAAAGTTTTGTTAGATAGTCTATGCCTCTTGGGGAGAGCACTGTCAGCCCAGGTGGAATTTTTTAATTTAAACTACGTCTGCATCTTTATATACAAACTTACATGTATTGCAACTATTCTCCGATAGATAGTTAATAATGTGGTTTCTTACGACATTATCATACGTCCTTACTTACTTTACTCTCCTTCTTGTGTATTTAGCTCCCCCTTCCTAATTATAGTCCCCTTATTTTTCAATTTCCCCTTTCAAATCACGTATTTCCTACTCTTCCCTTGTCTATTGTCCCCACCCCACCCCAACAACCCTTTTTACTTTCCAGATTTTTGCAGTTACTCCAGGTTATATATTTATATCTGAAGAGCTAATCTGAGAACGTGAAATGAAAGAGAACATTTGACATTTGTCTTTCTGGGTCTGGGTTACCCCATTCAATATGCTCTTTTCTACCTTCAAATTTTATGATTTCATTTTTCTTCACAGCTGAAAACTATATTTTACTAAGCTATCTACTTTGGAAATTTTATGTAATAAGACTCATATTTTGGACATGAACAGTTTTATATTTTTTCAGAATAAACATTTCCTTCATCCATACTAAATAACAATCAAACAAATATTGTTACTCTGACTTCGAAAGGACACTATACATTTAATTTGACTTAGGTGTTTATCTGGGCCAACTTATGTCAAGCCATTCCCAGATCATGTCTTCCAAGTGCAGATTTATGCACTTATAGAACACAATTGTCCAATATATTAGCCTCCAAAGAATCTTTATTATGGGTCTTGAATGTAGACAGAGGATAAGTTACATAGCGAAGCAATAGGCTCTGCCAGCATCATGTGTGTTCACAATACACAACCATTGCTTAGAAGAAAGAAGTACCTAACAGGATTAAGGTTGCGTGAATCCAGAGGGACCACTCGTGAGGATGAGGAGAGCCAATGCTATTAAGGAACAGGAGCACCTCCTAGGCCTTTGCTTTCCTCAGGGTGGAAGCATAAACACATCTGGAACTCCAAACTGAGGATGAGGCTGCAAGATGCAAAGGGACTTGGTTCCTGGCTCGCAACACGGTTTTCCATCAATGATAGTAGGTAATTCATTTCAGTACACAGTGTGTGTATGAATTTCCATATCAGAAACATCACACAGCAATTGTGTGCTAGTTTTAAAACGAGTACAGCCTGGATCCAGTGACCAGTCCTCTTGAATGGCTAAGCTGACTGTGCACAGTCCCTCGTTGTACCTGGGAAATATCGTGGTGCAAATTCTGGGACCAACAAAAAAAATAGGATTTAAGCCGCAGAGATGTCATTTGTCAAGGTTTTCTTGAATATATCTGTCAAGAGGAGGTGAACGTTTCTCCAGAACACGCTTCCAATTGCTCTCCCTCAGGAACTGAGCAGTGTGGGGACTTCATTAGAACCACTTACGATGTTCATCGAAAACCTGACTAACAACTGGAGCCCGAACATCAGAAACAACCTAGTGATCAAACATCAGAACTGGAGTGCATCAGATTTGCTCGTGGGGTATCCAGGACTCACTCTCAAGCCTAGATAATCATCGGTAAAAGAAGCGTTTTCTTAAGTAATACTTCACCTATATCTTCTTTGGGACGGAAACTGGGCATAGGCATAGCATAGGAGGCCTATGCTAGCACAGCCACACACAGTAGCTTCTGGGGTTTAAGACCTTACAAAAATGTTTTCATATAGCATACAAATACCTGCACACATATTTATACAAACACAGGGGTCTGAAATAAATATTTAATGCACTTAAAATCTTCTACAAAATTTACAGTGAAAACAATGATAAAACCTTTAATGAGAAATACATTAGCAGAGTCTATAACAATATTATAAATCGTGTCTAAATAACAGTATCAGTAAGGTGAACCTTCTAAAGTACCCAGGGCACATCTTCAGCTAATTAAAACTAGAGAGTAGAAGGGACTCTTTTATCATTCAGAATATTGTACCCCTGATTATCACATGGCAAATGATTTTACCTCAGTAATAACCATGATCCAACATTCAGTTAGCAATTACCACGTCAGACCTTATCTACTGGTAACAACGGGTTGACACAATATTGCCCCGCATGCATTTATTTCATCATGCTAATAAAGTTTCCTATTACAAATGCTAAAGCATATTAGCCTGTCTGATGTAACATAAGAAGCACATACAACTTTCTCGCAAAAAAGAAGATGTGCCAGTATATTTCATTTCTATTTTGAAACTTAAGTGGGTAAGTACATTAGAGCAGAAAATAACAAGCTGTAGAAGACAGCTTGCTTGTTCCTGGCTGCTCGGCCCCGAAATAATCACATAGAAACCATGTTATTTGCAATATTGTTTGGCCAATAGCTTAAGCGTATTTCTGGCTAACTCATATCTTAAATTAACCCATCTCCATTAATCTGTGTATGGCCACAAGGCTGTGGTTTACCAGGTAAAGTCGTAGCATCTGTCTCCAGTGGGGCTACATGGCTTCTCTGACTCTACCTTCTTCCTCCCAACATTTAGTTTAGTTTTCCCGCCTAGCTCTACTCTGCCCTATCAAGCCAAGTGAGTTTCTTTATTCATTAACCAATAAAAACAGCACACATACAGAAGGACTTCCCACACCAACTTTGTAGTGAACACAAGAAAATAATCATAAATACCAACAAATGTCCCTGTGAGGAATGGCATCTATTGTAATTTAGCCACATTCTGTCATCTTGGTATTCACATAAAAACATGAAACCGGTCCTGTGCAGACAATAAGAAGAAACCAGTGCATCTGTGTATCTTGTCTTTCACACGGAGTTCAGGAGGCCACTATGACTCAAGCTAACTCTCTTGGAGCACAGAGCATGCATGGACTGATGAAAACCTTTGATAATGATGTTGATGTGATTAATGATGACAGTTCAGCTTCCTCCAGGCATAATCGCTGGCATTGAGTTAGCGATCTATGAAGGTTTGTAGAAGAAAAAAGAGAAATTCCATTGTGTTCATGAGTGATAAATGGTCTGTTTGCAGTCTGCCACCCAGGATCCATCTCGGAAACTCTTTTCCTTTCCATGTGCTCTGTATCTACTTGGTAAGTACTTTCTCTGCTTCCTGGTGAGGAACTTATAGCAAGAAGGCTAGGTGAGGTAGGTGAGGGTACTATCCAATGGGAGAGGCTATGTGCAGAGATAACCTGCCCTATCCTGATCTTTCCCTCCCCAGACATACAAGCTAAGTTGTCTGAAAGAATTACACACATTAACACTTTATAATTGAAAAACTCTCAGCAGGAGGCTAGCGCCTAGAATTAAGACTGATATAAGTGACATTTTTCTCTTGGTCTCCAAGGGCTCATCCAATACGTGTCAACTCTTTATTAATGGAATTCTTCACTCTCTGTGAAAGATGGCATTAGTCTTGGTGCTACCAAGTAAGAGAAGTCCAGTTAATCACACAAAGAGTGATGGAGACTCGGTTAAACTTGAAGCAAAATGAACATGCTGCCATAGTCAGAGCAGAGAGCTCTTGCAAATACTATCAAGGTACATCTGCATGTTGTGGGACTGACTCTGGTCTTGGGTATAGATCACAGAAGAGCATTTTCCAGCTAAAGTCAATCGCTGTGCAACACCTGAACTCTCTTAAGATCTTGTAGGCAGGAAGGCTCAACTTTTCTTTGAGAGATATGGCCTCCACACATACAGCATGGTACTGGTGAGAGGTCTAGAGAATAGTCATAGAAACATGTTGGCAGAGACTGCTCATTTGTTTCCTGGCTGCCCAGACCTGAGATAATCATGCAAATCTCTATTAATTAAATCACTTCTTGGCCAATTAGCTTGTGCATATTTCTAGCTAGCTCTTACATCTTAAATTGACCCATTACTATTAATCTGTACATCACCACAATGTTGTGGCCTACCGGCAAGTTTCTAGCATTTATCTCCTCTGGCAGCTACATGGCATCTCCTGGCTCTCCTTCTCTCTCTCT
>JAQHUG010000065.1:6892044-6907738 GCA_028555095.1 Dicrostonyx torquatus
ACACACACACACACACACACACACACACACACACCATGAAAGTAGAAGTTTAAAGGAGGGAAACAGGTAAGTGAGGGCAATGGGGCAGGGCAACTAATAACAAAATACAATATTTAGATGTGTGACACTGTCAAAGAATAAGCAATAAAACAAGACTGTGGAAACCAAAGCCAAACATTTGAGCGAGATCTTCATTAATCTGAATGTCTTATCAATTAAGTACAAAAGCATTCCCACACCCACCAATTAAGCTCTTACTGGCAAATCCATATTGCAGTATTTGTATCAGAAATACTATTCTAGCTTCTCTATTTTCAACCACTTATCCCAGAAGTTTAAAATGGGGGTTAGGGGGCAGTCATGAAAATTTCTGAGCAGTGATTCTCATGGTCCCAGAACCTGAGTCTGTCTCCGAGCTCTGCTCTAGCAGTATGGCTACCCAACACCACAGCTCAGCCTGGAGAAAGGGAAGAAAGTCAACATTGCAGGTATAAATGCAGGAGCCAGGCACTGCACTGGACACCGTGTGTGCAGTATCTCTTTAGTCATCCTAACAGTGCCTCAAGAAAAGTGCCACTGTGTAGACTCAGATCTGTCTGATTTCAGACCCCATAGAGTGGGCTAGGGCCAGCCCATATAAGTAATCATATTATCCTTCTTTAGTAATAATAACCATATTTTTACCCTTCTTACAGCCCTTCCAATCGATTGGTTTTTAAATGAGAATGTGCTCAGCTGCTAGGGATAGACAAGCATGTGGAATGTAGACACTGGAAAACACAGGTTGTTAGACGCGTTTTGAAAATCGGGCTAGCCTCTAAAGCCATATCCCTTTCCTTTGTTCTACTCAACACATGACAGGAGATTGACAAGGGGAGAAAAATGTTTCCTCGGTGATTCCAAAGAAAGGCACAGCTGTCAGCCTTTTCTCTTATCAGGAGGGTTCTCTAAGCGAGAAAATAGAGAGCAACTTCCACGCTGCAGACTCAAATGTGAAGATAATGGTCAGCAGGGCTCAGTGAGCTGCCCGTGTTCCTCTTCCAACAAGCTCTTGACAAGAGCACACCTGCCAGGGAAAGAGAAAGCTCCTCATTCTGCCAGGAGACAACACACAGCTGTGCAGACCCTTACTCCACTAAACCCAGGAACAAATGCACGAGCTGCCCTAAATGTGCCACTCTGCAGGAGACTCTACGTCCTTTTCACGTTTTAATTTTTCAGTCAGTGTCTACTATTTGATATGCCACAAATCAGTCTCTCGATAGCATCCCCCCACCCTTTGAACACACACACACACACACACACACACACACACAATCTTTCCATCTTAAAAAAAAAAAGTCTTGTTTGTTCTTCATTTCTTCACAGCCACTACTCTGACTCTGCAGATCATAACACAACACTGTTCTCTGCAGTTTCTCTCCTCTGCTAAGGGATGGCCCCTATCACTGCTCCATCCCAGAATCCCTCCTAAAGCCTTGTTTAAAGCTATGCCTTTAATTGGGCATTTCACTAGAGAAGAATGGGGAAGAAATGAAAACAAAATGATCCGTAGTCATTTGTTTCAGGGACATCATTGCAGTCATCAACATCTGAACCCTACTGAAGTACAGTTTCAATTTCCCTTCTCAACCATGGGGAAAGCGGTGTTGACAACACATATTTCTCTCTGTCAAAACATTTCACTTACTCGGCAATCTGTGGACAGTCTGAGAGCCATATCACCAACTAGCAGCAGCGGAGCGTTCTTCCCATTATTTTAAAATCAAAATGGCACGTGCCTTGTGAGAGGGGCAGGATACGGGCCAAGGTCCAAATTGAAAAGAAAAACGCTAACAGAGCCAGCAAGCAAAGAGGGCACTGTAAATAACCCGCCTCGTTATTGAGCTACAGAGAAAGATGGGCTCAGCAGCATTCCATTCTGGCTTGAGGGCTCAGTCCCATTGCCCTTGAATTTCAGTCTCCTGGGAGGTCATTGAGGGAATTCTGTCAGCTCTCTGCTCAGTGACAGTGGCAAGATTCTGACTCACATTTGTGAAGCGTTTCAGGCGTTTGTGTCTAATTGTTGCTGCTGGAAGGTAGGCAGGGCAAAAGCAACAGGGCAACCTATTTTAAAAATATGTCCAAATACCAGTGAATGATTAACTTGGTATATGTGTCTCACATAGAACAGTAAAAGAACAGAGGTCCTAAACAGGACACACACTGACAAAACTGCTGTAGTTCATAGACAAAGATATTAACTATGAAGCCAATGGCTCATTTTCATTGAGAACTATTTAAAAGAAACAATGCTCAGGAAAATGAAAACATGCTTCTCAGATAAAGGCGCTCCTCAAGCTGCACAGGAGACTGCCGAGAGTAAAGGAGAACACTGGCTGAACACAGGTCAGGATGGAAAGCTGGGGAAGCCAGGCTCTCTGGACCACACTGAGGTTCAAATTTATGAACATGATTGCTACAGTTTGAGGGAGAGACACACCTGCAGAACAGCAAATTCAGGTCAATAAAGAGCACCGCAAGTGGCCATGCTCACCGTCGGATAGCCATGCTTCCCCCCAGGGTCGCAGGGCGAAGGCAGTTCAGCAAGCACTACTGATGGCCTCAGCAAAGGGAAAGCCTCCCATGAGTCACCTCCAGCTACCTGTCAATACATCATGCTGAGGTTTTGCAAAATGTTCTGTCACCCACTTAGGAAAGGTCATCTAGAATGCATGTTGACTTGCAGTAGCAAGCGGCTCTATTAGAATCCCCAACATCAGGCTGGCTGGGTTTCCCAAGAAGTGTGCGGTTTATCTTTCCTACAAAATTCACTGGTTTGTCAAGTTGGTGCCAGCTGTTATCTCTTTAATGGAGATGACTGTATAATTTCAAAATATCTTACTCTACAACTGCTCTGCTGCCGCAGTCTGTCTGGAGCGCCAAGATGTGCCCCTTGCTTCTGTCTCTTATCTAGAAAGGTTCATTCATTTCTCCCTGGTTGGTTGAGGTGCACAGTGGTTACCGCAGCTCTTGCGTTCATCTTGCTTCATCAGTCACCAACAGTTACAGGCCAGAGAGATTAACTCTGAGCTTTTTGTTTCCATTCTCTCATAAAAAGGAACAATGAGATAATGACAATGATAGCTACTCACAGTCCATTCCTGTAGCATTGAACGATTAAGACCAACTTAGGAAGAATGATAAAAGAATTCCATATAAAATAGTAAATATAAAATAATGTGCAAAGGATATCTTTCTCTACTGTCACTGCAGTCCTAATAAATATTTTAAATGTATTTTAATAATTTTATTTTATGTGCATGGGTGTCAGATGCCCTGGAACTGGAGTTACAGACAGTTGTGAGCTGTCATGTGAGTGCTGAGAATTCAACTAGGGTTCTTGGACGAGTAGCCAGCGATCCTAACCACTGAGCCATCTCTCCAGCCCCCACATTTGAAATTTTAATTTGGAGGGTTTTAAGGTCTCAGTATGTAACCCAGAAGGGCCTCATACTACTTTTTTAATTAATTTTGGTTTATACTTTTTTCTTTTTATTTATTCTTCTCTCCTATAATACATCCTGACCACAGCCTCCCTTACCTTCACTACTTTAGACTGCTCCCCACCTCTCCTCTCCACCACATCTCCTTCATTTCCTTAAGAAAAGAGCAGGCCTCCCAGGGATATCAGCTGAACATGCAATAAGACTAGGCTCAAATCCTCATATCAAGACTGGACAAGGCAGCCTAGTGGGAGAAAAAGGGTTCCAAGAGCAGGCCAAAGAGTCAGACACCCCACAGTCCCACTGTTAGGAGTCCCTCAAGAACACCAATCTACACAACCATAACATATATGCAGATGACCTAGTATGGATTCATGCACGCTCCATACTTGCCTCTTCAGTCTCTGTGAGTCCTTATGAGCCCTGCTTAGTTGATTCTGTGGAGAGTATTCTTCTTGTGTCCTCGACCCCTCTGGCTCCTACAATCCTTCCTCCCATTTTTGCAAGAAGTTCTCCAAGCTCTGCCTAATGTTTGGTTGTGGGTCTCTGCATCTGCTCCCATCTTCTGCCTGAGGAAGCATCTGTTGGCTATTGGGCTAGCAGAATATCATTAGGAATTATTTCATTGACATTTCTTTTTTTTTTTTTTTGGCCAGTTGTGTTTGGTTCTATCCTAGGTCTCTGGGCCATCCAGTTTCCAATTCCTGACCATCCATGGTCCCACATATTCAGTCTTACCTTGCTCCATCTCCAAAATGCTAGGGTTACAGGTACACACCTACTTTCCTGGTGTCTTATCGTTTAATTCTTAGTGTGTGTTCCTAGTGAGCAACCCAAGCTATCCATCCACAGTCACTGTTTCTTGGGTTAGGTCTGAGATCCAAGTTCACAGCCACAGTCATTCCTAGTTTGTTTCCCAGAGTTTTAGGAGCAAGATCAAGTCAACCTGACCATCAAGAGGGTTAACTTTTACTCCAGAAAGAATCCCATCTACATTACAGTGAGGTGCCCAAAAAAGGCAAATGTGACTCACAGCTGAGTCAAGGAGGAGGTTCTTCTGTGGTGGGATTCAAACCATAGAACTGTCCCCAGAAGACTAGGTCACTCTTCTTTCCATATGCCCTGCACCCTTCCTCGAGAACACAGCACCCTGCCTTGGTATTACAGCCCACTTTACTCTGAGTCTATTTAAAATATTCAAATAAATCCATGGTGCAGAGTTTTGTAAATGACCGAGACATAGAGGGAAGTCTTTGCAAAAGACCAGGACTTAGTTAGAGGGAAAGGGAAAGGAGAGAGGGGAGGAAAGAGAGAGGTTGTAGCTTTGAAAATCTAGAGATTCAAATATCTTGAAGACCTCTGTATGTGCCAGCAAAAGTCCTGAAAGTTGGTCATTTTTTTTTCTTGTTGTTGCAGAAGAAAAAGCAATACAGATAGAGAGACTTGCTGATCACTGGCTGGTGGCTACTGGCTGTTTTAAACCTTGGTTCAACATGACTCTCTCTTCCCTTTCAATCCATCTGGATGGTGTTTAATGGTCTAAGCTGCATGTTTCACCTCCCTGAGTGTCTTACAGTTAGCTCTCTATTATTGGGATGCAGTTGGAATTTCCTGGCCATGGTCACCAAGGTGATGGTGTTTGACTACTTTCCTCAATCATGGTGAGGACAGATGCACAGCTAATCAGAGTGCCTGGTGCCTAGAGAACCATACATCAAGATCTCAGAGGACAGAGAAGTTAGCGGAGGAACCTCTGAACCATGTCCCAAGTGGGGTTTAGGTCTGCTTTATCTGCTCAGTCTAAGAGTTACTTAGGGACTGTCACACTAACTGAAAGAGGACCTAAATCAATCTCTGTGCATACCAAAGTCACAAGTCACACCTTAGCCACTGTCAAAGCTAACAGTTCCCCTCCCCTCACAATTTTTGAACCTGAACTCTACAAGGCTATAAAATATCCACAGAATTGCGTCTGAGTTCCTTTTCCTGTTTCTATGGCAAAATAATCCAGCAAAGGCAAATTAAGGAAGAAAGGGTTATTTCCATTCACAGTTCCAAGGTTCAGGCCATCACTGGGGGATGTCATGGCAACAGGAGCTTGAGAGAGCAGGTCACCTTGCATCCACGATTAAGACACATGATGACTGCATGCACTGCTCAGCTCCCTTTCCCTATTTAGGTCAGAATCCCAGCCAGGAAATCCCACACGCATTGTGCATGTCCTGACTGTTAATACAATTGAGATTATAGCCCAGAGACCTACCCAGAAATCCATCTCTCTGGTGGTTTTAGATTCTGTCAAGCTGATACTTAAAACTATCAGAAGCAGTGAAATAATAGAAGCCACCAGCAAACTATAACCAAGAGACCATTAGAAGGGAGAAAGTGAGGAAATCACACCAGAGATGCAGGGACCTATGTTGTAATTAGAGGAGAGGTGCGTGTTGTGTTCCCAGCGCCTGGCTCCCAAGCCCCCAGCTGCTGGCCCGCTCAGCCACTGGTTGCTTGCTTATGCCCGAAATAACCATATGAGAACTGTATTAATTCAAATACTGCCTTGTCCATTATCTCTAGCCTCTTCCCGGCTAGCCCTCACCTCATAAACTAACCCATTATAAAAGTCTGTATGTCACCACGAGGTGGGTGACTTACCGGAGGTATCTACGGTACTTCCATCTGCTGTGGAAGCTTCATGGCGACTGGCTCTGACCCAGTCTTCCCAGCATCCTCTTTTCTTTTCCCCGCCTATCTAAGTCTTGCCCTATCAAATGGCCCAGGCAGCTTTTTTATTTAACCAATCAAAGCACAGAAATACAGATGAACCCTCCTCAGACCTATAAGCAAGATATGTGGATAGAGGACAGTGGGCCTACACCTCTGTTCTACCCAAGCATTGCTCCAGGACTGTCTAGGTCTTATTGGAGAACTACTGAGATGATTGTTCCTTCTGCCTGTTCCTTCTAGCCTATGCCAGGAATGACCCCTGTGAACCCTTTGGAAATACCTTTAAAAACTTGATTCAGGTACTAGAGAAATGACTCAGAGGTTAAGAGCCCTGGCTGCTCTTCCAGAGGCCCTCAGTTCAATTTCCAGCAACCACATGGAGGCACACAACCATTTATAATGAAATCTTGTACCTTCTAGCATGGAGGTACAAATGCAGGCAGAACACCATACAAAATATAAATAAATAAATATGAATGAGTATATGAATGTTTAAAAAACAGATTCAGATTTCTTTGAATGTCTAAGAAGTAAAATATAATCTCAGTCTATAAAAATTATTTATTATTTAAGAGGGAATATAAATGAACTCAAAGTCAAATCCGTAGAATATAGCAGAAAAAACTTAAGAATATTTAGAAGAAAACAATATATGGTTCTCAAGCCTGATTTAGTTATGAGACAAAATAGTAAATACGTGGACTTCAGGTGTGTGGTCTCTGCAAACGCTGCTCAAGTCAACTGCAGCATGAAAACAGTGGCAGATGGTGCGCAGGGCATGAGGAAGCCCTGCAAATGACAATAAATGCCATCTATGGACACTGAAATTAGGATTTTACGTAAATTTCATCTGTCACAGAATATTGCTATTATTTTTCCTTTGAAGAATTTAGTTTATTTTGATTGTTATTAGCTATAGGGCTACATCAAAAAAAATATGAGTCCAGATTTGATTTGCAAACTGTGTTTTGCTGACAAGGATACCAAAGAAATGAACATGCCAGTGACCGCAGTGCGCATGTGCATACTGAGAAGCAAATGTGCTAAACAGTCTCTGACGGCAACTCCTACAAAGAAAGTTCTAAATGCTTTGCAGGGGTAGTCTCACCACACAATGCTGATGGCTTTCCAGGGTGATTATATGAAAATGCAGAATTTATTACAATGCATAAGCTTCTCGGGGGCAAACACTGTGTCGTATGCATTTTAGTTTCCCTAACTTGCCTTACAAACCGTCTACATTCAATTTATTTTTTTCTCAATTGAATGTGCTTTAATGAGTTTGTTACAAGCCATCTCATTACATGATAGTCAACCCTTGAATGCTAACTAATGACTCAAAGATTCCAGAACAATTTAGATCAATATGCTTTTAAAAGGGTATTAAAATATTATCTGTCATTAACACTTGATTTGATCCTGAACAATTTCAAGATGGAAAATTGTAACCTGTTTTTGAAAATGTCTTCATATAATTACTGGAAAACTAAGACCATTTATTTCTTTTCATATCATGTACCAAAATTCCAGTTGACAGTACGAATACACTACTCAAATTTCAAGCATCCAAGCACATTATATAGCCATGTATTTGAGTTACAGTCAAAAGATTAATGGGTTTTAGGGCCAGGGACACAGATGACCAGAGAGATTAAAAAGCCTGAAAACCCACATTTGATCCCCAGAATCCAGATTTAAAAAAAAAAAAATCTGGGTGTGGTGACGTGAATCCGTAATCCCAACCCTTCTAAGGCTGCACAAGAGAGTGAGACAAGAGACTGTTCTGGAAACTTGAAAGCCAGCTAGCCTGGAATACACAGCACAGTGAAAACAAGAAGAGAGATCCTGCTTCAAAAGAAGGTGGGAAGAAAAAAAAAACAGCTCCCAAAAGCTGACCCTGCACACACACCCATGCCCACACCCACTCACAACATACATAATCCAAACAGATCCAGAATAACAATTAATACCATTTTTAAGTTTAATTGGTTCTTGATTCAAAATTCCTACTCCTATAGATTATAAGCACAACTGTAACTTAGAGTTGGAACTTGGGACTGCATTGGCAACCATCTCCAGCACGTCAGTGGTCCAGACTGAAGAGCCCAGTGCAGTATCGTGAAAGGGAAGGGAAGCGTTCAGTCATTTTTCGGTTTCAGGAATCTCTCTGCTACCTCCAATGCAGGAAAGACTTACCTTACAGCTTTTTCTATAAAGACATTCTAAGAGATAAGCTGGGTTCATCAAAACGCATAGAAAGTTTTCACCTTCTCTTTCTGTTGTCTCTCTCCCCCTTCCCTTGCTCCATCATTTCCACACATAAACACAACTCACACACACACATCACATGCATATACATGAATATAGTTTCTTCTCATGATGACCAATACATAATAATGTTAAGAAACTCCTTTCCATTTTCACCATACTGCATTCTTAGCCTGAGTATCTCAGCTAACAGCTATAATTGGGTCTCATGATACAACCTTCCTTAAGAATCTACAGGAAATATTATAATATAATTTATAATATAATATAATATGGAACTATTCAATATTGAGAAAGGAGAATCTAAAAGCTCTCTTTCACTTCAAAGTATTTTTAACTTTGTTTCTCAGACAAAAGAATCTGCACATGGTTCCTGTTTTCTGTGAGCCTTGAGAGGCCAGAGAGTCAGGGCCCACATTTGTCTTCAAATGACAAGGCCAGAATTTGATAGTCGGACCACCTCAGCCAGTAACAGTCTAAATCACTCACATATCCCCTGAGGCCCATCAACAGAAGTGAGAAAACACAATTAGCATTCACATCAACCTCAGTTGTTCATGGCCTTCCACTACTTTACAGCTAAGGCAGATGAAGGCTAAATGGTTTGCCAAGGTCCCTCTGCCAGCCGCCAATGTGTGAAGAGAGCCTGAGTCCCTGGGAAAGCCTGTGGCTTCTGAAAGCATATACAGTCATCTCTGGCCACTAGAAAACTCTTTTGAGCTGGGGAAAACTGTCAGCTCTCCTCTAAGATCTGTGCCTGTATGCCTGAGGCAAATCGGCTGGGAAGAGCTTCTTCAGGCATGGTTGTCACCTCCTGTGAATAGAGTGGGCTGACTCTCAGGCAAGGAAGACAAATGAGGAGTTTCTGGCTCAGTGCTGAGGAAAAGTTGAAACCTGATCAGTTCTGGAAGTGTCTGCTTCTGAAAGTGACTGCTCGGACTAGCACTGTGGAGTTTAATTAAGTCAGGATCAGTCCGTCACAGCTCTGAGCCTGTGCCTGCACATTGTGCTAAATTCTAGACAGGACTAAACCAATCATTTTACTTCAGAATGCACACTGTGGAAACAGGGATTCAGTCTTTTCCTGAGGTGAAACCAAAATCTGAGCCAAAAATGGATTCCCTTTTGGTTTTCATCACTCGCTTGACTTTCCCCCATGTTCTTCCTTCCGGGGCAAGAGCCACAGAATCATGGGAAAGGGAAAGTGATCTCCTCCAAAGATGCAGTTTCGATTTTGACCTCTGATCTGGCTACAATTTCCTCTGCAACTTGGGCTGCTGTATCCAGGAAGCAGCAGCAACCCGAAGGGAGACTTGCAGAGAGTGGAGAAGAAAGTGGGCGGAGAATGAAAACGAGGAAGAAGAAATGTGATAGCTAATGCAGGAGCAGAACTGAAGAAAATGCACAGATGTTTATCCTTCAGGATGGAGCGGAAATCAGGGTGAGCACATTCTGAGGCTCTGAGCCTTCACTGTCATGAGCTAGGAAGGAAGAAGCCACCACACGGATGAGCACGGTGGTAAGAGAGCCAGGTCAGAGTGCTGCTGCCCATGCTCTGACCCATTCCAACATGAATTATCATGAGGAGTGGTACCACTGAGGGCCCCTAGCGTACTTGGAATTTCATCTAGCAAAGACTAGCTAAGAGTGTCTTTGAAATTACCTAGTGTAGCCAGGCGGTGGTGGCGCACGCCTTTAATCCCAGCACTCAGGAGGCAGAAGCAGGCGGATCTCTGTGAGTTCGAGACCAGCCTGGTCTACAAGAGCTAGTTCCAGGACAGGCTCCAAAGCTACAGAGAACCCCTGTCTTGAAAAACCAAAAAAAAAAAAAAAATACCTAGTGTATTAATCAGGGCTCTCTACAGTCACAGAACTTATGGAATGAATATATATATGGTGTCTCAGCTGGTCTTCTGTATATCCTGGGAGAAGTAGACTCCAATTTCAGTGATGGAATGAATAGGCTAGCAGGGTGAAGGCAAGCAGGCAAAGACAAAAACCTTCCTTCTTCCATGTCCTCATATAAGCCGGAAGCTTCCAGAAGAAGGTGTGACTGGATCAAAGGTGTGTCTTCCTGCCTCAAGATCCGGATCTTGTGTCATCACCACACCTTTACTCTTCCATCCTTCCTCCTGTCTTTAACCAAGGTCTGACCCCCCCCCAGGAGTGGGTCTAAAGGAGGAAGACATTAGCGGAAAGGCTAAGGCACATGCATCTTTGTTTTATGTGATCTGACTTGAGTTGAATGGTAAAACAGTTCTTTGCTTCATGAGCCTATGAACGGTGCCTAGACACTTGCTTCTAGGGACCTCCATCAAGGCTCTATGGACATGCACAATGCCTGGTCCAGCAGGCTTGTACTACTCATAAGCAGTCAACAAATAATTCCCACAGTATTTTCAAAACCCCAACCCATCAGAATATTGTAGTTGTCCACGTGTAAGAAGGTGTCCTAGATAAGGCTGGATTGCTGTGTTGAAACATTATGACCAAAAGCAATGGGTGTAGGGGTATTCGGCTTACACTTGCACATGGCGTTTCATCGTGAAAGGAAGCCAGAGCAGGAGCGCAAGCAGACAATGACCTGGAGGCAGGAGCTAATACAGAAGTCATGGAGGAGTGCTGCTTACTGGCTTGCTTCCCATGGCTTGCTCAGTCTCCTCTCATATAGACACAGGCCCAGGGATGGTACCACCCACAGTAGGCTGGACCCTCCCCATTAATTAAGAAAATGTCCTACAGATTTTCATACAGCCCCATCTTATAGAGGTATTTACTTAATTGTGGTTCCCTCCCCTCAGATGAGTTTAACTTATGTCAAATTGACATGAAACTATTCAGTTCAGTAGAAAAGGGAATTCATAATTAATAAGATCTCTTGCCTTAACACTTCAATCCATGGACAGAAGAGTCAGGAACCAAATGGATTTGAAGTCCTGATACCAGCAGCTAAGGGAGGGATCTTGAGGATTTTATCCTTTATCTCAGCAATTGTGTTGTCCTGGTGTCCACCCCCTATGCTGAGAACAGTACCCCAATCTTCACATGCCGTGAATTTAATTTTATTCCCCAAAAGTACATGCTTCCAAAAAATGGTTTAAAATATTCACAGGTGAAAAGACCTATTCTTGATTTTCTTTATTTTGGGGAATATTGCTCAGTTCAGAGCACGGCTGCTTTCACTAAATATTACACAAAAGTGAAGACCATTAGAACACTGAGAAATAACTGTCTCAGGTATTAAGGTTTAGTCTCTGTGTCTTTCAGACATCCTATTTATGCATTACTGATGATAGGAGCAAAAGGACTAAATGGGTTTCTAAGGATATTAAGTAAAAGTCTAATTTGACCATGACATTTCACTGTTGTTGTTGCTGTTTTGTGTGTGTGTGTGTGTGTGTGTGTGTGTGTGTGTGTGTATTCAGTTTAAACTCTCTAGGACCACTCTCGCCACCTACATCCTGAACCGAACCACAATGAAAAGACAGTGACAACTTCAGAGAGGGCTTAGATTAGAGGAAAAATAGCATCTCCACTACAGTAGAAGAGATGATGAACTTGGGAAGCTGAGATCAGAGGGGCAGGAGGAGAAATAGGAACAGAAGCTTAGAGAAGGGGAGAGTATGATGGGTAGCCACATGAAAAATGGGATAGACTGGCAAGGAAGATATTCAGTGGCAGCAGAAATGAGGTCGGGCAAGTATTGGTGGAACACGCCTAGTATCCCAGCACTTGGAAGACTGAAGCAGAGAAGAGAATCATGAGTTCAAGGCCAGCCTGGACTGCACAGCAGGACTTTGTCTCTAATTAGTAGTTAGTTAGTTAGTTAGTTAGTTAGTTAGTTAGTTAGTTAGTTAGTTAGTAGTTAGTTAACAATTGTACAGATAGGAAAGACAGATGAAAATTAGCAGTAAAATATTATAAAACTTTTTTTCAAAGAAGAAAGAAGGCAAAGCTTTTCTTTGAGAGAGGGTGGTTACAATTTTCAGGTGGACCTTGAGATTTCTGACATTTCTCTCTGCATCTCAAAAGATACACAAAATTACTGTGATTTCATGAGTGTACTAGGAAAATGTCCATGATGCCAAATCAACAGACAGAATTTCCAGGAACAGCAGAGCACTGCTGCTTTGAAATTAATCCCAAGAAATGTGACTCTAACTCATAACCACCTTCTGAAATAATGCAACCCAAATTCTTCCTAGTCTCAAAATTGCAAATCAATCATTTTGTGATCACAAGGTGCTAATTCAGCACTCACTTTATCTGTATCCGGATGTTTGCAAAGGCAGGAGTTCTTCAACCTTGGGCAATAAAATAAAGATGTTACTAACAGGAACAGCCTGTCAGAGAGTGAGATGCGCGGGGCCTCATCTGATTTATCTCTAGTAATATCTACTGGAGGGACAGCGGTGAGAGTGAATTGGATCGCATAGTCTACGGTGCTTTGCTCCAAAAGGTGTTTTGGCTCATTTTCCTGCTGCTTATACACACTGCAAATGAGGAGTGCCCAGCTGACAATTTTCTCTTCTGATTTATAGGAAAGGTCATTTAATCTCAAGTAAGCATTTTTCTAACTATTAAATCGTCCAGTTCTCTCCACCCTTTCCTTGTCCTTTCATGTTTATCTTGGTGTAATTCAAGATTATGGGTTGTACCTATAGCAAAGGCAGCCAAAAGGTTCTAGTGACTTTAGGTTTGAATATATAAATTGTAGAATGAGGTATTAATCTATGATTTATACCTTATAATATATATGATTTATAGATTTATAGGATTTGTATGGTGGGTGAAGTATTATTTTATGAAATAAAAATCTACGATTTCAGAGTTTGAATGAAAACACAATAATACTATATATAAGATGCTAAAATCATAGAATTAATTAATAAATGTTATTTGTATCACCTATATATATTTGGGTTTTTGAGATAGGGTTTCTCTGTGTAGTCCTGTCTGTCCTAGAACTTGCTTTTGTTGGGGAATATTATTTTCAGGTGTGTTACTTTTGTTTATGCTGCATTCGATTATCCGTGAAGCTGTAATCTTTGCCTGTCTAAAACACCTGATGGTCCTAATAAAGAGATGAACGGCAGATGAGAGGCAGGAGCAAGAATAGGTGGGGCTAGCAGGCAGAGAGTATAAATAGAAGGAGAACCAAGAGAAAAGAAAAAGGAGAGTGAGAGAACAAGGGGAAGAAGCCATCAGGGGCCACCCACCCAGCTACATAACCATGGAGAAAGCAGTAAAGAAAATTGTAAGGAAGTAAGAAAGATAAAAGCCCAGAGGGAAAAGGAAGTTGGGATAACATAAGGTAAGAAAAGCTGTCTAGAAACAAGCCAAGCTAAAGCCAGGCATTCATAATGAGGAATAAACCTCCATGTGTGATGTATCTGGGAGCTGGGTGGTGGGCTCCCAAAAAGCCAAAAGAGTAAAAACAACACACAACATGCCCTATTGATGAGGCTGGCATCAAACTCAGAGATCCACCTACCTCTGCCTCCTAAGTACTGGGACTGAAGGTGTGCACCACCACTGCCAGGGTTATCAATACATTTTTACCACACACTTATGGAAGTGTTAAAAAAAGAGGCTGGATCCTCCAAAATGCACAAATTATATAAATATAGTCTCTTTGTCTCACTCATTAATTTTCAATAGCTTTACATTATTTTAATTTACTATTCACTTAAGTTATTAAAAGCTGCCTGGAATCATCATCATCATCACCATCACCATCATAATGTGTAGTACTGAGGATTGTACCCAGATCCTTGTGCATGCTAGGCAGGCATTTTATTTCCAAATACTTAATGACATTATCTTCAATTGCCAAAGACCCCAGGGATAGAAAAGACCAAAGTCTTTAAAACAATTATCTTTCCTAACATTAAAGCAAAAATTCTTATCGTTAGAGATATCACAGTAGCAGTGATATTTATCTTTTCAATAAAGGTACATCATCAGGAAGCCAGAGCAGAAATAAAGGCAAAGGAACACTCTTGCACTTGCTCTCAATTTTTTTTTTCTGACATGTCCAGCACCTCACATTCTCTAACACTTTCTATATTAAAATAGTAGATCACACCTGCCAAGAAACCAAGGTGATAGCAGAAGGTCGCGGGAGATCTCTGCTGTTATGTAATTGTCTGCCTAGAAGCGGGGCTATCAAAGAGTAAGACCTGCAACTGGAACAGACAGAAGAGCTTTCCATGATGGTCCAGCATGTGTACCTGTCACAAGAGTTGGTAGAGATGTCATCCCAGCCCAGAAAACTAGAAAAGAGCTGGTTATCAAATCTCAATAGAGCCCCAGATGGTCTCCCAGTAACACAGGGCTTTGTTATTCTTCTTCGTGTTCTAATCTAAAGGCTTCTTTTTAATCCAAACAACTGCTCTCAAATGTAAATTGAGCTCATTTTAAAAGCTAAATTCATGAGGTTCTTCATTCAGCAGACAATACTTCACCCTGTACGAATACGTCCCTTGTCCTACTTTCCCTTGACCCAATTCCACCAAAGCAGCTCAATTCAGCAACTCTATTAAGACCATTATTTGTCTTATGTTTGACATGCCTACTTGGCTTGTATATTATCTGGCACAGGTAGAAAACCGCCCTTAAAAGTATAAGTCCTCAATAATAATGCTGTCCTCTTTGACATCCACACTGCTCTTTGTTCATTTGAACCTAAAAAGATCTTGTGGCTTCTGAGGTCATTTCCCCCTCTGCGGTTATGCTACTGTATTAGAACTAATTTCTAAAGACTCCTTAAAACAACTAATTTTAACCTTTGCTGAGATAAACTAATGTCCTAGTGCCTGAGAATTTGGGCTGTTCTTTAAGGAATGGTGTTGTAAAATAGTGCCATAGAGACCTTGGCGGACTGGAGCCAAGAGACCCCATGGTGGGTTAGAGACGGATACTCCATACAGACAGCACAGTGCTCATGGAGGATTTCTTTATTGGGATGGAGTAAGAAAGAGGATAGAGAAAAGGAATGCCAGCAGCCTTGTGGGAAGAGAGATAGATACAGATATGCAAAAGACAGAGAGACAGACACAGAAACAGAGCGAGAGAGACACAGCGGGGCAGAAACTGGGGAGAAGGAAAGAGAGAGAAGAAGAGGAGGAGGAGGAGGAGGAGGAAGAAGAAGAAGAGGAGGAGGAGGAGGAAGAAGAAGAAGAGGAGGAGGAGGAGGACGAGGAGGAGGAGGAGGA